>CM034136.1:2813072-3413072 GCA_019914995.1 Acanthochlamys bracteata
TCATCCGATATAATTGTTTATGGCAAATATAATTATTTGCAACTGTTGCCATTAATTTTGTTCTTGCGTTTATATAAGTAGGCCAGCAAGTAATTAGCATTTTTGGATTCTTTTTATTTTTTTTCATTTTAATTTTAATTTATATTTGTTATTAAATTTTTTATAATATTTTATTTTTTAAATTTAAAATTATAAAAGAATTTTACGTCATAAAAAAATTTATTATTATTTATTATTATGTTTTAGCAAAAAAATAAAACTTGTTTTTAAATTTTTAAGATACTTTTTATTTAAAAAAAATTTTGAAAATCAATTCCAAATATTTTCTATATCAATTTCACTTCTTTATCTTTTTTGTTTCTAAATGATGCCCCCTTCTTTAATAAAAAGGCAATGCGGATTCAAGGAAAAAAGTGCGATTTGAGTAGGGCGTGTGTCAAATGCGTACAACTTCAGTTTCTTTCGTCAGAATTGAAATTTCATACACTTTTCGTGTTTAATTTTACATGTTGAACTCGAAACTTTTGTTCTCAGTTTAACACCCGTGGAACTCCAGTTCCGTTCATTTATTGCATTCTCTTCTTACATGCTCTTTCAATCCATTTTCAAAATTAATTTAAACACAAAAAAATGAACTACACTTCTAACTTATTTTTTAAGAAACTTTATTTTTATTTTTTACTTTTACGAAATTCAGTTACGGATATTTAAAACATGCCTTTATTCTTTCATGATGTCCTCAAAAGATCTCATTAATTATAAAATGTCAAAAATTTTAGCAGATAACCTTCTTTTAATTAGGGATCAATGTAACACTTCCTAAATTTTGAAGAGAACAAAATATGATGCTATTGTCTTATCTGTCGATCATCCATCATTTCCTAAAACTACATGCGTGCAAATATTCAATTTTAGTCTCACTTAAGTTGAAATATGTCTCAACTTAACAATGACAGTGAGGGAACCGAAAGCAATTCAAGGACGGTAATGTATGACTTCGAAAACTCAACTCAAAACTAATCTATATAATTAATATTAGAGTTTAAAATATTTGACCTTTTTAAATATATAAATTAGGTACGAATTGAACTAATTGATCCAAATTTATTCAAAATTGATCTACTAATTCAAATTGTTATTTCTTAATAAAATAATTCTTAATTTTTTCTTACCTTATAATAAAATATTAGCAATAAAAATAATCAATAATAATAATTTATATATTATTATTACATTATATTTGTAATTAACCTGTTTATTTTTATATCTTAATAACATATTATAAGAAGAAAATTGTAATATATCAAAAACATTACTATATAGATATTTTTTAACGATGAATTTGATTTCGTATAAATATTTTTATCCAAATTTTGTTAAATTTATTAAAAATTTTATTTAAAATTATTATTATATATTTATAATTATATAATTTAGCTATCCACATATTTTTAAAAATAAAAATAATTTTTTTGAATATTTTAAGTACCGATTAAATAATAAAAAATATATTGACGGATATCTATTAATATATCGTCACTAAAATATCATATACTTTTATTCTAATATATCTTAGATTTTTACTAAAACTTAAAATATAGAATCAAAAATTAAAATTTTAAATTATTAAATAATTCAACATAAATTTTATCCGGTAATTAATATGTTAAATTAAAATTAATAATTTTGACCCGTATAAATTTATAAATTATATTAAAATTTTAAATTAATTTAAACTGATTATTATATTGATCAATTCTAAATCGATTTATCAATCTAAATTAACATCCATATGAAAGAACACATCATTTGGATATTTATTCCAATAACATCTAGAACGAATTTGTCAGTAGTACTAATTCATTATCATACTTATACGTCATGAGTAATAACTCTCCGCCTGTTTCTTCCAAACAATTTTTATTCGTTGTCCACCACTTGTTAAGTCGGTGTACAATTTCAATTTAGCTGCCTTTCTTTATTTCCAAACTAGTGGATAATGTATATAAAGTCCATAAATTTAAATATATCTGACTTAAAATAATATTTAGATGTCGCTGAGTTTCAGATTTATCGTGAAACTCTATAATATTTCAATTTTAGGCTTCTCAAACACAAAAAATCAAGTAAAAAGAAAATAATAATGTACATCTCTTTCTGCATCCAATTCTATATCCAACATTTTAGCGGATGAAAATTCAATTGCAGAAGTGAGACAAGCAAGTGAAGTGGACCACAGAGTGTTTTACAGAAAAAAACAAAAAACTTTCCTATTTTCCTTTTCGGTCAAGAAGAGGAGAGGAGAAACACTAAAAATCTTTCATATCTGTAGCAGGTCTAGTAGGTACATGATTCAGTGGAGTTCCGGAAGTACGTCTGGACTCGGATCACAACATGATCTTTCTGTTTGATTTCACAAGTAACACCTAAGATGGCGATAGTTTCCTTCGTCCTCGTCACACAACTTACGCGCAAAAAAACAAAAGAAAGAGAAGTGTTGATCATCGTATATGTATAGATAGAGCTAGTTCTAACAAATATATATATATTTTGAGAATTATAGATATTATTTTTTAAGAGTACATCGCTGTACATTAGTTTGTTTTCGCAGTATAAAATTTAAAAAATAATTTTCATCATTAGATATTAAAAACTATGAATTGAAAATATTTTAATAAATTTTTTTTTATTTGAATTGAGAATCAATTTTTATCTGACTTTTTGATCATAATGACATAAATGAAAAAAATTCAAAAACATATATATATTTTTATTTTTATCATCTTGATTAAGAAGTTGAATAAAGATTGATTCGCGAACCGATTGAGATGAAATTTTATCAATATATTGTCAACGTATAGTTCTTCATATCTAACAATAAAAATCAATTTTAAAATTTTGTACTGACGGAACTAGACTTAAGTGCGCTGATATACCCTATCCTCACCCTATATATATATCATTCTGCTCTTTCTTATCTCTAACTAGCTAGTTAACCTTGAAAGATGCTAGAAAGAGAACTTGTTCCATTTTCAATTTCGCTTCTTGTAATAACAACAGTAGCATGCAGTTGTGCAGAGAGTTATGGAATGAGTTGTAATTCTGTGAGGGGGTGACAAGGGATGAGTTCCCTCTTTCTCCGAAATTTGTCTTTGGAGCAGGCACCTCTTCTTACCAGGTAAACAATTTTTTTTTTTGGGTAAAACTTTTTTTCAAATTTCCTTTCTTTTAGTAACCAAGTCATTATGGATTTCGACATTGATGTAGTATGAAGGAGCAGTGGCGGAGGATGGAAGGACTCCTAGCATATGTGATATTTTCACTCATGCAGGTGAGTTATTTCTTCTTCTTTATTTCTTTATAAATACCTGACACTAACTTAGTTCTTGATCCAGCAACAGTGCTAAGAAAAATTAATGCAAAATACTTGACTTGAGTCTAATCCCCAACTCTAGTTTAACTTTGGACTAAATAACTGAAACTGAACCATATCTACCTTTCAAAGTTTGGTCCTGCTCCTCAAACAAATGCTCCTTGCTCATTTCACAATTTTAAGCAAGATAGTTCAACTATAGCCCCAAATGTAACTACTACAGCGCGGTGTTGGCTTATAACTTGAAGTTTGAGGCCTTGTGTTGGTACTTAAAATGGTAAGCTTGTTACTGAATTTACTAATAGATTCCCATGTTCAGAAATTTTCTTGTGAGGAAACTGACCAGTCATAAACCCAAACAGTTGACATAAATATTAATTTGTCCATTCTTTAGCATAAGGGATGATACTACATACAGCGAGTTCGCAGCGTGGTGACTACTTGATACTTGTATAGAAGTTAAGAGAGCAAATGGGTGCAGAGAAATCATTGAAGCTGGTATTGTGTCTCAAAAAACTCAGGGCTTGTATATCTTACTAATCAAGTCCAACCAATTGCCAAGTCAGGCTTATACCCTGATGTTTCAATTGTGTACCTCATTTGTGATGAGTTGGTTTTCTAATAATTTGTATGAAGTTGTTGTGCATAAGTTCACGCAAGTTTGTCTAACATGGGACTTGGAAGTACCAGGAAGAATGCAGGACAATAGCACCGGTGATGTCGCTGCAGATGGATACCACAAGTACAAGGTGCATTCATGTTGCTCTAAAATTGAACATTCTTTCCTACTCAAATTAGTTTGATACCTGTTGTTAGGATTTCTGCACAATGCAACTCAAAAGAGGGAGTGAATTGAATTATAGTAAAATAAACTTTTCTCAAATCAGTGAACAGTGAACACCTTGTTGTTTTGTTGCTGAAACGTGGACAAATTTAAAGCGGAACTAATCAATGTAAAATCTTTAAGCATGCAAAATCAGAAGAGACAAAGAATTTTATGTGGTTTCTTAACCGCCTAAATCCACGACCACTCATAAATCTTGGATATAGGTCCATGAAGTTTATGTGATTAGCCACTTGTTGTGGATATAGGTCAATGAAGTTCTTGTGGATTGTTGTCAAGTTGCTAACAAAAACTTGTAGATGATATCTTCAAACTCAAAATTGGTTTGGACTCCTGAATCAAGCTACAACAAGTTGTAAACAAACTTGATTAGCAACTTGAACACGATACGCATCATTGACCTATCACCTTCTTTCAATACTTGACCAGCAATATCTTCAAATCTGAGCCACATTTTCAAAAAATTTCCTAGGTTATTTATTGCAAATCAATCTTTTCCTGAAATTTCTCTCCATTTGATGATCTGGATCTCATTGAACAGTTATCGTTGAAATCTTGAAAGTATGATCAGTAAATAGAATTGTAGGTATCTTTTATTCATCAGTTTTGTTCAATATTTCCAAGATTTCTCGATGAGTTTGTTCGTAGGTATGTTACACAATAGGGCTTTAAGAGTTCCCAAATACTTGACCCAAAACTTCTAAAAAGTGGCAGAAAGATGTAAGGAAGAAGCATCAAAGAGTGGTTGAAGAGGATTTCTTCTATATTCTGTTTACTTTCATCATCTTTTTGACGAACTTTTTAGATGATATCTTGCATGATTTTCCATCTATGCATGTATGACGGCGAATTGATTCTGGACAAGTATTCTTTAAATCTGGACTTGAACTCGTCAAAATCACCCTCAGAAATTTGGCTGAAAACTAGCTTGTTGCATAGTCATTCTATCAGGAATTTCTGTCTATTTTCTTCACATGTTTGATAAATGTTCCTGGCGAATTCTCACATAACCTGAGCTTGCTCTTTTGAAGATTCTCCAGTATAAACGATGCTCTAATTATGTAGCAAACTTTCTCTTAGAATGGTGACTCGAACTGCTCTAAATTGCATTTAGAACTTGGTTAAATATCTGATCCACTTCAGCTCTGGGTTGATTGAATGGAATGATATTTCCACTCTTCAAGAAAACAATTAATGCATTCCAAATATAAACTATACTTCTTATGCACTTAATTATCATCAATTTCACTTAGACACATCAGCACCTGTGCTTATGACCATATAAGAAAAGCTACTAGTAAGAAGTATATGTACTTTATCTATGCATCAAAAAGTTTATTCCATGTATTTTTTTCAACAGGAGGATGTCAAGCTTATGAACGAAACAGGACTGGAGGCCTACAGATTTTCCTTTTCTTGGTCAAGGCTTATTCCAAGTACATCAAACAACTTAGATTTAATTACTTCAGAACATGAACTTTTTTGTCGATGTTGCATATTTGAAGTGCTAAATAATTGCACTTTTTTAGATGGAAGAGGCGATGTGAATCCAAAAGGCGTTGAATATTATAACAACCTCATCAATGAGTTACTCAAGCATGGTATGCTTTCCAGTGCATTATTAGCCCTTGGAAATCGTAGCCTCTCAATAAGTGTCGTTTTTTTCATTTGGATATAATGGACAATATCAGGTATTCAACCGCATGCCACAATCTGTCATCTGGATATTCCCCAAATACTTGAAGACGAGTACGAAGGGTGGCTGAGTCCCAAGATTGTGTAACTGTCGTACTCTTAAAAATGGCAATGCATATCTTTTGATCGTAAACCTCAGAAAACCAATATTTCCTAAAGAAATTGGGTGATTGTTTGTTCACAGGGAAGACTTTACAGCTTACTCAGATGTGTGCTTCAGGAAATTTGGGGATAGGGTGTCTTTTTGGACCACCGTGGATGAGCCAAACATAGTTGGACAAGCAGCATATGATGCTGGGACATTTGCTCCTGGAAGGTGCTCCTACCCTTTCGGCGTCAAGTGTGTCAAAGGGGATTCAACTAGGGAGCCATATATAGCAGTTCATAACATGTTACTGGCACATGCCTCAGTCGTGGACTTGTACAGAAAAAAATACCAAGTGAGTTCTTTTAGTTCTGTTTTCAGCGATTCTTTCTTTATTTTCACTTGTATTTGCCACAAAGGTGGCGTCATCAAGGAACTGTTATTTTGCTAGTGTTTGATGTTGTTCAAGATTTGTTACTTCCTAATTCTTAAGATTTTCTCCAGCTATAAATTGAACATAAGTGAACACTCGATTTTCAGGCTGTACAAAATGGTTCCATAGGCATAAATGTGTACGGGTTTGGGTTCTATCCATTGACAGACTCCAAAGCAGACGCTGAAGCAACAAAAAGAGCATCCGACTTTTTCATAGGCTGGTAATTATGTCGTATTTCCGTATTGAACCAAATAGAGGATGAGAAGTTTATGCAATTAATTTGAATAATCATCAATTATGGTTCAACTATAGGATTCTGCACCCTTTGACCTTTGGGGACTACCCCGAAACAATGAGGAGGATTGTGGGCGAAAGGCTTCCCGTTTTCACCAGAGATGAATCTGAAACGCTGAAGGGATCTTTTGACTTCTTTGGATTGAACTTTTATCTAACACTTTATGTTGGCGACAATTCGGAGTCCCAGCAGTCCTTAGTTCGAGATTACATCGCCGATATGGGGGTTCTAATTACAGGTTCGGATCCTTACGCATTAAAGTTACAGAAGATTTGCCCTTAAATGCAGTCGATCATTTAAACCTGACTGGTTTCATCTTCGTCTGCAGATGATAAGAATGCAACTCCAGGAAGTAGCGTAAGAGCTTGAATACATTTTAAGTTGTTAATCCTTTTCTTTACAAGCAACAACTAGCTAATTCATGTTTTATTTTGTATGCAGTATATTCCAACTCGTATACCAATCTATCCTCCTGGACTGCGACATTTGTTGGAGTACCTTAAACAGGAATACAGAAACCCTCCAATCTATATCCAAGAAAACGGTTAGCTTCTTTGCTGACTTTTGTAAATATAAAAAAAACAATAATTTCGATCTACTTCTGACAGCATTGTAATTCTTGCCTTGTATAGGTTATGGACTTGGAGCAAAGAAGACACTCAAGGACACCATGAGGATCACGTTTTTAAAGAGCTATATTGGAAGCATGCTTGATGCTATGAGGTACTGTAATGTTTCATGTGTAGCAACAAAAGCAAATTTTAGCTTATATATAGCTTATCAAATGAAGTTAACATTTTTTATCATTTGTATTCTGTGAACAGAAATGGGTCCGACGTAAGGGGATACTTTGTTTGGTCGTTCCTAGATCTATTCGAGTTTCTAGCTGGATACGCTTCTGGCATGGGACTCTACAACGTAGACTTCAATGCTCCAAAGCTGCCACGGCAACCAAAGCTCTCTGCACACTGGTACGCAAATTTCCTGAAGAAGAGTAGTAGCCATGACCGAAAATTCAAAACTCGCTTGGACGTTATATAGTACAAATGGATATGATCATGCGGCTACATCTCTGGATAACTGGAGAGTATTAGTACAGATTATCAAATTCTGTGTAATTATTCTCATGAGCATATGATTACTGTTATAGAGGATATAACTTGACATGTTTATTCAATTATTTTGATAATTAGTACTTTTTAGCATGAAATAGTTTAAGATATTTAACTACTGACTCTTAATATTCGACATGGTATAATGTGTGTCGTTGTGACGATGCTGCGTTTAATAATCGAACTTATATATCCTTCATCAACAAAAATATCACACTAGACAATAAATTTTACAACCATCAGAGATCAATTTTTTTCTTTTTCCTATGTGGCACACCTGCGCTCTTCTTCTATAAATTTCTAATTTAGGAGACAAATAAGATTTACTCGTAAAGTATATGTAACTTCTTTACATTTAAATCACAAAACCATAAAATTAGTCATGCCGTTGCTACAGACATACTAATTAATTACATCTTACTCTTTCTCCTTCTTGAAAAACACACAAACCTGGGAACAGCAATACTCTGGATGTAGATCAATCAAAAAGCCTTCACTCGATGTCCTTTCAAGCAATACGTATTGCAATTTAGCAGATCATAGATTAATAAAAAATAGGTTACATATTCATTCAGAAGTAAGTAGGTGGGATACAGTAGGAACTGCAAACTATTGATCTGAAGTAGAAAACTGTAAAAATTTTGTGAGCAAAATTAAGGAGATGTTTAGAAATACTTATAACAAGAAATTTTTGAAATAAAAAATAATTTTGAAATTTTTTAAAAATAAGTTTGAGTTTTTTTATTCAAAAATAAAATTTATATATATAAAAATTTTCTTTTTTAAAATAGTATAGAAGATTTATTGAGTGCAAAGTATTTATTTGGAATGATAAACATTTCAAACTCAATGCCAAATGGCAACACATTGATTGAATGAATTTGTTATGACGGTGGTGCATATCGCCAGAATAGAAGCTTTATTGTTCTGGAGCAGGTTGAGATCTGGCAATTTACATAAAAATGAGTAGGAGAACACAGAACAATTTCAAAACATCAAGTGGAATTGTTGTGCTATTTCTCCTGTGATGCTAAATTACAGAATTGACAGAACACTAAAATTGAACACCACAAAAAGGGACTTACAAAACTTTGGGAACTTTACAAAACAAAAAGAAGATATATGTATATAGCCGTAATAACTCAACAAAACTCAGGTTATTAACTAGCTACAAAAACTCCACAAGACCATATGTAGAATAATGAATGGTGGATGCAACAAGGTTGGCTGCAGCTGCTTTAAGAAGCGCTGCTCTTGGTTCTCTGCAACATAATTGACTAACAGTGAATCTGGGTAGAGGTGAGCTGCTTGGATTGTGTGCGGCTCTGATCCAGCTCATCTACCATTGTCTCAGTGGATCAGGAACTCCTTTTCACTTTCAGGGACGTCTATATCACGCTCCTGCAGCATCAGGTCCTCTTGTTCACCACTAATAGAGATGCTGAGATGCCCACACTGATAATCATACATTGCCTTCTGCTCTGAGTCCTTTTTACTTACAGGAACGCTGGACAGAGTGCAGCTGCTGGGATCATTGCAGCACTGATCCTTAGCTAGGAATTCATCACCTATGACTGAGAACTGATCATCGAAGTCACTTTCCCAGGGGTAATCATCAAGCTGTGGTAGATCATCTGCATCTATAATGGAGCAACTGGTTGAAGCGGAGCCGCTTAGGTGGCTGTAGCTGTGATCATCTTGGATAGTTGTCCTCTGCAGCTCAGTCCCAGCCAGTAGCTCATCAAGTGGGGGCAGATCATCTTCACAACTAATTGAGCATCTGGTGGAAAGGAAGCTAATGAGATGGCCGCAGCACTGATCGTCTTGGGTTATTGCTGTCTGTTCCGACCCAGTCAGTTGCTCATCCACTGTTAAATAGAAGGCATATGAGTCCATCGCCAATGATGAGCTGCAGTGGTACTCCTGCTGCTGAAGGGTAGGGCAACAAATCATCTGATCATGGACACTACTTGGAGCAACTTGCTGCTGCTGCTCGTATGCTTCTTGGTCACTGCAGACGTGAGAGGCAAATGGATCAGGGTCTGTGAACGAGCTGCCTGTGCTCTGCATCTTGTTTCCCTCCCAATCCCTGCTGCTGATGCTGCAAACATTGGATACATTGGCCCAGAATTGATCAATGTTCCTGTACTGGAGTCTAAGCACTTCTTCCTCCTCTGATGGCAAGTGATCACTACTGTTGCTGAGATCATCAGTAGCGGAAGCTGCAGCATTAGAAGTACTGAGGTCGACACTGGCCTGAAATCTAGTCTTCTTTCCATGACAAAGAGTATCATCAAAATCATCAGTACAGCTTCCGTCTTGGTCAACAGCGGTTGTCGATATTGCGGTACTACTGAGGCCTTTGTGGTCCACGGCAGCTTGATTTCTCTTCCTCTTGCGGCCAGGAGGCTTTGGTGTGCAGCAGCCCTCGACATTTTTACCAAGATCAAGAGCAGGGGCATCCGGCGCATGACAAGAAGTGGCGGAAGATGCCTTGCGGCTGAGAGCGATCCTGCAGAGGGCATGGCGATCGAGATTGAACCCAGCGTTCTGATGATGGAGAAGGTATTCATGCATGACCCAGCCGGAGCTCTTGTTGCGATCGCTGTTTAGCCTGAAGGAGAAAGAAGTCATCTCTCCGATCACTTCGCCGCTGCGTTGATCGACGACGAGATGATTTTTATGGCTGTGCTCGTTCTTCCAAAACCCACTTCCCGCAAAACGACTCACGGTGCCCCCGCGTGCACCGCCGCCGTTCTTGTTCATTACGACCGGCCGTGGAGTTAAAAAGAACGCTTCTTTGTCTCCGTCGAGCAAAATCCATGGATCTTCGTTGCCGTAGACGTTCTTATCACGGACAGGGGGGAACACTTGAACATCAATCTCCTCCGCTGCCGCTGTCATAATCTCTGAGAAAGAAACGCCATTGCAGTAAGGGCGGAGGAAGACCTTGATCAACTGCTCCTCCGTCACTGTCGACGGAGCCATTGATTAATTGCTTGGTCGGAGGCAGTGAAACAAATGCAATACCAAGCAGGTGAGAAGAAATCTTGAATCTTGAGAGTGAATTTGGTTCGAGTTGAAGAAGAAGCAAATCGCGGCGATCGACTAATAAGAACAGAAGTAGAGAAGCAACTCAAAAGAAACACAAATAAGATAGACGGTTGTGTTTGTGTTGACAACGTTCAAAATATAAATACATATGGTAGCGGTACGCGTACGCTACGTATTTGAAATAACAGACCTATTCATAACTGTATTCTTAGAAATGGACTAGTACAGTATATTTTGAGAATATTTTGGTAAAAGTAGGCCCCATATGAATTGTTTTTTCTAAAATGGTCCTCTATGGTTTCCTTTAGGTAAAAGCGGTCCTCCGCTGCTGCTGAACGTCATA
The DNA here is from genome assembly GCA_019914995.1 of Acanthochlamys bracteata. NCBI lineage: Eukaryota > Viridiplantae > Streptophyta > Magnoliopsida > Pandanales > Velloziaceae > Acanthochlamys > Acanthochlamys bracteata. The sequence continues at coordinate 2,824,310 of CM034136.1, forward strand.
TCTGTGGACTCAGAGACAAAGCTACTTAGTTCAAAGAGTTTTCCTCCAAACAAGTTGCATGCCTCGTAGTGTATGTCTTTTGAATAAATCGTTTTTCTTCAAACACATCTTTTATTTACATTGAAAAAAGTAAGATTATCAAATGACATTGCATGGATGCATTTCATAAACGGCTGCCTAGAAGTAATATGTTTGATGATGGTATAGGAAATTATAAGAGGCACAATTTTGTGTTCAAATCCTTTCAAACTACACTTTGGATGGACATCCGTTGATAAAATTTATCATAACCACACCAGCATTTTCTCTTGAGTCTTAACAAATAAAACAGTTAGTCAAATCCATTTAAATTGGTCCATTAGTACTGGACGGATTTGCTTTCAGTAATACTAATAAACGCAAGATCAGTAAGGAATTTAACTGTCAATTTCCACATCAGCCTGGCCAATTCCGGGTTGAACAAGTAGATATGAAACAAGTCATATACAAGAACAATTAAGAGCTTTACAAGGATAATAACATTCTACGAGCTCAACACATCCACAAGACATCTTGAGCTTCAACAACATTATTGCAGATTATCTTTATATAAACTTAAAAACTATAAAATAAATGCTAACATCTGCAGTTAACATTATAAAGGGAAGGAAAAGGTTATCAAAATTGTACAGTTTCTAAATTCCTTACAAAATTATATATATCAATCTGTCACCGTAAAGTATAAATAGGTGCTAAAATTGTACAAAAGAACGAAGCACAAGAAGAAAATCTCGGCTCTTGATTTGAAATTAACTCAGAAAACTTACAAGATAGTATTATTGCATGAACAAATCTATAACATTCAAATCGGGAAAATATGTGCATCAGAAAACTTTCAAGATAGTCTTATTGCAAGAACATATCTATAACCATACAAATCGAGAAACAGATGTGCTCCAAAAGGAAGATAAAATCGAACTTCCATTCATACCCTTTGTCTCTAGTTAGATCAACTTCCAAATGCTGATAAGCATGAAAGACCCTTTTTAGAGAGAATCAGTGTATCTATATATTTAAGAACTGATAACTATTCTTTATTTATTCTATCAAGTTGGACTAACTACACCTAAGAACTTGTTGTCCAACTTTACTCATACGGACATTTTTTATTTTCCAATTCTAAACATAGTACTAACCCCAAACATACATAAAACTTTCTCGAGTCCATATTTCATGTCCCACACTCAAACATGTCCGGATAGTCACTGTATAGTATACCCATAGCAATATAATGGTATGTGGGCAAAGGCTGTAGAACAGACTTGATGTAGCCAACGTCCAACAGGTGTACCTTTCCGCAAAAAATAAAATAAGATAAATAAAAAGAATATGCTGATGAAAGTAAATTTTTAGTTCCTTAAAATTTTCTTATAAAAGAAACCTGTTGGTTCAAGAATACGACTTTAGAGATCAATAAACTGAATGAAATAATAAAAAATTTCTTTCAGTTTATTGATCTCTAAAAGTCATATTATATCATTCAGCTACAATTGTAACTGTAATGTTGGTGTTTAAAATATATATGGGCGTAACTTGTTGCTGATAACCTAAAAAATGATGCATTTAGTTAGATCTATCCAAATTCCAAACGAGTCAGGTTGAGAATCTTGTAATCTCTACTTGGAAACACAAATTGAAATATGTACATGAGTGCTCAATCCACCATTTCTTTTTTAATTTTTTCCCCATCATAGAAGTTGTAAATACAAATGCAAATTAGAATCAGTTTCCAAATAACAAGTATTTTGAGTTTTGCAGAAGCAATATATGCAATATCAATAGACTAAGCAAACTATAATAATCAAAACTAATACTTGTCTATTTGACACATGAACCGAGCAAGATAAAAAGCTAAATGTTTAAAGCTTCTATTTATAGTCGATATAGACCTGACGAGATTGCATTTATAATTTGTAAAAGGTTTCGCAGAAGTATGTACAACAGTAGACTCAACGCTCAATCAGAAAAAGTCTATCATTTTTTATCATAGGATAACATATGTTACATGGATGAGCATGTCAATATACATATAAGACACATGTGTTACGCATACTTTGTGTCAAAGCAGGATAACATTTGGATAGTAACAAGTCAGCCATTATGAATATAATAACTAGTAACAAATCATGAGAATGAAGGAACATGTGACAGTACAATATATAGGTATTCCAGACTTTTGTACCTTTCAAATAATACAATTCAGGAATAGAGTGGAATTTATACCTCATACTTTTATACTTCGATAACCTTCTTCGGTTAAAATGAAACCTGAAAGCTTCTTCTAAAGCATCAACTTTCAGAATTAGGTCTCTTATGCTTACACAAGTGCTTCTACCAGAAGATTGGCTGTACACCAGTCATACACAATATTTGGTTGTCCAAACTCAAACGACAAAGGGTAATTTGATCGGTCGTTTCCCTCCTTAGGTCGCTTCACTCCCTTACTTGGTCTTATCAGTCCTTTCACTCCTTCCTCAAGTCAATCGTTTCACTCCCTTGTTGTATCAGTCATTTTCTAAAACTTACAAGATAGTCTTATTGCATGAACAAATCTATAACCATGCAAATCGAGAAAAAACATGCTCCAAAAAGATGATAAAATCGAACTTCCATTAATACGCTTTGTCTCTAGTTAGATTAAATTCCAAATGCTGATAAGCATGGAAGACCCTTTTAGAGATTATTCTATCAAGTTGGACTGATTACTCCTAAGAACTTATTCTCCACCTTTACTCAAACAGACATTTTCCATGTACCAATTCTAAACATAGTAGCAACCGCAAACATACATAAGATTTCTCAAGTCCATATTTCATGTCCCACACTCAAACATGTGTTATGGATAGTCACTGTTTAGTATACCAATAGAAATATAATGGTATGTGAGCAAAAACTGTAGAACAGACTTTGATGCAGGCAACGTCCAACAAGCGTACCTTTCTGCAAAAAATAAAATAAGATAAATAAAAAGAATATGCTGATGAAAGTAAATTTTTAGTTTCTTAAAATTTTCTTATAAAAGAAACCTGTTGGTTCAAGAATACGACTTTAGAGATCAATAAACTGAATGAAATAATAAAAAAATTTCTTTCAGTTTATTGATCTCTAAAAGTCATATTATATCATTCGGCTACTATTGTAACTGTAATGTTGGTGTTTAAAATATATATGGACGTAACTTGTTGCTGATAACCCAAAAAATGATGCATTTAGTTAGATCTATCCAAATTCCAAACGAGTCAGGTTGAGAATCTTGTAATCTCTATCTAAAAACACAAATTGAAACATGCACATGAGTGCTCAATCCACCATTTCTTTTTCAATTTTTCCCCATCATAGAAGTTGTAAATACAAATGCAAATTAGAATCAGTTTCCAAATAACAAGTATTTTGAGTTTTGCAGAAGCAATATATGCAATATCAATAGACCAAGCAAACTATAATGATCAAAACTAAATACTTGTCTATTTGACACATGACCCGAGCAAGATAAAAAGCTAAAATGTTTAAAGCTTCTATTTATAGCCGATATAGACCTGACGAGATTTCATCTATAATTTGTAAAAGGTTGCACAGAAGCGGATGTATGTACAACAGTAGACATGAATGCGCAATCAGAAAAAAGTTTATCATTTTTTCCTAGGATAACATATATTACATGGATGAGCATGTCAATATACATACAAGACACATGTATTATGCGTACTTTGTGTTAGAGCAGGATAACATTTGGATATTAACATAGTTAGCCATTATAAATAACGATATAATAATAAGTATTTATCATGAGAATGAAAGAACATGTGACAGAACAATTTATAGGTATCCCAGACTTTTGTATCTTTGTAATACAATTTAGGAATAGAGTGAAATTTATACCTCATAATTTTATACTTCGAGAACCATATTTGGTTAAAATGAAACCTGAAAGCTTCTTCTTGTTGGAACTCCAAGGTTGATTTTGATGATAACAACGATTAAAAATTATAGTTTATAGATTAAGATTAAATAATGGTTGAAATAAACTTTTGCAAAAATTCGTAATACAATTCTATCCTACATCTAGTAGACAATAAGCCAGCTGTTCAGCTATTGACTAGAATCGCAAACAGAGAAGACCAGAAAACAGAGAACTCTAGAGCCGGCTTCTTCATTGTTACTTGCTTAATAGAAAAAAATCCGAAAATCGTAATAATCGTAAGTAATTTCAAGCATGATGCCGATTTTATTTGAGCTTCAACTTTTCATCAGAAACAAACAAATATGCACACTAAGATTGACCGAATAACACATCGAATGACGATCAACATAAACTTGAAAAAATTGTGAAATGATAGATAAAAATTCAGTAAACAAGGAGCAGAATCAGACATTACTGGAACAACTTTTCAGATACAATTCAATTAGAAATTCGTCATCTATTTGAAGCAAAATCTTGAAGACTTACTGAATAACATATCAGCTATAAGTTTATATCAAGAATCATGAAAAATCACAAAAAGAGAAGACAGAATATAGTGCAAAGTATTATCAGAATTATATCTTATTGACGATGCAGAAATGCTTTAAAATGCAGATTTTGATTTTCTTCACGGAAGAAATCACGAGTTTGAGCTATTATACAACAAATCTACTATCTTGTTACTACTAACACAGAATTGAGCTCTGTTGAGCCACCTCACCATTGAAAAATAAGTTCAAGTATAGAGATTGCTATATGGCCATAGAGACTCACTAAACACAGTAAAAAGCAACGAAGTAGAGTCACGCTATTAAAGTCTACCTCACTTGAAGCAGTCAACTTAGCAAGAAACAACAAAATAAGAGAAGCCAACTCAGTTAGAGAAATTTTAAAAATATAACTCAACTAAAACAACTCAAGACTGTAGGCGGAAATTTTTGAATAGTTTTCTTTGTTGCACTTAATGCCGAGAAAAGACTTGCACCAGAATAGCCAAAATGAAGTTGTAAAGCAATTGATTGACCACTGAACAAATTTTGATCCATACCTTCAAAAGTTTGCCACTGCTCAGAGAACAACGAATATTTGTTTAACGGAAAGAACTACTTACCTGTAAGAACAAAAAACTCTATAAAAAGAGAAGCTGAAGAATAGAGACATAGGACATGTTTGGCTTTGCTTATTTAGTGCTTTTGCTTAAAAAAAAGTACTTAACAGTGAAAAGTATGTTTGGCTGTACCTGCTTTTGCAGAAAATAAGCAGCTTATATCATTCAAAAAAAAGCATCACACATGATGCTTCTCCGAAAAGCAGCACGGAGCTTCTTTTCTTAGAAACGTGAAAAGACAATTCGCTCCCTAGTAAGTTCACAAAATTACACTTCAATATATTTCTCCTACCTCACTCATTTCTCTATGCTGCGCCATTCGCTCCCTCATCCCTCTCTCGCTCTCTCCGCTCTGCTCTCATCCTCCCGCCGCGATTCTGCTATGCTCTCCTTCTCCTCGCCGCAATTTCTTTCTCCCCGCGCAATTGAGCGGTTCACGCAGCGGGTGAACTTTCTCTTCTGCTTCCATGGTTTGAGAACTAGAGGCCCAACCTTCAGGAGACGGTCGCCGAAAGTCCCAAGTAATCCGACCAAGTGTTATAAAATGCCCGCGGCCATTATCTGTCATCTTCCATGGCTCTTGCTGCTTTAGCCAACTCAGCATGTCTGTACAGTCACGACGCGGTCCTCAGACGAACTAGTTAACGACCAAAGATGTTTTACTACGGCAAGGCCCGAGTAAAATGGAATGTAGAATGCCGTGGCGGCTGCAGGGTCCAGCATTTGACACTGGTCTGTTGTGTACCAAGAAGAAAGGAATTCATCGGGAACAATACCTTTCAAGCTTGTTTTGTCTTTAACTCCGAAACCTCTATTGGAGAGAGGATTGCAAAGAGACTGCCATGGATTGAGTTTGCTGCAGTTCTTGATAAGCTTGTTTGGGCTTTGATTTGAATTTACACATTTCAGTCTCGTTTGATTGGCGTTTGGTCTCAGAATTTATGCAGTATTTTTTGTTGTTAAGTTCCGACTCGTTTCAGATTTTTTCGTAGTAATGCTTTGTTCATTTGGGTTTCGATTTAATTGGCTTCAGGTCTCGGAACTTCTGTAGTCAGGGAAGGCATTATTCAAGACCTAAGGTTGCCCATGCAGGAATGCTTTCCAGAGCTCTTGTGTCTCTGACTCTCTACAGTAGTAAGGCATCCAGCACCCTCAACCCCCAGGTTTAAAATCAAATGCATTTGCCTTCCGCGTCCCTCTACTAATGCCAGCAGAGCTTAGATACTACCCATCAATGGACACTTAGAGAATGGGAGCTATTGTTCAAACTCAGGAAGTTAGTGATATCAAGTTTGGATCCGCCAATGCCAGCAGTCATTTTTCTGTTGTTTCTCTATATCCTTATTGTATTTGCTTCTACTGAGAAGAAATATTTACTGTAATTCTTTGAATCTCAATCTTCTCTTTAATTAAAAGTGAATGTTCATAGAGTTAATTATACACTATCTTTAATAAAATAATAATAATAATATATTTATTAATTTGTTTATAAATATTTTTATCAAAAATATTAAATAAAAATATTTTCAAAATATGTTATAAAATTAATTTTTAAAAAATTAGATAATATATGAAAGTAAATTAAAACAATTTAATAATAAATTATTTATTATATATTTAAGGATATTATAGTTATTAAAATTTTATTTATTTATAAGCACAAGCTTAGCCAAACATATCTACAATTCTCTTTTACGAAAAAGCTTTAAACAGTAAAATTTATCCAAACAGAATTCAGAAAAAAACAGCTTTCTAATCAAAAGTTCAACAGTCGCTTTTTTTTGCAGAAGCACATAAACAGCAGCTTTCGCTCGAAAGCTGTAAATTTAAAACTTAGACAAACATGGCCATAAAGAGACAGAGAGACACAACGAACAAAAATTCAAAAATAAGATTTCATTATATCGACAAATATCTCTCAAGCAAAAAAACTCATATTGCTACCGATCACTTACCGAGCATCATTCTCATCAACAAATTTGATCTTCTCAACTGAAAACTTTAAGATTACTCATTTACTTTGAGATAGATCCTATGCTCAAACCTATTTTTCTTAAGTCATTTGTAAATGTGTGTTAGAGTGGTAGATACACTTGGTAAAGGAGCTCAGTTGGAGTTTAGAAAAAATTCTTAGACTTATGTAACAAGGCTAGATTGTCAGCCAGGGACTAGGTTGTCTAATAGGCTGAAAAAGATTGTCTTGACAAAAAAGCTTTTAAGAATAAGTGTGCTTGGTGAAACACTTTGCTCTTGATTTGTGTAACTTATTAAAAGTCTAGTGAATCTTTGGCTCTTATGATAGAGCATCCGTAGATGTAAACAAAAAAATTACTGAACCACGTAAATACTCCTAGTACTCTAATCTTAACATAAATAGCCATAACAAATATATATTGGTACTGTTTCTGTCTACATGATACAAATTTACTCACAGCCGGCTGAAAATCTGTTATCTTAGTAACATTCCTTTTACGAAAATTTTTATATGTCAACTCAATTCACCCTTATCCTCTTGAGTTGATCTTGCAGGAGAATCAACACTTCTAAAGCATCAACTTTCAAAATTAGCTCTCTTGTGCTTACACAAGTGCTTCTACCAAAAGATTGGTTGTACACCAGTCATACACAATTTGGTTGTCCAAACTCAAACGACAAAGGGTAAGCTAGAATCCATGCAATTAGAATTGCCAATAGGAAAACAAGAAGAACGCGAATGCTTTTCATCACTCTCTTTCAATTGACCATTTCTTGTGTGGCTAAGCCTAGCAAAGGCTACTTCTTTGTTGCTCGAAGAACTTCAAGTCTTCAAACTTCAAAGAAGCTTTACCATTAGGTTTGACTTAAAATTTAAGCCATAAAGTTAAACCTGATAGCCAACTTTTAAACAATATCACAGCACACGATATTTCCATGTTGAAAACAGTAGAGTTCTTTCAAGATATATCATGCAACCTATCACTTGTTTTTAATAAGAATAGATACAACGGACACTACATATTGAAAGAAGAGTGAAAATGAAGAATTTCTCAAAGATGGCATTTAGTGTTACTTTTCTGGTTCCGTTGCCTAAAAACTTTCTACAATCGAATGTCATCATATAACTAACACAGAATCTAATGGTTTATTAAACTGTCAATTAAAGATACCATCTCTCAAAGTTTCAACTATTCACCAACTTCACCAATAAATAGACCGCTCAAATTTTAACAGAACCAAAACAATGTTTTGTAAATCAAGCAACTAAATAATTTTTCTGAAACAACAGGCACATGTTACTAAAAGACTAATAAATACGCTACAAGAGACATTCAACAAGATGATATATCCAACACGCATTAGCTCTATGGCAACATGCAAAGAAAATCCAAATGAGTAAAAAGATTTATTTCCTAAAAAGCTTCTTCGAAATGACTTGGCAATGTCCTAATCACGATCAAATCTCAGATTCCTCCGAGAAACTTTGACCAAGCTCCAATATTGTAGTAAACTATCAAGTTTTCCAATGAAAAGAAGCGCAAAAATTGCATAGAAGTTCAGAAAAAATTCAAGAAAAACAGAAAACAATAACACTACTTAGCAATATTATATATATACTAGAATAAAATCCAGAAATCACGGTTAATATACAAAGAAAATCAGGTCCGGTTTTTGCAAATTCTATTTTGCCAAATCAGATCATTTAATTAAGTATTTACAAACGCAGACCACTTAATTCGTATTTACACAAAAGGCCAAATATTTTGCAAATAAACTACACCTCACTGTATTCCAAAAGAGACCCCTATGCTTAAGTTATGCAAAATCAATTCACAGGGGACTTACTAAATCAGACTACTTCCCTTTAACTTAGCGAAATCAGGTTGCCTTCGAATAAAATTGCAAATGTTCGTTACTCAAGTCTTACAAATTCAGTCCAATATTAAATAGCAGAATAGGGTAATTAAAGATAATTTTTTTAAATAGATTGCATTTAAATTTGTAAAATCAAAAGACTCTCATTTATTTTGTAATTGTTGAGGTAAAAAATCGTTGTATCTACAAAACTCATACTGTTATTCACTTATTCCTTCTAAATTAAAAATTATGATTCTTTCATACTACTTCATTGAATCACTAATCAAATATTAATACTTCCAGTTTCTAATTATCAATAGTCTAATATTGAATCGTGACATATCAGCTAATATTTAGAACGATTGTGCACAGCAGCAGCGCACCACCAATTCTTGCTTGTCAACTCTAATAAACAACACACAAGTGCTATGCCATATGCATATAAATCATGCTAAACTGTAGGTGAAGAATAGAGTTAAAGGTGAACACAAAAACTTGCTGACCAAGGAACATGCGAAGGCCGCTTTCTAAGGACTTGATCATCCCTTAGGTGCCAAGCTTTTAACATTAGGAGCCAGCAAAATCACTAAGCATCATGCGAAGTATTATAAAGTAGCACACAATGAAAACTTGAAATCATGTTATCTACAAGACCAACTCAAAATTCTCGATCCTGAACCCCAACAACAAGATGTAAGAAGGGGAAAACAGCAATTCCAAATAGAATAAAATCAATACCTAGGTTTAGATTTTTTATAAAAGGTAAAGGATTATTTGGTTTTCCATTTCAGAAAAGCTACTTATCAATTTTTCATTTTAAGTTTAAACCTTTTACAATAATCTACAGAATATATTTAAAATTTTCAAAAGTACAGAAAAATTCTATACTTCTTATTACTTTTTTTAGGTCAAAATTGTAAAGCTCATTTATTGAAATATGATAAAAATATCCTTCATTTTAAAAGAATCCCTTTCATAAGCACTCCAAAAGCTTATATAAGAACTTTGAACTTAGATATTTGGAAATTCAGGATCAAATTTCCTAGCAATACAGAACGACAAGAACATCCTAACAGCCCCTCAACGGTGTTCTTCGTTGCAACTAAGAAAACCTTAGACATTCTATAGGAGAACAACATCAGCTAATTATATTGTGAATACCATAATTTCTAAAGAAGAGGAGACAGAAATCTTGTTACGAAGAGTCGTATATGAATCTGCTAACACATAAAAGCATAGAGAATATCTAACAATAAAAAAGAATACACAGTAAATAAAGAAGAAATGGCTAACTTCACATAATAAACGCAAACTAATGCCTTGCTTAATAATGGTAATCTTAAACATGAGACCAACTCCACTTCGTTTGCCCACTCAGGAGGATAGCTGTTGTGGTTAAGTGACTGATTTTCCTCCTACACTTCGGTTGTGCCCCCCCCTCCCCCCCTTCGGGGGATGACAACTAGCAGCACAGTACCACACGAATTTCCCCTCCCTAATACTCCTTCGGTGGAGTTAAGGATACAAGGTTCTTTCAACAAGCGGTAAAGAATAAGCAATTTAATTAAAAGAAAATGGCCACCTCAGTACCGTCTTTCAGGGATTGGATGAAGAACATATTACCGCTTTTTCGAACTCCATACAATCCCTGAAAATGAACTAGAGCAGAAGACCCTCGTCCTACGTTCCCTATCGATAACTCGGACTGCTCCCCTCTCACTTAGATAGGCCAGTTACTACACTGTTTGTCTTATAACAATGGGAGTACCGACTTTTCCCATAAGTTAAACCACAATGCAATGGCCAAAGGTCTAACCAAGAATAATTAAACTAACAAAAACCATTTCATATGTAAACTCGTAACATGAATTAACTTTTTTAGTTCTCTGTACTATGAGAAGAAATGTTAGTAAATTGTTAGTTCAAGAAACCTACTTATGGCCTAACAGGGCTTCGCTACATGTAGACTTTTGTAATACTAATATGTTTGTCTTTTATAAAAGGCCTATAAGAGCTTGCAGCTAGTCCCATATTTATGGATGTGTTTCAATTGCACGAACTCACTTTCTCCAGCCTGATTTTGAGTCGAACTCGCTTCTTGTGTTTTCATTTACCCCGAACTGAGCAAACACATCTCTAATACACTGCTTACCGAACTCAGTTGCTGAACTTATTTTCACCAAACTTACTTTCGATCAATTAAAACACACCCTTCATTTGCACAAACAAGTATTTAAGAAAAAGGTATAAAACAAGAAAAGAAAATTCTTGTACTGGTTGATCCATGCTTGATTGCAGAATTTCCTTTTGCTCTTGAATGCTCAATACCTTCATGATTATTTTAGTTAATTAATGCATTTCTGCCAGCTATCTAACCAACTTGGCTACTGTTGATCTCCTTGCACGAAACATTTTACCAAATGGCAAGGCTTTCAAACATGTTTGCTGTTTTAAGCTTACGAAACTCTATTGCTTTTTGAACTACATAAGCCATTACTAATAGCTTTTTATCTCATCAAGAACAGAACACGTACTAGAGCAAACTTAAATCTCATATCTCTCTTTGTTTTTTTTAATATAATAATTAGCACTAAAATAGAATGCCAAGTTGTTGAAAATATTTTTCAACTAAACATACGAAAGTTTATCTTAACAGAAGCAAAAGATCCCACCGGCAGAAACCTGATGGACTTCAACAAACATTATGTATGAAGATGTGAATAGTTAGAATAGGTAGATTATTACAAAAGCACTTCAAGGAACTTCAACAATGCAGGGTCCCCTATTTTCAAAAGAAATGTCAGGTAGAAAGGTTACTTCAAATTAGAAAGGGAAAATTTTGTCAGCCAGTAGACAAACAAAGTTCCTTCATGGATCATATGATATAGATCATTGCTCAATTTATAACATTAAAATAATTCTCCTATGTTATTTAATATCTCTATGATGACAAGAAATCATCAGCTCATAAAACCTTAAAGCAATTCTAAGGGCTTAAAAGGGCTTAGTAAGAGAGTCATAGGAACACTAATGTGTTTCTTAACCCATATAATAAGGGCTTGCACAAACAAGAAAAAAATCAGAGCCATAACAGCTAAATGGAGTCTTAATCTATGTATAAAATCAGACTACTACCTACAAAGATAATAAAAAACAAACCAAATTGTTGTACTTGTTAGGTTATGATTTACTACTGATTTCCTTTCGCTTGAGCATGTTTAAACCTTCTTCAGTACGCAAAACGAGTCAAATGCTTAGGGTGTGTTTACCAACACTCCAAACTCACTTTTTTTTAAACTCACTTTCAATATAAAATATATACAAAAATTAAAATAAAATTTTTTTATTAATAATTTTTTTAAAAAAAATTAATTTTAAAACTTACTATAAATATTAAATTAATATATAATTTATTTTTTATTAAATATTTTTAATTTTTAATTTGATTTTTTAAATTTACTTTTAAAAAACTCACTTCACCCACTTTATGTTCAAGGTAAACACGCCCTTAGCCGTACATAAGATCCTCGAAATCCTAATGTGTTTCCTAACCCATGTCCCAAATGGCTCGCAAATATGAGAAAGACATTCTCATATCTACCTAGAGTCAATTCTCTGTGCGTGCACACCTACACATAAATGACCTCTCTCATTTTTCTTCCTCGTCTCGCCCAAGCACAACTCTCTCTCGCATCCCTCTCGGTCGTTCTTGTCGGTGCTCTCCAGCCGTTGGGCTTCGCTTTTCTTCATTTATTCTTCTTCCTCTCGTCATCGGTTCGCTCTCCGGCGTTTCCTCCTTTCTTCCGACGAAACGAACGTGCGCGTGGATCGGTTCGGGTTTCACTGTCGACCACGATTAAGGAATCTGAGCGCATGAATGAGAAATTCCCTCCGTCTCCCTCCTATGTTGCTTCTCTTAGCTTCAATTTCACCCGCTCTGGTAAATTTTACTGTCCAACAAAAAAATTGTTATGGCTCTTGTGAAAATTCTGAAAGGTCATATGGCCAAATCATAAACCATACTAGCGAAACATGGAAAATACAAAATCACACATAATCTATTCCAATTATATAAGAAATGATGAGTCCCATCATATATGAATTGAATTTGGTATGCCCTACAAATCCACTCAACTATATAGGAGCGACTTACTTACATGGACCAAAACAAAAAGTTTATTTACACCAAATAAGACTTCCATAGGTAGCTTGAAGTTCTATGGAAGTGAGAGAAAGATGTCATTTTCCAAAATATTGACTTTGAGGTACAAAACCCTTATCTTCTAGTAATGTTCATAGGCCGAGCTCATTCAAACGTAGACCTGAACCACTCATCTTCGTGTATTTAAGAAACAGACCCGAACCCAATCAGATTATGTATGGATCGAATTGGTTTAAGTACTCCATGAGCTCACGTTGGATTCGATTTTATTCGGATCTAAATCTAATACATATTGAAGTGCTTAACTTTCATTTAATAAAGATTTTTTAATACACTCTCAAAATATTTACCAACAATAAAACTTATTATATGTGTTCTATGATGATATGGTTCTTAAAGATTATAAAGGATCACTAATTGTATAAGATTATAGTTAATAAATCACGACAAGTTATATAAATACTACCTAGCAAGTGTAATAAGATTTGGTATGAAAAATATTACAAAATTTTATTTAAATATATTGTATGTATCGATTTGGGTCTTTAGGTTTTTAAGATAAAGATCCAAACAAGCCAAACAATCATCATGTATTTTAAAGTAAGACACAACTTGACCAAAAAATCTGACACCAAAATTTTTAGGTTGATTTGGGTTGGGTATCTATTTCAAATTTGTTCGTTTTGAACACCCCTACTATCTTCGACCTCTAACAGTGTCTCGCTACCACTATCCACTACTATACTACTTGCCTGACTCTATGACCGTGTTATTTTTATCCCATAACTCCCATGGAGGAATTTGCTTCATTTCTTCTGTAGCACTATCTCTGCACTCTCTTTTCTTCCTTTTATGACCAATAGCATCTCGAACACTATTGAATTTTATCAAACGTGAGCTCATTTAAATTGAAACATATCCAAAACAAATGAATTGTGTTAGTATATGTCCATATTTGATTTAATCATGTTTAGCATTACACTTCATTTTTTCTGTATCAGCAACATCCATAAACACAAGCTATGTTAGTTTCTAACGATCAGCTTTGCTGTTTTTGAATGCAATGTATATTAGTGGTGGGTTAGAACATGCTTAGGGATCTCTTTAATCTCCTCTTCTGTCTAGAAAATCATAAAATATGAATCACAGTAAACTAGACTTAGCGTAGTACCTTTTCAAAGTGATATCTAGCATTGATTCGCTTTGATTAGTTTTGACAATATATGCACATTGTTTACCATTTGTGCTGCATAGAAAACAATCTAATGTGTCCAGAACAGTCCCAAAGCTCGGACAACATGAACAGGCTGAATCCTCGAATAGAAGAGGATAAGTGTGCATGGTAATGATTAGGAAACTGGAGCATTTCAAAATCCCCTTTCAAAGAATATATAGTCAGGAAAGCCAAAAGAAGAATGCATTTGCTGAAGATAAATGACCATTGCATGAGTCTTCATATAATAAATGACCATTGTACCTTTGTTGGCTGAGTTTAATGTTGGCCATTATATTTGTTTTATAATATCATCAGGCAAGTTACACAATGCATTGGGTGTTTATCTAACAGGTTTTTTGAATGATAATCGAATGGTAATATGAGACAAAGCATTTTTCATATATAAATTGGGACAAAAGCTACTACCTTGTATATTTTTTGTCTTGTACAGGTTTAGAAACCTTATATGTTCATAAACATTTGTTAAAATGACCACGTGTATAGAATGAGCATGTTACTTACGATGTAGTTTACCATGTTTATGCTAGTTGGCATAATTGTTGGATGCAAGTTAATCACTATCCAGAAAATTTACATCACGAGTGTAGCACAAAAGAAGAAACATGCGAACATTCTAGACATACTCATGTGACCATTCAACCAACTCAACACCTAATGACCTTTCTTTACTCTACAAAACATGCAGTAGGATGCCTTCGCTTCTGATTCACTAATACAACTAGTGAAAATTGATGGCAGTACAACATTGCTCCCATTTTTTTAATTAATTACATGTTTCTTTGTATTGCTTGCTACCATATGGCTTCCTCATTAGGTACATGTTGTAATCTAAGTAGTAGTTTCTACAAACTTATGTAGTTCCAAAATCATATAACTCCATATTATGCAGCTAAAAGAATAAGAATGGATAATTAATCAATAAATTGATAAGTTCATTGCATTTACGGAGCTACTTGCTTTACTTATTTAATTAATTGATTAGACATACTTAAACTTTAAATGTTTAAATAACAACTTATTCTTTACAATAAAAACTATCAAAACTAACAGCATCTTTCTTGAATTTTAAACTCTTCTTCGAAATACACAAAACTGAAACCTTTTGAAATCACTTGCATACACAAGTAAACAACCAAAAGCGAGCCTTTGTCACATCTATATTTCCACTCTTAAAACCAACTAAAATAATGAGTGAAGTCAACTTTCACTAGCTCCTAGAGTTATGCTTCTACAGTTCTACCACTTTCTACCACTTCTCAAGACTCGCTTCTTTCCACTTTGAACTAAAACAATCAGTAAGAAGCTGAGAAACAGTTGTGAATATACCAAGTAATGAGCTTTCACGATATATACCACACATATTCAGCCTACTGTATGAACCAGTATATATTAGTCAAACATTTCACGAGTATGTCAGTGCCTATCTTGAAGCTTCCAGTGAATTAGTAAAATCATTCTTTATAGACCAGCATTTTTGTATCATAAACATAATTTCCATATTATCAATAATTTTCAAAGTTCTAACATCTAAAGGGGTTCCCTAATTTTAAACTATACAAATTAACAATCATTAACCTTGCCAAGAGGACTAATAATTTGCTTACAGATCCACTGCTAAATTCCAACAATGTACTTGCAAACTTGCTTGAAATTTGTGAACAACAACATGTAATACATGCTCTTTCCAAGAAAGACAATTGAACTCAATCAATCACGTCTAAGAATTTATCAAAGGCGATCAAAATACACAAAATTTAGTAAAGCTTTCATCCCCAAAACAAATTCAGAGTAGTTTAAGAAGCCAAATGAACTCAATCAAGTCGAAGTACTTATCAAAAGTGATCAAACTGCACAAAATTAGTAAAACTTTCATCCCGAAACGAATTAAAAGTAGTTTTAAGAAGCCAATTCTTCTCAATCAAGTCCAAGGGTTCTATTAAAAGAGATCAAACTGCACAATTTTCAGTTCAATTTCCATCCCGAAATGAATTCAAAGTAGGGAATGTATGAAGGAAGCGCTAGAAACTACTAACCGAGATGGAACTCATGACCACACTGAAGGTGAGCAACTGATCGGTCTCCACCGGCGACCAGCTTTTCATGACAGATCAAACAAACAGCCTTCCGCTCCTACCGTCGCCGCCATCAGGAACCGCTTGACCAGTCGCCGCAGCCATAGATCCGCGGATCTGGAAAGAAAAAAAAAGTAGACAAGAATTTTTTTGCTTTCTTTTGTTCGATGGAGTAAAATTTAAGGAAGAATTGCTTATCGCCGGCGGGGCGATTACAGCGAGGTGGAGAGGAGCGGGGCTTTTTCTAGGGGTGGCAATATATGACCCGATCCGAAAACTCGACTCAAAATTGATCTGTTTAATCAGGATTAGGGTTAGAAAATTTGACCCTTAATAAATATATGGGTTGGGTTAGAGTTTGAACAAATTTGATCGATTATTAAATAGGTCAATCCGAAGTTAACCCGAAATTGACCCACCAATCCGAAATGTCATCTTTTGAAATAACAATTTTTGATTTTTTCTTACCGTGTAATAAAATATTGATAATAAAAATAATCGATACTAGTTATTTACAAATTATTAAATTAAAATGTATTTATAATTAATTCTTTATTTTTATACCTTAGTAAAATAGTATATTATGAAAATTATAATATTATCGAAAGTATTACTATATAGGTATTTTTAATGACGAATTTAGATTTTGTATAAAGATTTTTATGAAAATTTTGTTAGATAGATATATTTATCAAAATTTTTATCGAAATTATTAACTTAGTATTTGTAATCATAAATTTCAGCTGTTATCATATATTTTTTAAAAATAAAAATAATATATTTTTTTATATTGTAAGGACCGATGAAGATATTAAGGAATATTGTTGGACATAATTATATCTTGTTAGTAAAAATATCGTGCACTTTCATTTGAACTGATCTTATAATTTCACTAAAGCTTAAAAATATATAATTAATAATTAATAATTTTAATTATTAAATGGGTCGATCCGAATTTGACCCGGTTATTAATAGGTTGGATTAGAGTTGATAATTTTGACCCGTATAAATTCATGGGTTGGGTTAGAATTGAACAAATTTAATCCGGTTATTAAATAGGTCGACCCAAAACCGACCCATTAATCCATATTGCTACCTCTAGCTTTTTCTTTTCTGAGAAGTGTGAAAAGAAGGCTCGCTCGCTACAGTTGTCGGTTTGTTAAACCGGGTGCATTAATTAAATGCGCGCAACCCCCTCCGCTGCAGCAGTAGAGAAGACCGTTGCAAAAGAAAAATGAAAAAAAAAAGGGCAGAACAATTGCCTGCTTCGTGTGGTTTCCGTCTACTACAAGACTTGAACCGCAAAGTAAACCCAGCTATTTCTGTTGGCTGGCAGTACAAGGCCATCAATGAGCACATTCGCAGCTACATAGACCCTTGCAGATGCGCAAAAGTCTTTCCTTTCTAAATTGGTTTTTTCTACAGGCAGTAGTTCCGAAAATCTTTATATATTACTATACGGTTAATACTATGGGACAAACTGGGGACCGTCCCATGTTACACGATGAGCTAAGGGTACCCATGCATTGGCATTTGCATCAACCCTTAACAGGGATCAGCCAGCATAGCTTGTTCAGGCATCAGACGTCGCGATTATTAACCCACGCCATGGCAAACCACTACCGGGACATCTGCTCCCAATCTTTAATCGCAATGCTAGCAACATCCATGACCTCGATCCACGCTCGTCACCCTCAAGACAACATTTCCAAACTATCAAATCTAGTTCAAATTACAGCAGTTGGAAATTTAAGCTCAATGCAATGGCAAAATTAAATGCCTTAATTACTAATGTTTTCAAGAAAGATTATTGTAAGATTTGCCTTTCTTAGTTAGGAGTTGTGTCTCTTTTTTGTCATATGAATATATAATGAAGGTATAGTTGTCAGATTTTAACTGAATCGTTCGAATCAATTCGAAAACCGTCAAACTAGAACATAAATTGGTCAAATTTATAAATTAATCCGACATTCTATCGACCCGGTTTATTCGATTTAATCTATCTAAGTTGATTAAAGAACTGCCGAACTATCCAACCGAATCGTCCCATATATAAATTTAAAAAATTACCTTCTATATTTTCCTACCTGCCTACTCGTTTCATCGTTTTCATTTCGAGTTGATCAGTTAGGTTTTTATTTCCCTGCCTATCGATTATCTAGGTTTTCTGCCAATTGGATCTTCTCCGTTTATCTCAATTTTTAGACTTCAACAACTTCCAATCATCCCCCTCTGCTCTCTACTCTTCATCTCCGATTCTACCAACACTGCTCTATGCTTTTCGTCTTCGTTTCTCACTCTGTTGGATTCTCTCCCTCGTGATTGGCTCAGCAGCTGCAACCTTCTGCTACTCTACCGCTTCGATTGATTGACTGCTACTGCGCTTTGCTCGCCACTTTGATTAACTGGCGCATTTTTAACCTATAATTACTACATTATAATATTATCTTACGAAGAAGATCATATGCTATATTATGTAATACATCCAAATTGTGCATCAATCTGCCGCAAGGCACAAAGATGTAGACTCGATGCTTTAAATGATGAAGGGTCTATGGATGTGTACTATCCAGCCTTTTCGGTTGCACCCTTCGCTGATACAATAGTTGAAGGAATCCTGGAAATTCCTTAAGCTTACGGGCTTGTTTGTTAGGGTTTTTAAGTTGCAGTTAGAAGTTAGAATAACGTTTTGTTTAAAGCTGTAACTAATAAAAAGATTTTACATATGTTTGATTAAGAAAGCTGTAAAAGAATTTACGGGTGTTAACAAAATATTGAAGGGTACGAAACAACACTAATATGCGTTAATGTTAATATGGGCAAAAATCTCCGAAGTTAGAAAAAATCTCAAATACAAGGGTGAGCATGCCACTTGGATTCCTTTTCTGTAAAGGTCTATTCTTTTCAGCAATTCTTCCCATGGTTTTACTTAATATTTTCACTCCGTCTCCCATCGACAAATTTCACTACGAAAGCAGTAAAGAAGAGTAAAAATAATACACCCTAAGTGAATACATCTGCATCATCTCATCTCATCCTACTCTATAAAGACCATAACATCCTTAGACGAAGAACTACATAAAAGTGTTCATTAATGTAATAAAGGATTTACTTCCATAAATCCTGTCCACAGAAAGAATAGACGCCTTAACCAGTTAAAAAGAATGAACAGCCTAATTTGCCACACACCTGCTTTCTATAATAGTTCATACAGCTGCATCAGATTACAAATGTTACAGGAGAATCTGTTTTCTATGTATATGGGCTAATAGAACACTAGTAGTAAATGGCGCAAATAATATCAACACATTGGCATACAAAAAAAAGGGGGATGATGTAAGGTAAAGAGGAGCTAGAAAGAATAATACTACTCATTCCATGGCCAACAGCCTCAAACAACTTCCTCTAACAAACAACTTGATCAGAACAGCTCTTCGGAATTGAACTTATTCCATGCTTCCTGTCCACAGACAATAAAATAATAAATCACAGAAATCATCAAACAAAAGAATAACTTCAAGGGACGACACTGATAGAAATACAGCAGGTTGCCATTTCAGAACTTAACAGTCACAACAATACATGAGCTAAGAGTTGAAGAATGACTAACTCGCATGTATGTAATGCATTATGCAATCCTCGTCGTAAAAAAATGTTTATCTTTTTACATAGACCTTGAATGCTCAATCAACAAACTGAAGAAGTCATTATTCGAAAAGACAGAAAACACATGGGTGTTCTGAAGAAAAAAGAAAACCCAGAATGGTGTGACAGATAGTTCTGTGAATAAATGTGTCATGCAACCCCACCTACAAGGACTAAGGATGGGTTGTACTTGTAATACCATGTGAATGGATCATTATTCAGATTTGTTTATATAAACCGAAAGTGTTGCAGGAGAAGAAGAATGTTCACAGTTATGCACTTATTACTATTAGGAGATAGTTGCAAGGAAATTCACACTTCTGTATAAAACCTTTTTGGCATATTGAGACACCAAAACCCAGCAGCAGTGATAGACATTACAAACAGTAAAATCAGGCCCAATAAAGGTGCGTTCAAATTACTTGGTACAGTTTTAGCTTAACATCTAGGACGAACATGTTAAGAAGGATTATCTCCAATCCAGCTTATGGATTGTACCTACATGCAGAGATGACGTGAAGAAGGATTACTTGGTACAGTTTTATATAACCAAAGTACTCCAATCCAGATTATGGATTGTACCTACATGCCGAGATGATGTGAAGGAGAACATGTAAAATATGCGGCATGTGAAAACCATCTATGCCTTTCTACCAACTCTTGCACTAGGAAGTGTATCAAAGTTATACATGCCAGAGATGACTAGCAGGCAACTATTGCATGTGGCACAACCACCTTAGAGCTTTTACAAAGGAACAATAAAGAATATGAGGCGAAATCTAAGATTCACAAAAAGTCATTGCCCAAGCTTGTTTAGATTTAAGGGGATGTTTGGGAATGCTTTTGAAAAAGAGCTTTTTTAGAATGAAAGGTATTTTGGAGATTTTTGAAAAACAAGCTCTATTTTTTACCTCAAAAAAATAATAAAAATATATTATAATAATAAGATCTTACTACATAGACTTTTTTTGTACTTTCTAAATTTTTAAAAAAGAATTGTAGAATTGTAGAAGGTTTATTTGGAAAGTGAAATAAAAAGTTGGAATGGAAAGGAGTTGAAAAGCTTAGCCAAACAGCACCTAAGACTTCACAGGCAGGTCACCTTTCTAGAGGAGCCAAAATTATCCAAGGATAATGCAGATGGCATATGGCTATATGTCTCCAGAAATTTGTTACCTGTTTAAGTATTGTTTATCTATTTAATATGAGTTACCATTTGGATATTACAGTCACCTTCACGTGTAAAAATTTAACTCATTGTTACCTGTTACATGAAGCGATGATATATTTAATATTGTGTTATTGTTAGTTTACTCACCAACTTGTGTCAAAGACATACCTTTTTATACAGTTGTAATGACTATCACAACCTTTCCTACAGAAATTCAACCAATGCAACAGCATATGCTTCTAAGCAATTAAAAGTTGCACATAAATTTTATCCTCTTTATGTTGGGCAAACAAGTAAAACTATCCCAGAGCCAGTGTGCTGTTAGACAGAGAACCGGTGGGATAATTTGAACCCAAAGCCAATGTAGATCACTCTTGGTAACAACAACAACTAACATCATCTGAAAAGGCCAATTAAATGGAGTCCAACACAGTTGAGATGATACCTTCAAGAGGTCGAAGACCTTCTCTGAAATATATTTCTGCTGTAGAGTAGCACCTTTCTGCTGGACCTTATCTGGATGAACACACAATGTAGCTTTTCTGTATACTTTTTTCACAGACGCAGCAGTTATCAAATCCGTGAGTGACACAGGCTGCCAACCACAACCAGGCCAAAGAACCTGTATTTTGGAAGAAAGAAATCACCGACACAGTAGTATATGGTATCTCCAATAAAATATCATCCCCTTATGTCAAATTAAATTATAAATTGGAAAATTGGAGTATTTTAGAACCTAAATGTCTTAAATTAAGTAGGACCAAGACATAATACATGCACTGTCATTTTAGTAACATAGAAATGATGATAATGATGTAGTTGTCATATAGGATTGTGCATATTGCAAAGTGATAGTATTAAATATTTAAGTTCAATTATTCATAAGGAAGGAAGAATTGAAAAGATATTATGCATAGGATTAAAACAAGATGGATGAAATGGCAAAGTGCTACCAGAATCTTGCGTGATAAGAAAATTCTTCTAAGACGAAAAGGTTAGTTTTATAAAATAGTTATTCGACATGTAATGTTATATGGTAGTGAGTGTTGTGCTATTAAAGGTAAAAATATCCATAAGATAAACGTAATCTAATGAGGATGCTAAAATGGAGGTTTGGATTTACTACAATAGACAAAACACGAAATGAGACTTACGCTAACAAGCAGCTATTGAGAATAAGTTAAGAAAAAGTAGGCTTACATAGTTCAAACATGTCTTGCACAGACCTAATGATGCTGCAGCCTAAGAGTTATGCGATTCGTGTAGAGCACTTTCGGAAAAGGGGGTGGACCACAATTACCTTAGTCCATGGTAGTGGCGAAAGATTTAGAAGAATTAGATCTTTCCCTGATTCTAGTGTATAATCGAACAGCAGATGCGCAGATTGGTCTGCTTGGGATTCATGTAGTCTAAACCCCAACTCAAGTTAGATAAAGGTTTAATTTATTGTTATTATTGTTGTTGCCCTTATGTCAAATTTCCTAGAGGCAAATGGCTATTAAAAACATAAAGAACACCATGCAAAAGATGCATTCGCATGCACCTAACAAGAAACATATATAGACACGCCTACGAACATATGTGCAGAGTCTGAATGGAAAATTTCAAGATGATTACGAAATTACATAGTGAAATAAGGACCCATGGAGTAAAACTGTGACTCCAAACTACAATGAAAGAAGGATTAGAGAGAGAGAGAGAGAGAGAGAGAGATGGGCCTTCAGATTTGTTGGTTGGACACATGCTTTGTGAGAATATAGGAGTATGTGATACTTGTTAGAACCACCACGCAAGGTAAGCAACATTTCACTTAACGAAAATCAGCCCAGAGAAATTTACTTCACGTACAGCAACGCAACTCAGTCCTCAATAATTCAAGTTTCCCCTAAATTCAGTTAGAAAGCAGCATTTCATACAAACTGTCTATCACTACATCTCTCTGAAGAGGCATTTCTGAGTAGAACCAGAACAGCTACATCATAACTACGATTATTAGGAAATACGCATCTGAACTGTGAGCTACAAGAAAGACTACCAAACTGCAAGCACAAACAATAAACAAAAATTAATATAAGCAAGAAGTGCAAGTGCAACCCACATAGTGTAAGGTCGATAGCAACGCTCTCAGGTTTCCTTCCTTTCCAGCAGCCCACCTTTTTATCTCAATATCTAGTGACTCGGACATCCTCTGGAAAACCAAAGCCAAATCAGTAAAAGCAAGTAGAACTTTTGAGCTGAATCTTAATTTGGCATAATTTCAGATCACAAGTCCATTTATTGTATGATGCAAAACATCTACGAAAGAACTGACAATTCATACATGTCGCTCTTGCTGTTCTCTTTCAGTTTGCATATCACGCTCATTTTTCTCTTGCAAAGCTTTTGCCTGTATGTGTCATAAAATGCAAGGTAGCATCAGTATATTGATATAGGGGGCGTTTGGGATTGCTTATAAAATGGAGCTTTTGTGAAATGAAGAGTATTTTTATCCTTTTTGAAAAACGAGCTCTATTTTTTTTACTTCTAAAAAAATAATAAAAATATGCAATAAAAAGATCTCACTCCGTAGAATTTTTCTACACTTTCTAAATTTTTAAATAAATTTTTTATATATTTATAAAATATGTATTAAAAAATGTGAAATGGAGAATTGAAAAGTTGGGTTGGGGGAAAGCAAAGCCAAACACCCCCATAAGTTCTTCAAAAGATCTAGAAAAACCCACTGGGTATTCACGTGTTTGTTTTGGTTACATCTGAAATAAAGTAGATAGACATAGTAACAGTACCGCACGGTCAAGTGCCCTTTGGTGCCTATCAAATCTGGCCTTTCTTCTCTCTTCACTCTCACCTTCAACTTCTTGAAATTCTCCAGAAGATGGAGCACCTATTTCAACCAGTTTACAGTAGATTAGCTACAGAAATGAACTATTGAAGACAAACAACAAATCTTCAAAAAGAAATGTATAGGTGTTTTGAGGAGAATTTACCCCCAAATATTGAACTTAGGTCATCAATAATGTTGGTTGTAGATGATGGCCTTCTAGATGTAGATGAAGCTCCCGTTGAAGTTCTTCTTGTCCCATTTGAAGCTGCCCTACCTTGCCCTTGGCTATCAAACACAGTTTCCTGAATCAATGTGTGAAAAGCAAATTATAAAATAAAAAAATACCATGTACATCCACTCAGAAGTTGTTTATCAATTTCTTTAAAGCGAGCGCTTACAGAGGATGTGGATCTCTGATGTGGTGCATTATTTGCCCGACTTCCCATCCCAAAAAATGACTCAAGATCATTTTCATTTGTATGGTGCTTTTCTCTAGTTGCTGCAGCAGCAGCAGCAGCTTTTTCTCGAGCTTCAGCTTGAGCTCGTTCACGAGCTTCAGCAGCAAGTTTTTCAACTACCGCTCTTTCAGCCCTACGGCGTGCTTCTGCCTGAACTCTTTCAGCACCAGCCTTCTCCCTCGCCTCTGCCGCAGCCTTCTCCCTTGCTTCGGCAGCAGCTCTTTCTCTAGCCTCAGCTGCTGCCCTCTCACGTGCTTCAGCAGTTGCTTTTTGAACTGCAGCTCGCTCTGCACGTAAGCGTGCTTCAGCATTTGCCTTCTCGACAGCAGCCCTCTCAGCTCTGAGGCGAGCCTCAGCAGCTGCTCTCTCCCTTGCCTCTCTATTAGCTCTCTCCACAGCTTGCCGCTCTCTCTCCCTTTCACGTCTCCTTTCTTCCTTCTCCCTTTCTTTATCCCTCTCTTCTTTCTCCTGCTGTATCCTTTCCCGCTCTAATCGCTCTTGCATCTCATTATCTTCCTGATCTTGAACATCATGTATTGGACTATTAACTGATTCTCTTCGTGTGGACTCTCTAGATCTAGTTGGATTTGCATCTCTTTCTCTTACTCTAACTTCCTTGGCTTGCCTAAATGTTTCTTCAGCTTGATCTACTGCCTCCTTCATAGCAGATGCAGCTGCAGCTGAATTGGGTTCAAAATCTTCATCTCCAGAAAAGATACTTGTATTTTTATTACGATAAGTTTGCACCCTGCCACTTGCAAAACTTTCTAGTTCATCAACTGTAGATGCAAAAGTAGTATTGGCTGAATCATTGCTCTGTCCCTCATAATTGGGTGTCTGACTAGATTGCCAGAAGGATTCAGTACCATTTCTTTTGGCATCCAAGCCATGTGAAGCCCCATTATCTATCTTTGCAGATGGAACCCGTCTAGCAACTGGAGGTGGGGGCCTGGAAGGTTGCGGAGCACTTGTAGGTTGTGTAAATAGAGGAATTTCATCAACAGTCAGCCATATCTCAGCAGCAGAACCAGAATTTTGAGACATCTCTGACGGATCTTCTGTTTCAGCATGCTTTGTATTTAAATCTGAATTCTGTGTGCTAGCTCTATTAAATGATCGATTAGAGTTGGACAACTCAAAAGGCTTCTCCATGAAAATAGTATCAGGATCCAGGTGATCATCACCATTTTGCATTTTGGGTTTTATATGCTCAAAGGGATCAAGAGTTGAGTCTGACGGGCATTCCTTTTTGTCAGGGTTATTACCAGGGCTAACATTCCCAGCATTTCGGACTGGACTTGTCTCTTTCCTTTTATCATCCTTATGTGAATCAGCAGACAGGGGAACTGACTTTGCAAGGCTGTCAAAAGCATTAATATCATCAAATATGCCTACGTTAACTGAACGCACATTACCTTTCGTGCTTCCAGAGTTCATAGGCGCACTGATATGCTCCAAGGGGTCAGTGAACGACCCTGATGACGAATGTGTTGATTGAGGTGTTTCTAAAACTACAAAAGGATCCTCTGCAAAATTCAACCTAGACTTGACTGATGGACCAGGTTCCTGCTTATGATTGGTTTCCACAGTCTCCCTGCAGAAAGAATAGAGAATGGTCAAAAACATAATTAGAAGAAAACAGGAGTATCATTTCTTCAAGCTTCTTCAATAACGCTTCAACTAGAACTTGCTGTCTTTTACTTTAACCCTTCCCATTATGATCCTTACAAAGAAAATGATAATAGTAGTATGCTTCTCAGAAAAAAGATGTTGAAACCATTAACAGTTGTCATTAAGCATTTTGGAAGCAGAAAAAAGGGAAGAAGCCAAAGCAAGAAGCTGCATTTCTTTTCAGATGTCACATTACTGTCTAGCTCCAAATTTAGAATTTCTAAAAAAAGGCCCTCTTCTCAAGGAAACTGAATAGTCTTTACTCTATTTCTTGCTGTGAGCTCACATCTGCACCTTTAATCTGACGATCTTATATCAAAGTCAGTCAGCTATCCTAATGTGGTAGATTCAGCTATCAGTGCAACGACAGAATACTTCCTTGTTCAGAGCATTGCTCTGAACTTCAAACAATGCAGTACAGATAATTGAAACAAATGAACTAACCACCTAAGTTACATCACTATTTTTCTAACAATACAAGGGGGATCTTTATTTTATCCTGCTAAAGAAACAAACTTAATCAAAATTCCTACTCGAAATGAACCAGAATTCAGATTGCATAAAACAAACTACTCACAAATCTGCTTCAAATTCCAAAACAAGTCACAAATTATACAAAGATCCCTTCAGATCCAGCTCAACTTAAAAGTATTTTGAATTCCAACATACCTCTTCCGAGGTGGACTGTTGCCACCAAACCCGGAAATCAATTCATCAAACACACCAGCATATGCCGATGCCGCAGATCTCGTTTTCTCCTGCTGCGGAGACTTAGACGGCCGACCTAAGGTTTCCAAAAGATCCTCGATCGGCGGCGAAGATGCATGCCGGCCACCGCCGCTACTCGACTTCGATGGCTGCGATGCGAATACGTCATCAAACACGTCACGATGCCCGCTCTTCACTCCTGGGACTCCACCGAATATATCGTCATCATAAACTGGCTTATCGTAGACCGGAGGCAAAGAAGACGAAGAATTCTTCTCTGACTTGGAATTGGAATCACCCGAGCCTTGGAATATGGAATCGTAGGGGGGCGGAGATGATAGCTTATGTTGCGGCTCAGGAACACCGCCGCCGCCGAACACATCGGAGTAATCACGGAAAGGATCGACGGCAGGCGATGAACTCCACGTGGATCTCGAAGGTCGTGAAGAAGACATGGGTGCTGATTTGCCCTGTGGCCGTAGACCGAAGTCTTTCGTTAGTAGACCGAAATCGTCCATCTCCTCCGTGATGGAAGGCCCAGACTTAGCGAGATCGAAGCTTTCCCGGTGTGGCAGGGAAGAAGACACAGAGAAGAAAGAGATCTCAGGCTCTGTGTGAGAGGGAGAAACAGGAAGAAAGAGAAGAAGCTGAAAACGCGAAGAAAATTTAAGAAATAAAAAAAAAGACTTCTTATTTTTGTTTGTAAGATTATAAAATTAAAAATAATGGTTGTGGTACACTGGTACGTGGGACCTTGTAAGGATGTTGAAGGTGTGGATGAATCAGAGAAGTTGGATAGAGAAAGGGATGGTTGGGATCGTTGGACAGCATGATTTTAGGGTGAATTTGATAACAATGTTTAGTGGGGTGAGTTTACATTACATCGCACTACTTTTTTGAGTCGAGCTGATATAGGAGCCCAAAAACCAAGACTTCTAGTTGATGGCTAGATGCAAATACTTGGATCATATAATCAATAAGAAGAACGAAGGAAATGATCAAATGGATTAGTTGTTTACATTCACCAGGTTTAATTAAATAAGAACTTCATTACATGGTTAACCAGCTTTAAATGGCTCTTGTTAGGTTGGAGTGATTTAATTAAAATTTTGATTTTTTCATTTTACATTATTTTGTGTTTGTTATCTTTTTATCTCCAACAACGGCTGTACGTATAGCCTATGTTTACAATCAATAAGATGAAGGAAGATGTAGGTTGGAACCTTATCAGAGGGTTATGCGTCGAAAAAATGTTAATTAATGAATGATGCTAAGCATGTACCTACTTGTTGAAAATAATCTATATAAATCTATACCTGCTTTTAGTTATAAAAATTTAGATTTGTTTTCGTTATATTTTTACTATTAAATTAATTTTCTCAATCTAACTTTCAAATTGTTTTTTTCTAGTCAATACAGTAAATCTTTTACGAAATACCTTTGATTTTTTTGGTGTAAATAGGTATCTGTTAGATTTTTCTGTAAGATTAACTCAAGAGAGGAGGGGTGAATTAAGTTAATCAATAAAAATTTTCGTCAAACTTAGTTATCCTACTAGCAGCAAACTTACAACCGGCTGTGTCAATTCTGTAACCTACAGATAGAGAGAGTTAGAATGTTTACTGGCATAAGTAAAAAAAGTAGTATTCAGGATATTTAACGTGGTTCGGCAAAACCCCTTTACCTACATCTACGGTCGCTCTATCAACAGAGCCAAAGCTTCACTAAATCTTTAATAAGCTACAAATACACCTAAAGCAAAGTGCTTCACCAAGCACACTTACTCTACCGGATTTCTTCACTAAGATACCCCTAACAGCCTACTGGACACACCTGTCCCCCTGGCTGATTTGCTAGCTCTATTATAATATCTAAGAGCTTTCACCAAGCTCCACCTGAGCTTCCTTTTTCGGTGCCCGCAGCACCACCTTAAAAAAAGTTATAAGAAAAATAAACAGAAATTGAGCACAGGATCTATCTCATATGGGTTATGTGTTCATGAAGTATTTCGAATGAGATGATCAGATATGTTGCTGAGAGAGATTTCTTCAGTGTGATCAGCAGTAAGATTTGCGTAGAGTTGTTGAGTTCTTGTATGTCTTTGTTTTTGCTTGTATTCACTCTCTCTACACTTTTTTTGTTGCTCTGTCTCCATTCTTATAGTGTTTCGTCTCTGTGCAGGAACCGTTGAAGAACGTTGCCGTTGGCGCTCTTTTTCATTGGTGGTTCTTCACGTCAGAGAGAGAGCAGTTTTGCCCAGCGGTTAATCAACCGCTTCCTCAATTGCTTTCGGCTGTTTTTGTGCAATGTCTCTATGGCATTAAATGCGTTGTAAAGATTTGAATTTGCCGCCAGTAATTGTAAGCTTAATTTAGCTAAGTTGCTGTCTGAAACAAGAGAGCTGAGTCGGCTTGTCCATATTTAATGCATCGCTGGTTGACTGCTTGACTTGATTAAAGATCTTAACTTGTATAATGTGCTTTCTTCCCTTGATTATTGAGTTTTCCCTTTCTGTGAAATTGAAGATGATTTTTGCTCGTTGTAGATTTTCTATTTGAATTACTTCAGTGCGTTGTGAGTCCAGAAAATTTTTAAAACAAGAAAAGTTTTGTTGCTGTTGAACCCAAAGCTCTATTTCGAAACAGAGAAGTCTTCTTGTGCTTCAGTGGTCAAGCAGCTGACTGCAATGTAACTATGGTATCCTCTGTTTCGTATGTTGTTTAATTTATAGTAGTATAACAGTTGGCTGCATGATGGTTGTTATTGTCTGCTGTAAATAAAATAATCTTTGTTTGTCTAATCCTGCAGAACTTGATTTCAGATTATTAGTCTAATATAAATCATAGTTCTTAATTCTTTGTTATTATCAAAATTAACTTCATAGTTCCAACATATTTGAACATATTCATTCCAAAAAAAGAAATAGATTGGAGTATCAACGACTAAACGATCTTGTATATGTTCATTACAACTTGAGATTAAGGCAAAGGTAATAGTTATAGCTATTTCTTTTATTATCAATATTTATTGTTCATACTTTCATATATTTATTTTTTATTTTGTAAATATATATTAGGAATTATTTCAAGGGTCGAAACTATGATCCTATTGATGTTGAAGGATTCGGTGAGAATGATGATTGGATAGCTATGGATGAACCATCACCTTTAACTAATGAAGAGTTAGAAGCATTTCATAAGCAAGCATGGTCAATTCAGGAGAAATCCACTGATGGTAACTAATTCTATTTTTATTATCAATTAACAATGTTTGTTGGATTTGGATTTTGAAAATCTAAATTCTGGATTATAAATGTTTGTAGATGCTGATTTAGATTTAAACCTTGAAGACCTTGATGTGGATGATGAGAAAAATGAAGTAGGTGTGCTTCATGCTTAGGAGTTCTTCTTATTAGATTGTGGTTCAAGGGTTAAAGGTAACTGTTTTAGTCTTTTAAACTCAATTCGTGACTTGATGTTTAGTAGTAGTTTTTTATTTTTTGTTAGCATGTTGTTGTGTATAGGATAATAGTTGTGACTTGATATTGTTAGAAGTATATTACATGTCTGAAGATTGGTGATGTTATCAAGTTGCAGACTTGTAGTGCATTCTGTTTACAAAGATTTGTGATGTTGTCTGGTTGCAGTGCATTCTATTTAGGAATTTAAATTTGCATTCTATTTGGTATTCTTTACTGTCTGGCTCTAGTAGTTCATGGCTTTAATGGTTATAGTTGTTCGGTTTAGTATGCTTTTCTGTTTAGTATGCTTTGCATTCTTTTTGTCATCACAAGAATTACAAAATACCATTGCATTTCTGTTAGATTACTTGTCTATGTAGTAGCAAGCTTCATTATGTTTAGTTTCATAGTTTGCTGATTATATAGGTGGTATAATAAGACATGCAAATCTATTTAGTTTCATAGTAGGCTGACTGCTCTTTTTGTAACTTTATATTTTTTATTGCTGGCTGAAACATCAAGTATAGTATTAATTGACTGCTCTATTTACAACATTGCAATGTTGTAATTGCAATGTTGTAAACAGAGTAGCCAATTTTTTTTATGCTTTCTGAAAGTAATACAAAACATCAAGTACAATGTCTTGTAATGTTGCTTGCTAGCTAGAATAGTAAGGGTTATAATGCAGCATGTTTGTTATTTTTGAAGGAATGCTTGTAGCTGTTCTATTGCTGGCTAGAACCTTAAGTTGATGCAGGAACTAGCTGTTGGAATTCTCAACTGTAAGACTGATTGCTAGCTGTTGAATGGTATTGCAATTAATTGCATCTCGTATTATTGGCTGGTTGCAAAGAAT
Source organism: Acanthochlamys bracteata (assembly GCA_019914995.1). Taxonomy (NCBI): domain Eukaryota; kingdom Viridiplantae; phylum Streptophyta; class Magnoliopsida; order Pandanales; family Velloziaceae; genus Acanthochlamys; species Acanthochlamys bracteata. Next base: position 2,855,516 of record CM034136.1, read on the forward strand.
TGCTCCTGAAATGTCCTTTTCGTTGTTTGAAACTTGTAGTTATTACTTGATATTGAGATGTTACTATTTGTATTTTTAACTTGATATCATATTACTTTCTGATGACTTGATGATAATGTTTATTATTGATGTTGTTACTTATTATTGGTGAAGTTATTATTATTAGTCTATTGCTGTCTTATTGGATGATATTTGAGACTTATTATTGCTTTTTTTATGGTATTGATGTTGTTGTTGGAATTTTAAACATTAGATGTTATGATGTGATGGTATGGATGGTATTAAGTTATCAAATTTAGACATGTACAAAAATAATATAGGAAGTTTGGAACATACTCAACAGTCAACACAGGTGGTGAATTTGACCCGATAGGTCAACCCGTCACCCGTTGACCCGGACGACAAACCGGGTTATTGTCCGGGTCGATTCTAACAACACTGTTGAGCAGAGCGGTTGAGAGGGGAGATTTCTTTCCGATCTACATAACTACGGTAAGCAGAGAAACATTAAAGACAACGGTTAAGAATCGGGGACGAGTTTTCACCGACAAGCGGAGAAAGATGCAGCAAGCATGCCGGCGTTAATTGGGATGTGAACAGAGAAGCAACTGCCAGCTGCGGAATAAAGCTAGATGATTAGGCGAAAAGCAGTTGCCAGCTGTTTCATAAAAACTAATGGGCTTGTCCAAGTTGACAGCAAAACGCCCAAGTAACTTTAATTCCTGCATTGAAAAATCTTGTATTAGTTAGAAGTACTCGCATATTTCTTTCCGTAATTATAGGTCTTTCTGTTCTTCTAAGATTATAATTTCTATTGTTGAAGACTCTTATATTCTTTTCTTGTTTATATACTTGTAAACCTCTTAAAGAGGGATGATTATTTGGAATTAATTTGAGATCTTTTCTTTCCAATATTTGACATTTTTGTAATCAACGAATCGTGAATTTTTTCTACTATTCCTATAAATAATGATGCTTGTAGACTTCAAATGGCATCAAAGAATCAAGTTATTTATTTTTTTTATCTTCAGTTTTATTTACAGCTTTATTTACCGTCTTTTCTTATTATTTGTAATTCTCTTTGAAGTTCTAGTTCGATTCACGTCGAATCGTATCATTCATTCTGGATTTTCCATGAACATAGAGTGGACATGATTTCATATCTGTGGTGCTCGATCGGTTTTCTAAAGTGGCTCACTTCATACCCTACAAAAAAATCACATATGTAGTTAACATTGCATAGTTATATTTTTGCGAAATATATCGCCTTTATACTTTACCTACATCTATTTTGTCTGACAGATACACGTGTCTTTTTAGTTATTTTTAGCACAACCTATGACGAATGGTGAATATAAAAATAAACTTTATTAGTGTTCACCATCAACAAACTGATGGAAAAACTGAGATGACGAACCCCTCGCTAAGTGACTTACTAGGGTGCCTAGTGGGTGATCACACCAAGCCTTGGATCAGAAACTTTGTTGAGCGGAGTTTGCACACAATCATGCCATCAATAAAAGTTCCAGCTTGAGCTCCTTTGAGGTAGTATACTCATTGGTTCCGCGTGAATCATTGGATCTACTACCATTTCCTAGTAGAACCAAACCCTACGAGAAGGTCGAACATTTCATACACAGCTTGCATGACACTAACTTGAAAGTTCACCATAATCTTGTCAAATCAGCGGTCAAGTACAAATTAAAAGTAGGTGAGAAGCGTCGTCATGTGGAATTTGATATGGGTAATGTTGTTTAGGCGATCCTCCCTAAGCATCGATGCCCAGCTGGTACACATGTGTGCGTTTGGCGCAGCTTATGAAAAGCTGCTTATCAACTTTTCTCTATTTCACATTTTTCAATACATATTTTATAAATATATAAAAAATTTATTTAAAAATTTAGAAAGTGTAGAAAAATTCTACGGGTAAGATCTTTTTATTGCATATTTTTATTATTTTTTTAAAACTAAAAAAAATAGAGCTCGTTTATCAAAAAAGATAAAAATACCTTCCATTTTAGAAAAACTCTATTTCATAAGCACTCCCAAACGCCCCCTATAAACTATAAGCTAGAAAGATCATGCCACTTGAGATCGTCGAGAAAATCAATTCGAACGCATATTAGCTTAAACTGTCGGATCATATACACACTTTTGATGTGTTTAATATCAAGCACTTGTTACCTTTTTATAGTTTTACATGCGACAGTGCAACAATTGGTCATCAGCGGCAAAGCTCACACTATCGGATACAGTTGCCAGCTTCAACACAAGTCCGACGGCGTATTTTATAAAATATGAATTGGCTGATGTCGAGAATACGGGGGCAAACAGCAAGCCACCAACGGCAGCGAGTCTTGACGTGGCTAATAGCAGTCCTCAGAAAATCCCCATCAGATTTGGAACAACATATGGTATCGGATTTTCAATTGGAGATGCGGAACATGAGGAGGTCGAAGGACCGACAAGAAATTTGGAGTTGATTTGTTCCCCGCGTGGATGGCTAGCCGAAGTGAGCAGAGCTATTGAGAGAGGAAATTTCTTTCCGATCTATATGACTCCAGTGAGTAGGAAAACAATCGAGATAGCGGTTAAAAATTTGGGGCTGAATTTTCGCCGATAAGGGGTGAATGATGCACCAAGCTGGCCGGCGTTGATTGCGAATGAACAGCGAAGCAGCTACCAGTTGCTGAATAAAATTGGATTCGGACGGGAAGAAGCTGCTAGCTGCTTCAAAAAATACTAATGGGCTTATGCCAGCTGACAGCAAAAAGCCTATGTATCTTTAATTACTGTATTGAAAAATTTTATTTAAGTTAGAAGTACTCCCATATATCTTTCATAATTATAGGTTTTTCTGTTCTTCTAAGCTTATAATTTCTATTGTTGAAGATTCTTACCTTCCTTTCTTATTTATATATTAGTAAACCTCTTAGAGAGGGGATGATTGTTTTGGAATCAACTTGAGGTCTTGTATTTCCACTATTTGACATTCTTGTAAGCAACGAATCATGGATTTTCTCCACTGTTCTAGCATTCGATACAGAATCAACAGAGCAGTCACGAATCATATTTCAATTATCTTTTGAAATTAATAGCGTGCAAGAGGAATATCTTACCATCAAGCTTCGATTGAAGATTCGCTACATCATGATTACTCTCAAAATCAATTGGTAATAGGATGAGTGATCTCTAGCGGACATAAATATTATTTCAGGACAATTAATAAATAATATGAGACTAAATCTTTCTTAACATCTGTCCTCCAGTAGAGCTTTTTTTTTTTTAATTGAACTGATACAAATTATTTACCCTTATAATGAAGCGGGCTACCTTTCTTATAATAAAATAGACTATCTGCTATATAATGTAGTGGATAAACTATTTTTAAATAAAACGGACTATTTGACCTGAGATGAAGTGGTCTATTTACATTGAAATAATATAGGCTATTTGTCAAACAATTGAACTTGAATAAATCGGATTATTTACTATAAAATAAAGTGAGCTATTTTGCCCTAAAGTAAAATAGATCATGATGGCTTTGAGCAAAGTGGATAATAAAGTTAGATTTAGCCCACACATCCTAAACTGATCTGGTTCAAACTGTTCTGATACAATGTGACGAACTTATGATTCTTTTCAAAATCAATTTGAGATGAGAGAAGTGAGCACAAATATTTATAAATATCATTTCAGGACTATTGATAAGTAATGTGAGAGTAAATCTTTACTAATACATGCCCTCAAGTGGAGCGATTTTTTTTAAGTGAATTGATGCGAACTATTTGTTCTGTAATAAACTTGAATGAAGCGAGCTAACTGCACTGAAATAAAGTAGGATATTTGTCCTAAAATAAAATAAACAATTATGCTTAAATAAAACGGGCTATCTGTCTTGAACTGATGCGAACTATTTGGCATAAAATAATATGGATCATGAAGGCTATGAATAAATTAGATAATAGAGTTAGATTTATCCCATATTTTAGACCAAAAATATCCTAATCTATTTTAATACTATGTGACAAATTTATAATTTTTTATCAAAATCAATTAGTAATGAGAGGAGTAATCTAAGTCTTTATAAATATATTGATAACTAACGTAGGACTAAACTTTTCTTAATAGATATCATAGTTGTATAAATCAAATAAAAGTTTAAGTTATGAAAAAAATTAGTTCAAATCATTTTTCTAATGATTTTTTAAATTTTGAAATTTTGGTGGCTTGCATTTAAACTACAATTGATTGAGAAAAAGAGCTTTTCATGAAAAGTTGCTTTAAATATCTTATTTTATAAATATTTAAAAAATAAATGTTTATAGAATATTTAGTATTTTAATTCAAATCTTTATTTAAGTAAAATGAATTAACTTCAAAATCTATCAAAGAAAGAGTCTATGTATGAAAAGAATAATCAATCACAGTCCTACACCAACACGAATTATCCCTCGAAAGCAAATTACCAAAAAACTGAAGATATTTCCCCACGGACTAGAAAAAGTATCAAGCCGTCGGTACACAAACCGCTTCTAAAATATGCCGATTGATTAGATCACACGGCTGAGATCAGTCAACGACAAATAATCGATGGTCTATCAGAGTGCGGTAACCTGCACCGCATCGACTCCTTGTTCCCTATAAATTCTTCCTTCCCTCTTTGTGAAAACCCTCTTCGGTCTCCTTCGCCGCTGTGCTCGCTCGCTGCTGTCCAGCAAATTTTAGGGTTAGGTTTTTCTGATAGCAGCAAAGCAATCATGTTGGTCTACCAGGATCTCCTTTCTGGTAAGCATCACAGTTCTCCAATCCTTCTTGTTAGATCTGCTGCTGGATTTGTGTACATCGTCTTTATTTAATTTGTTCGACGCTTTTTATTTCTGGATCTGGAAAAAATATTCGCTTATCTTTGGTTCTTTTATTTCTTCTTAGGATGCGTTGGTATGTTAGGCTAAGTTTTTCAATTTGAATTATTGTTGTTATCTGGAAATTGTTATTAAGAAAGACGAAATCTTGGGCTTTTTTTTATGCCTGTGCTGTTGAACTTGTATATTGCATAGAGATCAGTTAGCACTTTATATGAGTCTTGATGAGATGTATTTGATTAATGACCAGATATGATTGAGAAGTCTTTTTAGTGAATATAGAAACAGTGATAGTGAAGGGATTGCTATCGTGTATAGAAGGTAGAATCACGTCTAGTTTTTTGGTTATTAATTGGATATGGTCAAGAATACTTCCTTAGATCAATATATGGGAACAACGGTGGGAAAGGGAACGCCAAAGTGTAAACTAGATAAGAAGATGCTGTTGGTGTCAAAATTCACTCATGACAATTTGTGTTGCTTTGGTTTGTTGCCGTCATAGAAGATACTATTAGACTAGTAAGCGCATTGATGCTTCTCTTTATGAGTTATTTTGTTGCTTTGGCATAGTTATCTTATGTTGTTTGTGAGTTAATTAGTTGCTTTGCTATAGTTAGCTTATGTTGTTTGTGATTTAATTAGTTGCTTTGCCATAGTTTGTTACTTTGGAGTATGAAGTATAAGTGTTAGATTTGATTGATTTTACTTGTTGTGGTTGGGACTTTCAAGTTGCTCCCTCTGGCTTGTCTTGTGCCTATGGGATGAACAGGTCCCTGACATTACTTCATCATTATCATGATGTCAGCTACACAAATATTTCTGTATCAGCTGATAATTAATTTGATGGTACATTGCAAATTAAGTATGAACTTCAATTGCCATGTTTGACTTGTTACATATATTGAGAACTATTGTATGGCCATCAAGGCCAACCAGACTTTTGTTAGGTTGAGTGCCAGAGGTTATTATTGCTTAGTATAAGCATGTATAACTCAATTGCCCTCTGTAATTTTTGTTCAAATATGATGATTTGCATCTTTGCTCTTGATGTGATTTTAATTTAATTAAATTTGTCGCTGATTTGTAGGTGATGAGCTTCTCTCCGACTCATTCCCGTACAAGGAGATTGAAAATGGGATGCTGTGGGAAGTAGAGGGAAAGGTCAGTTTGTTTGTTTGGTTTCTTTTTCGTTTTTAGTTTGGGGAAATTTGGATGTTACGGCTACCCTATTTTGCAATTTTTACTTCCTTCTGTGCATATCTGCTCACTGCTATTAACATAACTGCATGTGTGATTTCTCTATAAGTTACTCATGGAATATGGCAGTAGTCTGTGGATAGTCTTATCATATGGGATAATCAGTTGATGACTTCGCTTATAGTTTATCTCTGCAGTGGGTTGTTAAAGGTGCTGTTGATGTTGATATTGGTGCCAATCCCTCTGCTGAGGGTGGTGGTGAGGAGGATGAGGGTGTTGATGACCAAGCTGTGAAGGTTGTTGACATTGTTGACACTTTCCGTCTTCAGGTCAGTGCTGATGCTTTGATTTAGCTATCATGTTTTCCTAGACTAAGTAGCTTTTGGTTGCTAATAATGTTGTGCCCTGCAGGAGCAACCATCTTTTGACAAGAAGCAATTTGTGACATTCATGAAGCGGTATATTAAGAATCTAACACCCAAGCTTGAGGCCGAGAAGCAGGAGAACTTCAAAAAGCACATTGAGGCAGCCACAAAGTTCTTGCTATCCAAGCTCAACGACTTGCAATTGTGAGTAATATAATACTGGTGCTAAGGATTTATTTATTTATATTTATCTTTTCATTTTAAGCAAAGCTTAAGAAAATTTTGCTTTGCAGTTTTGTTGGAGAGAGCATGCATGATGATGGCAGCTTGGTTTTTGCTTATTACAAGGAAGGTGCCACTGATCCCACGTTTTTGTACTTCGCCTATGGGTTGAAGGAGATCAAGTGCTAAGAGAATGCACAAGTCTTATCATCTTAAGGATATTTATGGTAGTGCTAGTGTGATGTTTGTTTTTGGCTTTCTTTGCATGAGACTAAATTTGCTCTATTTGGTGGGTGTATTGAGTTAAGGATTATTTTTATACTAATCAAGTTAATTAAAGACTATTTACATATATTCCTGTGAATCTTTGTGACGTTTGCTTACTTTAATTCAAATTACCTCATAGCTTTTTATTCCTGCACAATAGGCATATTTGTTTCCCTGTCTCTCTTTTTGTGGCTTTACCTTTCAATAATAATTTTAGGCATATGAGAGTTGTTATTTGTGCTATGGAGATGGTTTGGTTCTGTAGTAGCATAACATTTTAAATCCTGCACATTTGATTGGCATCGACGCTCAACCTAATAGTTATTGTAGTCAATGTTTGTGATGAGTTAGCGTTTTCGTTATGTAAAAATTACTTAGTCCGATGACTGCAGTTGTTATTAGTTTGATAAGTGGAGAAATTGTTTACTTGATAACTGTACAGCTACACATTAGTTTCTCATCCCCTAATGTTTGAGCTGTATTTCCACACAGTATGGTTAACATGCTGGTTGTGTTCATCAAGCTGACAATTTGGGGGATATTATATACAGAGTACATTCCACATTTATACAGTCTAGGTACTCTGGCAATTATTCAGAACCAAGGTTGGTAATAGAAAAGGGAACAGCGGCAGGCATGCAAACTTTGACGCAATTTAGGTTGGTGTATCAATTTAGAGTTCATCTATCTAATAATTAGATTAAATTTATTCAAATCTAATTCAATTCATATTTATAAGGATAAAAATTGTCAATCCTAATTCAACATATTTAATAATCGGATCGATATATTTATAATTAAAATTTTTTATTTTTAATTCTACATTCTTAAACTTGTGTGAAGAAGAGATTTGATGAGTATCCGTCAAAATATACATTTCTTAGTATCTTTATCGATTATTAAAATATTATATATATATATATATTTGAAAATATATGATGATAGATGAAATTTTATAACTAATATACGTAATAATATTTTTGATAAAACTTTAATAAAATATAGCTAGCTGATAAAATTTTGATAAAAATAATTTTATAAAATTCAAATTTGTCATAAAAAAATATATACATAGTAATATTTTTAATAATATTATAATATTTATCTTACACTATTTTAATAAATTTTAAAAGTAAGTGATTGATTATAACAATCTAATTTAATAATTTATAAATTATTATTATCGATTTTTTTATTGCAAAAATTTTGTTATACAGTAAGAAAAATTAGAAATGAATTGTTTTTTCAAATTATAACAATTCGAATTATTGGATCAATTTTGAGTCGACCCGTATCGACGCATTTATGGGATGTTTGGGAGCGCTTTTCGAAAAAAAGCTTTTCCAAAAGGAGGGGTATTTTAGGAATTTTTGAAAAAAGAGCTCTATTTTTTTTAATTCAAAAAATAATAACAAAAATAATAACTAAAAATATTTCATGACGTAGAATTTTTCTGTACTTTTAAAACTTTTAGAAAAAATTTGTAAACTATTCTAAAAACTTTATTGGGAAACGTGAAATGAAAAATTGAGGGAGAAAAGCTCCCCCAAACATGCTCTTAATAATCGCTTGTTCAAACCTAACCCAATCTATATATTTATACGGGTCAATATTTTCAGTACTAATTCTAATTAAATGAGTCAATTTCAAATTGAACTTTCGAATTGGATCATATATTACCATCCCTAATTTGGTGAAATAACAAAGTATACATCATGAACAACTTGCATGCCCAAAATAACCAACAATCTTCCATCCTTTCTAAATAGCAACTACCTTTCCACTACTACAATATAATACTTATACCACAATAAATACATAAAAGATTAATTAATCTACAGTGTTATACGTTGAAAAGAAAAGCTTTTATACTACATGCTGCTAAGAATTTCAATTTTTATGCATCCCTATCCATCTTCATCTAAGTTGCCTAAGTTGTCAAATTCTCTTATGTATCTTAAGGCTTAGATGAGATTGTCTTGATCATTACACCTAAAGAAAGCAAGACACTGAGGCTCAGCTCACTTTAGATGCTACTTATATATAATTGGCATAACCCGGATGAGTTCACTTTATGGCGTGTTTTAAATATCTGTAGCTAAGTTTCATGAAAATGAAAAATGAAAAGTAGAGTTTCTTAAAAACTGAGTTGGAAATTCAACTTTTATGTTTCAATTATTTTTTGAAGTGAATTAGAAGTAGAGTTCATATTTTATATTTCAAATATTTTTGAAAATGAGTTGAAAGTGAAGAAAAAAGATTCTATCTCGAAGAGCGTAAAAATGAGAGGATGAAACTCAAGCGTAAGTGGAGATCCACGCAGAACTGCAGTTCTGCGTTCTTTTGTAGCATTAAAATATATGAACTCATCGGGATTTCAAATCTGGCGAAAAATACTGAAATTTCGGTGAATTGAAACACCGCCTTAGATGCTACCTATAGTTGACATAGCCAGAACATCAGCTTAGTGTATGTTTGTTTATACTCTAATATGAATAAAAGTAGAGTTCTTTATATAAAATATTTCTTATAATTTTTCTGAAAAATAAGTTTGTATTTTATAATCTAAAAATTATATATATATATAATAGTTTTATAATGTAAATTTATTAATACTTTTGAAAGTTTTAAAAAATTAAAATACTGTAAAAAACTCTTTTAAAAATAAAAAATTTAAAAAGATAGATAAAAATAGAGTTGAAATATGATAGCCAAACAGGGCTATACAACTTCCAAGTTACAAACAGTTGCGGCAACATCATTAATCACACAGATGAAGTAATGGAACATGCAGTAAATTCCAACGTTGAAATTGATTTGATTTTTCTCTTACCCAGTATATATTCAGACAAAAAGTACAGCAGTAATAATTTCACCCTACATACATCAAGCATCACTATTCATTTATTTATTATTTTACGTACCTTGACATACCACTAATGTTTGTACTTATTAATTATCATTGTAATCAATGAATTCATTCATTCAATTCAAGCCTCCAGTCAGGTTGCATATAGGAATATCGAGGATCACGGCAGTAATCGAAGATCATGTAGTTCTTCTGCACCCAGTCAACCTTTACAGCATCGGCATGGTTCAAGTTTCTTTCCATCCATGAGTCCGACCTATTCATGTCTGCGTCGAAGTAATGATAAGATGCAGTATACGGTGCTCCGTTCCAGTTCACCGGAAGGTTGCCGACCTCCCAGCTCGCGTTCCATATCGTCATATATACTTGCATTGGCTGGGAAGTCGGGTATGGGACTCCTCTTGCGTGATTATTCTTGAAATATCTGATTGGGGTACCATCAATATACCAACTACGTACGATGACAATTACAGAATTCAGTCAAGCTGTTGAAAAAATGTTCCAAACGATCATATACATTTTCATGACTTACATGATGTTGTGTGGGTTCCAAAGGATGGTGTAGGTATGAAAATTGACCGTTGGATCAAACCAGAGACGGAACCCCTTTTCTCTATCACCCTTTCCCTGAATGTACAGATTGGTATTCACTACATAATGCTGTCCATTGACGCTTCCGAAGAACTCGAAATCAATCTCATCATGATAGTCTCTCGTTGAGCTTGGCTACATAAATTTCGCTCATGCATGAAACAATAATTACAATGAAGTAGTAGAAATTATATATTGTATACGATTTTACTTATATGTACGTAAAAGGCAGCGACGCTTCCGACGCAGTAGCCGGGAACGAGTTTGATCTGAGTGGTGAACTCTCCGAACAAGTAGCTCATCTTTGTCCTCACACCTGATCCTGAGTACTGGGTAAGGGACAATGTCAGAAGCTGGCCGTTATCTAAGACCCTTATTTGAGAACCGCCGAACAAAATGTCAAAGTCGCTGTTGAAGTTGCTGCTCCCGCAAACTACAGCAAAGAGGAAGGTCATGGCCATGATCAACAGAAACTTCATTGAAAGAGATCTCATGCTAATTAACACTCTACACATACGTCTGCTCTTCACTACTACTGAAGCATGCAAAATATCAACATGTATATATAGATTGGAAGAAAAAACCCGTTAGAGTTTCTAATCAATGTGGAATGGTTTCCTGTTAGTGGTTTAACTCAGAACGAAGAAATTTCATCTTATGAAACGGTTTTACTAGTGTGATCAGAAAATAGCAAATAGTAGATTATACGGAACTGGTCATGTGCATGTTAATGTCAACTTCGTGTCAATCAATATCCAGCGAAACCTGACTAGTATAAACATTATAAGATGGACGATCGAGCGTTGCAAGTATTACTACTATAAATAAGACCATCACCGACTGACAGAAGCAGTCAAACGTAAGCGCAACAAAATAGTCATCGAAAATTATCACCGATTGAAAGAGAATCAGTCGGCATTCGATTGGTGACAACCGGTCGGTAAATACTTGCCGATAAACATATTTAATCAATTAGCATATAACGATACCATACCAATTGAAACAGCCATTGATAAATTACCAATTGTTTTGCAAGTGGTACATTACTGACTATGGCTATAGTCAGAATATACCAACTACAATCGTAGTAGGTAACTTACGGGTTGTCTCGTAGTCGGTACATTACCAATTTGCGTACTTATTTTGGTAGCTATTTAGCTAATTTACTGACTGAGTGTTTGTATTAGTCAGAATCTTTCAAAAAATTTTTGATTAGTTTACTTTAATTCGATAACAACAATATTTTCCAACAAATTAAAGTTGACTAGTAAAATTCAATATGATGATCTTATTTGTAGTAATGTATATCAAAAATATTAATTAGCGAAGCTATGTAGTTCATAGTGCATAATTTAACAACAACTTGTCGAAAAACATACTATCTGAGACAAATATATATAGGACAAAGTTGAAACTTGCACATCAACACCACACCCTTCAGTTCAACACCCATAAATTCTTTCATTACTTCTTGATGTTAACGATTCTAACAAGTGCTTCATGAACACTGCATCTCAACCACTTGCTATTCTTTTATAATTAATATAGTATTTATGAGGTTAAGAGTAGTATCGATTTAATTATAATAAAGAATAGTTGAGCCCTAAAAATTTTCAAGCGCTTACTATTTTTTGTTATCGTATTAATGAGGTATTTAAAAGATAGTTAATATAGATAATAAGAAGGTGATGTTCATTTGTACATTTAAATTTGACTTTCATCCATGTATAATTATTATAATGCAGAATTTCGATGATCTTTAATTGGGCAAGCTGACGTTAGTAGACATATTAGGTCACAACACTATAAGAAAAAAAATCAAATCAATAATAATCGCCATCGAGATATATGAGCGACCAATTTAGTCTTGGTCATTGATATGTTCACACCAACGATTAACCAAAGAGATGGTATTTGTTACACATATATCAATGACCAACAAATAAAACGGTCTCTACTAAGTCAAGAAGCAGGGACCAATTTAACCAATTGTCGCTATTTCTCAAATAGCTACGACCAATGTATAACCACGGCCAATGTTAAATTGAATAAAGATAACCTATAGCCATTGTTGAATTAGGTAATAGCGACCAGGGAACTTCTAGTCTCTAAGAACAATATTGACGGTGACTAGCTCCTCGTTGTTGCTCTTCCGTAAATTAATTGTTATCCTTCTTGTCGTTATTATTCTTAAATAATAATTAGAAAATAATTAGTATAAATTTATTTAATAAAATTGAAATTTTTAGATGTGATTTAAAATTTTAATATGTCATATTTATTTATATATAATATATGTACTCCATTCATTATTATAATTACTTGAAATATAAAATTTAATAAACTTTTTTGGAATAATAATGTGTCGAAATATGCTCAACGGTTGAGATTTTTTATTTGAAATATAAAACAAAAGATTTGCGTGAGTATTGTAATGTAAGATACATGAGATGTTAGAAATGCTTATAAAATAAAATTTTTCTGAAATAAAAAATATTTAAAAAAATTTTAAAATACGAGTTTTATTTCTTAATCTTAAAAATAAATAATAATAAAATCTGTGGCATAAAATTTTTTATATTTTCTAAAAATTTAAATAAATTTTACAGATTATTGTAAAAGTTTTATTAATAAATATAAAATAAAATAAAACGCTCTCCAAACACATTATCAAAGGAGTTTATAACTGTTATGGAACTTAAAGTAACTACTCATATTATTGCTAACTCTCTAACTCTACTCACATAATTATAAGTATTAAATGAAGGATCTACAATATTGTTGTTTACAACTAAAGGGCCTCTTTGTGTAGAAAATTTTTTTTTTCTCAAAATTTCTTTTTAGTTAAATTAGTTTTATTTTAAAATTTCCAATATGAATGATTGGTTATAGCAATATGTCTCGATGATTCGAAGGCCTTCATAATACTTGATAGAATTGCTATACTAAGCCCATGTATAGTTTTTACAAGCCTTTATTTATTAGTCCATTAAATATATTTTTTTGAACAAATAATTTTATAATACCAGCATCTTCTATAACAGGCATTTAGAGACGAACTCACAATCTCTTATCAGGAAGAAAGATATCGTACTTCTAAGCTACCTAAAAATTTATGCCCATTAAATACTTAAATCTAATAAATTGGATTATTTCAACCTATTCAAAATTATCATTTCATAATTACCTATTATCTTGAGAAAAAATGTTATGTTTTTGCACATTTTTTTCGTAGATATGAAATTTTTATAGTAGATACTAAGATAAGCATGTTCTTTATTCTTTGAATTGATTTTGATTTTGATTTTAAAAGTATTATCAAGGAAAAGATAACTAAAAACTAAAAAGATGTACACTTTTAGAGTGTACAATATTTTTCCTACACTGAATCATAAAATTAATAAATTTTATGTTTGTTTCATTTAAAACTTAACTATATTACATCAAAGAGATAACCAAAGGTAATTTCACATTTATCTTCTTCTCCAATTAATTGTCAAAGAAATCCAAGTTTCATGGATAACCCTCCCTCCCTTTTGGAAAGCTGGTTGCTGGTTTTAGAAAGAGCTTCTTATAAATAATGGCCGGCAGAGTTTAGCGGAACCACCAATAACCATTTCCTTTCCTTTTTAGGAAATTAATGCCAACAAGAAGCTTCTTCCTCATAAAAGAAAATTAATTGACGCAATGTTGTTGGTTTTAATTGCTTTTCTCGTTCAAAGAAGGCAAAAAAAAAAAAAAGAAGTCATCACTTTTGGATTCTTGACTTCCATTCACGTTTCATTTCTCTTTTTTATTGTTTATTATTTTTTCGTGTTGTGCTCTTTTTTTTTCTTTTTTACAAGGATAATGCAATATAAACAATATTGTTTATATGCTCCTTTAAACCATATTCCTATTCTTATAAGTATTGTTATTCCTTTTCAGCTTGCAACAGTATTTTTATATGTCCGTTTAAACCATATTCATATCCTTGTAATTGTTGTTATTTCTTTGCAGCTTTTAACAATGTTTCTTATATGTCCCTTTAAACTATAATGATAACACTCAACACCAGTAAACATGTTGGAATTGCTTCTATTTAATTTTGTTTTTGTTCTACGGACCTGTGCTTGCTACCCCTCTGTGACTAACATCTCCAACTACGAAGAGAAATCATATAATTTTTTTTCTCATGTCTTCATACAAAACACTACTTTTAGCAAATTCATAATGATGACACCATCTGGTGCTAAGTTAGATAAAACTTTTTAAACATCTCCCATGCAATGCACCAATAATCCATAAACTATGCATCTCATCATCAAATTTGATATTTATTTCCATCCAACAAATTAATAATAATTTGGAATTCATTCAAAAGACATGTCGTAGGACTTCCATCCAATATTTCAAATTCATCATCTGTTTAATTAAAAATAACTTGTTATTTCTAAGTTGTTCAAGCATACAATTGCGCAAGCTTGTTCCATAAAGGGTTTTACAATTTTCATCAATAAATTGTTTAAAGTGTTATTATCTATCCATTGTCTAATAATCACGTACTTGTCATTGAGGCAAGTTTCATTAGGCATCAATTTCATTTGCAAATCTTTCTTTGTTAAAGACTATTGATTAATAATATTTCACATATAATAAATTTTTTAATTATTCTTTCTATAGATGGTAATATAGACCGACCACTCAAATATAATCATTCTACTCGTATTAGATTTCATTTCATTACAAACACATTAATACAAACAATTTATATGGATATTTACTGTCAACTTAAGGAGTAAAAATGACAACACCCGATAAATTTTCACTATTATAATAATAAATTTATTAATTCTCTCTAACTAAACCTATATGCATACAAGTATATATCTTAAAAACCAGCAATTTTGGTAAATTACAAAAGAGAATTTGAAAAATCTCAACAAAAAATTGTGGCTTCACTAACACACAAGAACAAGTGTGAAGAGAACTTCAAATTCGATCTCCATTATTTAGAATGAAGAACCATTCACCGGAAATTTGCTAACAAAATATAATTTAATTGGCCAAAAAATTGATTTCAATCAGATCTTTTGATCAAATGAACAGGAGGAGATTTTTTTTCTCTTATTTCTTTTTCTTCAATATTGTGGCTACTGAAAATTAGGGTTGATAACGTTCAAATTCTGTCAAAGATGAGAAGACGAAATTGTTCTTCAAGTTTCTACATGCGGGCTTTTAGGCCACTACCATAAAGGACAAAAAAACACAAACAATCTACTGGATGCCATCCGCATTAAAAAAAAGCTATGTAGATTGTTCAGTTGATATTTTTTTTAATTTTTGGAGGGGAGGAGTTGGCTATAATAGCACTCGAATTTGTTTTTTTATACTTTCACTTATATCAAATTAATATCATTGCTTAGATCTTAATTAGCTCATTTATTATTGCACCAGAAAAAACTTAACCATGGCGTGTAATGTTTTGAGGGATTTAAAATGTGTATAGTAGGCTTGTTTGTTGCCCTATGATTCAAGATGACCGATATTGTTGGGATGATTCCTGTAAACATTTTAACTAATTTCTAGTAGAACTTTATAGCTTTAATTAACACATTGCTCACGCTATGTACTGATTAATATGCATCTTTGTTCGGTTTTCCTAGAAGGGTTTTTTATACTCTCATGTCTAAATTTTGGTTTTGCCTTTTGTTCTTCAATAGATTTACTTTTCATGTTTGGGTTCAGTGTGTGATTGCACACTCTTCCTTTCACTTCCCAAGGAGATGACAGTTGTTGTTGGGTGCTTTAATAATCGGGCCCAAAACTTGGTCGAGTTGCACCTAACTTCATGCTTTCAGAAGTTCTTCAATATGTTTGCAAGTAAATCAAGAAACAATCCGTAGAAGTCTGGTGCAAGAAGGACAATATCTGGTCACATATGCTACCATTAGTGCCATCTCCGTGACAAAAATACTTAAGAAGTATGACAAGGTAACCTTTTATGATTTGCTTCTTAAGTATTTCTTAAATATAATTTTGGAACAAATCCTTAGAATCTGCTAGTTATACTCTAGAAAAAGGAACATATTGTATAAACATCAAATTATAAGGATTTTTTCTTTTCAAAATTATATTTAGAAAATAGTCGATGGGGTATTTCTTATTTGATGATCTATTGGAAATTATAATGCTAGAGGCACAAGAGGAAACTATTTAAACTTTAGGGGCCAAACTAAAACTAAGCTGAAGACTTAGGGAGACCAAGGTGATTTACCATCCAGTTTATCTTTACAAGATCTACTTCCCAATTTCAGGATACTGTGTTTCTTCCGGTGGCTCTGACTTGTGGTCACATATGTTGCTACATATGTTTCTGTTCTGCTGCATCTGTGACAATAGTTGATGGATATTCCTTATCATGACTTGTTCTTCTACATACATTCTTTCTCATGTATGCGTATAACGTTTCAAACTTCTATGGGAATACCAACAAAGTATGTTGATGTTACAGCTGACAGTAATGAAGAACCTGACATTACTAATGTACCAGCACTTGAACCCACAATGACATCTTGTGCACATAATACTAATCGGACATCCATCTTTATCAGATCTAGGACTGGCATTCCATCTAAACGGAACTCCAAGTACTTTTCACATAGCACTCCATCCAATCTGATAATGATCTAATGTTCCTCTATTTTTTAGGAACAATTGTTGGATGCCTCAGAAGTCTTTGACGGTTAAGTTTCTTGCATGCTATAATTTCTGAAGATTTTTAAATAAATATTTGCTGCTTCTAATGCTGAGAGCTGTTCCCTGTAATTCAAATATATAATTGTAAGCTCGTTGAGCAGAAAGAAGAGGAGAGTTAATCTTATTTTCTTTACTTTGTTGTGTTAGAATTAGTTAACTTGTATTGTTACTTAGCTAATAGCTCGTGATTTTCTGTGGAACCGCATCAGTTGATGGCATTGCCATAACATTTATTAGTGGTTATTTCAAGAAAGAGTATGACAATGTTGTACGCTTCGAATCACAATGCCCAATGTTTGTGGGCGTATGAAAATTGCGGATTAGTTATTTTTGCTTCCTTGCCTTTGGTTCCTTCAACTTACAAGATGTTTGGCATTATATTTAAAGTACTTATTATTTTTAATAAAATTTTAACATTATTTTATAAAATTATTTTAAAATTTTATAAAATATAAAAAAATATATCGTAAAATTTTATATATATATTTTTATTATTAGTCTAAAAAAATTAAGCTCAATTTTAGAAAAAAATTTAAATATTTTTTATTTTAGAAAAAAATTATTTTATAAATAGGATTTTCTAAGTTGTGTCGTTAATCATCAATTTACGTGAATAATTCTTCTCCGTTTTGAGATAGCTAAGTGAAAGTCCTTGTAAAAATGTGGAAGTGAAGGCACAGCTCTCTCTCTCTCTTCTCTCTTTTGGGAGATTGTTTTGTTAATTAAAATTGAATCTCATTTATTAAGATTTATATCGGGTCTTGTTGATTGCTGCAGATGATAATTGTTCGTATCTTAAGGAATGCGTTAAAAGAGTTATTTCAGGGACAGTTTTATGTTTCAAGTCCGTAAGAAATCAAACGTTCCGAATATGTACGTAAAAATATTCATGAAACCATTGTTCTGCTGTACAAGATAGTTTAACTTTATTTGACTGTTTTTCCTAGTGCAGACAAAAGTGATCTGTCAAAAATTATAGAAACTTTCGTCATTCAACAAAAATTAGTTGGACAATCGAATTCAACTACTACACATCTGACAGCTATTTCTCACCATATACGACCTGTACTGAAGGGAAGCTCTGTTGACTAATGACCTACTTAATACGTACTTCTTTCCAGCCTGAATGAAATGTTGGTAGTTATTATCAAGTCCATATACAAGCATTATCGTACGTCTTCGAAAAGATAGGTAGCTGTTTTGAAATGATTCATGACCTAAGTAGTCTTGAATAATAAGAACAATTGTTGAAAACCTCCGCAACAGTTAATTGATGAGTTCAAATTTCCTTTTGACCAAAGCAGAGTTCCTCGTATCTCAATTCTCAAAGTGAAGGAATTGCTCTTCAAGAAAACTTTCCAGTTGGTGTTCAATTTGACATGTTGGCCTCTTCGTTGGAGATACTTTGGAAGCGTTTAATAAAAAGAGTTGTAAATTTTGTTCTTCTGAATAAAGCTAGAGTCTGGAAACATCATACAACAATGTTAACTAAATATATTTTTGAAATAGGGTTTTAGAGGTGTTTGACCGCGTGTTTTATATTATTTTTTATTTCTAAAATTCTTTTTTTAGTATTTCAAAAACCTTTCTAAAAATCTGAAAATTTGTATATCACGGATCTTTGTATATGTAATTTTTATTATTTTTAATAAAAAAATCTAATTCATTCTTAAAAAGATCGCAAATAATTTTTTTTGTAAAAGTATACAAGAAGCTCAACTGTACGAAGAGCAGAGGTGTTTGAATTTTTTTTAAGTACTTTTTAAAATAAAAAATATTTTTATAATATTTTTGATAAATAATTTTTATTATTTTAAATTTAAAAATAAAAAAAAAAAATTTATTATGTAAAACTTTTTATACGGTTTAAATTTTTAATAAATTATGTAAATATTATAAAAGTTTATCAAAAATGTAAAATAAAAAATTTAAAAAAGTGTTTTTGAAAAATACTTATCCAATCATCCTAAAGCTTTAAATATTTTTGAGTAACACTGTTTATAGAGTTGTTTTGATGCTGATTAATAATAAAATGATAGAAAAAAAATGACTAGACTAAGAATCATTAATTCCAGACATTTTTATTATTATATTTCAATTATTGATTGACTCAATACTCATAAAGTGAATCAAGAGCAAAATAATTTTATGTATAGTACTTTTAATTTTTTAGTCCAAAAATATTTCAAATAGATACAAATAAAGTACTGTTCAATTAAATGGAGGACCCATTACGTATCCAAAAAATCCACAGGCAAAGATACTGTAAGACGTGAAGAGTGCCATTCTTTTGATCACTATATAAACTTTTTTTATCAAAAGAATGTGAAAATAAAATAATTTTATATTCTAAGATGAGCTTAATTATTTTAGTTTAAAATATATTCTATATAAATTTCAATTTTTTTATATTTTTCAAATTTTAAAAATATAAATATTATAGATAAATTGTTAAAATATAAAATATTTACTTAAAATAGTAAGTATTTGAAAAAATAATGTCTAATATTTTTATAGATATTTGAAGTGCTTATCAAATAAACTTTTTTTAAAATAAAAAAAATTTATTTTTTAATAAGCTCTATTTTTTATTTTAAAAAAAGTAATAAAAATATATAATAAAAATATCTCATTACGTATATTTTTTTTACATTTTTTTAAATTTTAAATAAAATTTTTAAATATTTATAAAATATATATTAAAAAATATAAAATTAAAATTAAAATTACAAACGCCCCTATGTCATTTTTGAGTTATGACCATAGAAGAAATGAGACATGAATTTCGAGACTGTAATAACTCGTGTTTATTAACTGTGTCGGATAGCCAGGTTTGTTTGTGTGACGGGTGGCACGTTTGAGAAATTACTTTCAGATTTATTTTTTTTAATACAATCAAGTACAAAAAATTACTTCTAATTTTATTTTCACTAATTAACAAAATATAGAAAAATTCTCTTGAATTTCCAATTTTTTGAAATAATTTATTTTTTAAGAGCACACTTCTTTTATTCTGTTGTAATTGATGTCCGCTCTAGAGGAAAGTATTATTGGTATAGACGACGGAGATTTTTCTTTATTAAATTCATTAAAAAAGAGCAATTATGTGTCATTCATTTTTCTTATTAGACTTTGTTTGTTGTTTTCAAAGTTCATCTACGTTTCAAACCATTCTCCTTTTTCAAATTAAAAGCCTCAATTAAAAGTGGTAATATATAACTCGATCTGAAATTTAATCAGAAATTAATTTATTTAATTAGAGTTATAATTAAAAATTTTGATTTATATAAATATATGAATTAGATTTGAATTGAATGAATTTAATCTAATTATTAAATGTTTTGATCTACCAATTCGAATTGAAATCTTTTGAAAAAAATAAATTTTTCTTAAAATTTTTACAGTATAATAAAATTTTGGTAATAAAAAAATTGAAAATAGTAATTTTAGAAATTATTAAATTATATTGTATTTGTAATTAATCGTTTATTTTTATTTTTTAGTAAAATAGTATAATATGAAAATTATAATATTATCAAAACTATTACTATATAAGTATATTTTAATAATAAATTTAGATTTTGTATAAAAATTTTATTAGAATTTTACTAGATAGTTATATTTTTCAAAAATTTTATCGAAATTATTAATATATATTTATAAACAATAAAATTTCAACTATCACCGTATAATTTTTATAAAAAAATAAAATTTTTTAGATATTTAAGAACCGATGAAGATATTAGAAAATATATATTTGAGGGATATTCACTAATCTCTTTACAAAAAATATCGTGCATTTTCATATCAACTGATTTTATAAGTTCACTCAAACTTAAAACTTTATATTTAAAAATTAATATTTTTAATTATTAAGTATGTCGATCTAAATTTGATCTAATTATTAAATATATTAAATTAGGGTTGACGTATTTAGATCCGTATGAATTTATGAGTTGAAATATAGTTGAACGAATTGACCAAATTATTATATGGATCTCTTCGAAGTCGATCTACTAATACAAATTGACAACTCTAGTCTGAAAGAGTAATGTTGTGCCCTCAAATAAGAGATATTTACCAGTATTGCTTTTTAAAAAAAATAGTAAGTATTTTAAAATTTTTCGAAACAAACTTTATTTTATTAAATTAAAAAAATTACAATTTAAAACTTTTATATATTTAAATTTTTTAAAATTTTGTAAAAATATTAAAAAATACTATCAAAATCATGCCAAAATAATTGAGATGCACGGAAGAGAGAGAAAATCATGATTTTGAATTTCAAAACTTATTTAATACATGATTAAGGAGGCATTCAAAATTCAAAATTTGAATGGTTTGAAAAAATAGTGTTTCTTTGTTTTATGAAATACAACTCTCACAAATTTTCAAGTTTGCTGTTCGTAACAGTAATTAGCTTTCTAATCAATGTCGCAATTTTTTAAATCAAATTACTTTAAAAAATTCTTATATTTGAAACAATTTTAGCAAACCAAAAGTAAATATTTTCAAAATCGTTGCCAAAATTAAATGATATTAAATTATGAATATAAAAGAATTTAATTTTAATATAATTTATGCGATTTCAAGATTGTAGAAAAATCAAATAATTTTAAAATCGTGTCGAATTAAACATTTTGAAATTATTAATATCTTGAAGGTGATTTTAAAACGCTGCTTTAAAAACTATTTTAAACGTTTTGCTGAGTTGGCATGTACGGACATATTGTTGTAAATAAATATTTTAAACATAAACTTAAAAAAAAAAATGAAATATAATCTGGCAAGAGTCAATCCGCGTGATGATTGTCCTTACCATACTAGCTTTAATTCTTTTGTTGTCGAAATTAATAAAATTATCATTTCTTAAATTTAATCTCATTCTATAAGCTCTTAGCCAAGATGTTAGATTTAGTGTTTAAAATAAGAAATTTTCAAAATAATTATTTAGATCTTTTAAAAAATGAGATACAATTTATCTATATTTTTAAATTTTAAAATTTTTAAAAATACTATAAAGCTTTATTAAAAATATAAGAACTTTTAATGGAATAAAAATCAATGCTCAAACACTCTTCTTCTAACTCATTAGCAAAAGTAAATACATAGAATTTTTTAAAATAGAAAATATTTTTATTTTTTTTATAAACAAATTTTATTTTTTTATATAAAAATAATAATAATAATATACGATAAAAAAATTTTATTACATAAAATTTTTTATAATTTTAAATTTTCAAATAAATTTTTTAAATATTTATATAATATGTATTAAAAATTATAAATTAAAAAGCTATTTTTTTTTTCAAGCTAAGCCAAACGCACCATGACAACAACCACTGCATATTTTTCTTATTTGGACATCAAACTATAAAATGCTAATAAACCTATTTTCCCTAACACTATGGTTGGAAATGAAAATATGTAAAAAATTTGTATACAGTTTTATGTTAAAATGAATATACCGTGTTATGTTATTTATGAATGAGTAAAATGTGCGGTGTAGATTAGCAACCCTTCTTGTAACGGTAGCAAATATGATCTATAAATTTTTTAGTATCTATAATAATTTTGCTATATCGAATTTAATATTGTTATGACTAAATTTTACTACAAATAAAGATGTTTTGGAATTAGTCCTTATATGAACTATAATGGTTTTTGTGTCTATAATAATTTTGCTTAGTGAATTTAATATTGCTTTGACTAAATTTAGCACAAATATTTAAAGAATTAGAATCTGCATTGTTATTTTAAAAAATAATTTCTTAACAAAAAATCTAAGAAACTACAAAAACCAAAAGCAAAAAAATGTTCTGCTAATTTTTCTAGAGGCATTTCTATTATTTTCTTCTGTTGTAATAAGACTTTTGAAAAATTTGTATAATCAATCTTCTTATATGTAGCGAGTATATATAGTAGAAATTCTCATCTTCTACATTTCATTTCATCTTTATTTCTAACGCTGTGTTTAGTAGGAGAATTTACAAGGAGAAAAGAAAAAAAAGACATAAATTCTTTATTCAAACATACCGTAATTGTCTATTCGACTAGTAGTATTAGATATAATCAATTTGAACATACTTCTTAGAAAGTTTATGCCACTATATGAACGGGATAACTCATTTCTAACTTAAAAGAATCACATTCGTGAGTGTTTATATTTCTTAATAAAAAATAACTATGAACAATATTAGCAGCAAAAGATGCTTTGAGCTAATAATATAAGTTAAGAATCCTTCTCTATGGGAGTTATGTATTGATCATTTTTTAAAAGAATGGAGAATCGTATTTTGATCTTCGGAGAAGCATTAGTAATGTCATGCAAGCCAATGAACTTGTTTTTTAAGAGGCTATTTAGTTTAACTTATCTGCAAAATAATTTTTTAATTTTTAATTATATATTTTTTAATATATATTTTATAAATATTTAAAAAATTTAGAAAGTATAAAAAAATTTTACGTAGTAAAATTTTTTATTATATTTTTAAAATTAAAAATAGAATTTATTTTTTAAAAAATAAAAATATTTTTAAAAAATTTTATTTTATAAAAACTTTTAAGCGAGTTTTTATATTTTTTTACAAAATAGATAGTTGTATAAAGCAATAATGCAAGAAGCAGACTATCTAAGGCTTATCATGCAAAACAGAAAAACCTAAAGTATCATTTAATGTTATTTTTTCTTCGGAATCCGAACGGGCGCGTGAAGTTTACATTTGACACCCTCCTAATCCAAGTAATAACTTATCGCTCCTTCTTGCCTTTTTCATTTCATTTCCTTTCTTTTCTGTCCTCGTCAGATAACGCACTCCCACGCTTACCCTGCGACAGCGAAGGCTTCTTGTTTTAAAAATAAGAACAAAACAACAAGGGCAACAACCTTCTTCTCCTCTTCTTCTTCTTCACCGGAGATTCACCAGATCCGTTTTCGCTTCCAACGGATCTCATCACCATTGATTGGTTCGATTCAAATTGGTTTCATGCTCTTTCTTATTTTTGCTTTCTTATTGTTGGTGATTCGCAATTTCGAGAAAGTTGGCGCCGCAAAGGAGATCGCAGCGCCACGCCGCAGGCGGCGGCAGCAGCGGAGGGATGCAGCAGAGCAACGCTGCTGGGGCAGCAGCTATTTATGATGCAGGTGGGGGAGGAGAAGATGCTGTTATGGCACGGTGGCTTCAGTCTGCTGGCCTTCAGCATTTGGCATCGCCAGTGTCTACTGTGGGCCCTGACCAACGGTTGCTCCCCAATCTTCTCATGCAGGTACATAAGAGAGCAATGATTCTTCTTGTATGATAATCCCGAAAATGTGGGAATGATTTAATTGATCTTTTGTTGTTATCGGTTGGGAGACGGTAATTTGGGCTTCGGGGACAAATTGGGGATACTTTGCTGGTAATCGTTGCAAAATGTGATTTTCTTTATACTCATTTATTGTTTCTCCTTTTGGTCTTTAGACTTCAGATCTGAATGATTTAGATCTGAAGTACTGCTGATTGCTTTTATTTTGATTCACAAGCTCCAATATGTTTAAAAGTTTGAAGTTTTTTTGAAGTGTTTTGTAATCCGTGATGCCATTGCTCTATGCAATGACTAAGTTGGAATAGAGACGTAAGTTGCTACTATTCCTTTAGATATAGACTTAGTGACTACAGTGGCTTCCAAGGCAATCTTGACTACTGAACTTTAAGTTAAGAGGTGGTAGACCTTTGTTGTTGAGGACCTTGACATCTAAGCTGATACTTATTGTTTGTGGTTGTGTTTGTTTATCATTAAGAACATGGGAACATCTAATGTCTATGATTTAGTGGAAGCTAATTTTTTATCACCAAATGTTATCAAATGCAGGGCTACGGTCCACAAAATGCTGAGGAAAAGCAGAAGCTTCACAAGTTTATGAGGAACCTTAATTTTGGGGGAGATTCCAGTTCTGAACCCCTCATGCCAAGCTCACATAGCTTTGGAGGCGGTGTAATGGATGGTTTTTATTCTTCTGAGATGCGGGGTGAGTTTGGAGCTGGACTTTTGGACCTTCACTCCATGGATGATACTGAGCTCCTCTCCGAAGTAAGATTCTCTCTGATTTCTACATTTTCATTGTAATGGAACATTACTAAGTTTATTATGTGTTTAACTTTCGTTTAAGCAAGGAGTTTTCTTTGCTACTGGCATCCTTTGTCCATCAAGATCAATCTCCTGAATCCATAATCTTGTAATGCATGTAAAACTTTTGGAAAAGCAATTGTGACTTCTGCTAATATTGACCTGCAATAGGTTAGTCCTTCCGTTACATCTTCGTGGGATATAGAGATTGGTTAAACTGTACTACAAAGCACTAATTAGAAGTCTTGAAGCATTAGATCTCATGCTGAGTGTTAGGGTATGTTCTTTTAGTAGGAAGTGAGTTACTGCAAACTAAATTATTATGAATAGTACTGTGGAAGTGAGTTTAGCTTTCTGTACTTTATTTGAAGGAAGAAGTGAGTTGGAAGTGATTTTTTGCGTTCTTTGTATAGCTAGAAGTGAGCTGAAAGTTGACTGTTTAGTAGAAGACAGTGAGTCATAAGAGTGAATGAACACACCCTTACGGAACTGAAGTATTGGATATATCACAACTGTAAAGTTTCTACTTATTCAAATATTAGGAACATAATTGTGATACACACCTTGAGAGATACAATACCATATTCAATTAAGTAAAGATGCACTCGTCTCTCAGAGCCGTCCAATTAAGTAATGGACGGCTGTGATTCAATCAAATGATTATGTATGTAGAGGGCCAACAGTTTATTTTCCTCCTAAAAAATGCCAATTGAATCACAACGGATGGTTGTGAGAGAGGAGTGTGGATAAGGGAGGGTATATATAATGCACACACACCCACACTATTTACTCTTATACTCACTCCCCGCACTCTACTCTCATAACCGTCCAATCACAACATGGAGGATAACATGTGTCATTTTTCTTCAGACGGCTGCCGGAGAGTGCGGGGAGTGTGTATCGAGGGAGTATGTGTGTATGTATATATGTTGTCATTTGGTTGTCAACAGGATGATCCCGTATTAAGTGAAATCCGAGGACTGTGACGAGGAATGTCAAGCTAATAATGGGACAGTTGAACTATAGATAGGGATGTTGTAAACGATTGAAGAACAAATTGGACCATGAGATAAAGGAAGTTGCAAGTGGGGACATAACTTTGGAGACATAAGACGAGGCAAGTGAGATATATTCAAAGTAAATAATGGAACCCATGTTAAAGTCTTTTAAATGCAAATAGAAGCACAAAGCGTATGATAGATTAATTTTTGTGTTTACTTTAAGGACATGCATGGATAGAGGCAAATGCACGAGGATGAGAGTAAACCGTGTGGTGGGCTATACTATTTTCAATTTTCTGGAGCAGGAATTGTATATTTGTCTCATAACTTCTCTAAGATTTCTCTTAGGTAAGGCGGATTCTATCACCTTGTCCCCGAGTAAGTGTTTTTTAGCTTATTTCTGTAAGCTTCAATGTGGAGCTTATTGAATTAAGTCCTCTTCTAGCTTATTCTCAATAAGCTCTTTGAACAAAATTCTAAGTCATATTAAAGCTTACAATCTGATAGATAGCTTATAAACACTTTAAATAAGCTCATCCAAGTGGAGCCTTAGTGAACAATGAGTTTTAAGCTTGTTGTCTTGCAGGAGTTCCATACTGACTAGGAATGGCAATGGATCAGGTATTTTCTGATACTTGACCTTATCCAAGCCCGACAATTTGTAGTAATGGTGCTTCGGGTTCTAGGTACCCAGACCCAAAGACAGACATGAAAAGACGACATATTAATGTCAATATGATAGCCTGTTGGTCAAAGAGGTTTGATATAAACGAGGGATTTGGTTTTGACTTTTCTTTTGCAAGTCTTTTTATCAACTTTTTAGGAAATTCTATAGTGTGCTGTAGAAGAGCTTCGGTCTAGTCAGATATAGACTTGATTCTTACAGAAAATCTTTTGGTTTGTGTTTGAGTCGATTTCAGTTATTCAGTTACCCGAAAATCAGCTCGGTTTCCTATTATACTGCCTACGGGTCAGCTACACAACCTGTTGCTCCCTACTAAGAACTCCTTTTTATCGTCCTGAATGTAATTTAAGATGGACATAAAAGTTCTAATGTCTTCTTTAACATAAGTTTAAAGATACTAAGCATTGTTCTCTTGCTTTTGCAGCATGCAATATCAGAGCCATTTGAACCATCGCCATTTATGCCTCCTAGGGGATTTGAAAATGACTTTGATGTGATGCCTGGAGGACAACAACAAGGGCAAGTAGATGGTGGAATCAACTCATCTGCAGGCGAAAAGGAAGTTGTTGTAAAGGAGAGCAATGTAGCAAAAATTAAAGTTGTGGTATGTTGAACTTCATGGTATATTGTGAAGGATGTGGTGCATGCAGAAAAAATTAAGTATTTGTTTCTTGTGTCTGTTATTTTATGTTGAACTTCTTGATGTACTTCAAAATATTTCAGGTATAACTCTATTACAGCGGCTTTTCTGCTATCTCTCTCATTATGATAGTTAGAATGACTTTTCTACTTGAGCTTCTAAAATTAGAAGCTGTTGACTGACTTGCTTCACGTAGCTGATCTTTTGGTCTAACATGATTCAGTTGATGGAGTTGGGATTATATGGAAGCAAATTTAATTGTATGCTTTACTTGAAGATTCGGCAAGTTCGATCATTTATAGCTATTATGTTCAGTTGTGGGTCTCAGATCTTGTTTATATTAAATGTTGAGCTTTTATAATTTAGTGATATTGGTTTTTAGTAATATATTTTTGCATGTAGTTTTGCTGTTATTTGTTATATATGCTTCCATGAGATATTTGACGAAATGTTTAGTGCTCCTTAGATAATTTGCCATTTTCTTCAATTGACTCTTGACCTCTTATCATACTGCTTGTGAAAGTTGCTTATGTCTTGAAGTATCTTTCAGGTACGTAAACGTCCTCTAAACAAGAAGGAGATCTCTCGGAAAGAGGAAGACATTGTGACTGTAAATGACAATTCATTTTTGACAGTACATGAGCCTAAGTTGAAGGTTGTATTACCTTTTGGTTACAGTGATAAGTGAAATTTTCATCCAGTTTAATACTTTTGAAAGTGATATTTATATGATCGTCACCTTTACTGATTTTACCTTTTGTATTTGTTTGTGTTCTGTGGGTGGTCATTTGCTGCAGTTAAAAGTAATCATGAACAGTAAGAAAAAGGTGTCACTTGGGGCGAGAAGACCTTTTATTTACGGCACGGCTTATATGACAACTAGACATCATGCTTCTTTTTTGTAGGCAATCATCATTGAGATTTTGTAAGGGTTTTGTTTGGGGAACCTGCATTACTAGGACACCACGTGCATTTTATTGTTGATTCATAATTTAATGTACTAACCATTTCTTAAGAATGTATAGGCAAGTTTATAGTTTAAGTGCATTGAGTTCTCGTGTGAATTTTCTCTTCCACTCTATCAACAGTTATTTATATATTCTCTTTTTGACAGTGAATCTAGTCATTAACTTATATTCTGTACATTGAAGGTGGACCTGACTGCATACGTAGACAAGCATGAATTTTATTTTGACGCTGTCTTGGATGAGCATGTTTCCAATGATGAGGTAACACGCCAAGGCTGTTATTGCCATCAGGTTTCACATTTACCTAATTACTTATGCAGTTCACCCCTCGATTCGAATTGATTAGGTTTATCGTGTTACTGTTGAGCCCATCATTCCAACCATTTTCCAACGTGGAAAAGCAACTTGCTTTGCATATGGTCAAACAGGTAGACTATAAGTTAGTAATCTGCTTTTAGTGTTGTGCAAATACTTCTTTGCTTTTGTAGAGCTCTAGGTTAGTAAGCTTTCATACATGTTACCACGCCTTATTGGACATCTGAAGTTCAATCATGAAATATGAAACTGTACCTGAGGGCTAGTGGTGGTTGAATTATGTATATGATTAATTTTGACTACTTATACACTTCAACATGGTCTGATTAATTCACTATGAGGAGTTTTTATGCCTATGTTGTGTCAACATAAGGACATCAAGCCATGCACAATGCCCAAGCTAGTCCTAAACTGGAATTGTGTTACTTTCAGACCTTTCTTTGTCTCCATTACCATTTGCAATATTACCAGTGAAACTTTTCTCTGCACATTAATTAGTTATCTCGCAATCCTCATTGTTGACCTGAATTGAAGTACCCAATTTTTTAATTAAAATGTTAGCTTTGCAACTTACTTTGAAATTTGTCTGAATCCAATCCTGCCCCACATGTCATAAGCTCATCATGGCAGTGCATTGTCATTTCTGCAAAATTAATCTTTAAAGAATTTTTTGTTCCTTTTTGGCACGTGTTATTCATATAAGTCTTTTAGGATTAGTACCAAGTTTTAGCCAAGCCGTTATTCTGTTGGTTTAAGATGGCATCATAGATCTGCAACTGGACATAGACCAATTGGTCTTTTGGGAAGAGTCCCAAGGAATCCCTTTTGTTGCTTTTAGAAGATTTGGCTTCTAAACAAGAAGAATGTGATGTCTTCCTAGCCATGAAATGAATGCGATCTTGTGGTTGTTTGTGGTTTGTGTAAAACATGCAGGTCTGCTTGCTAGTTGGAGTGATTGTTACCATTTCTTGGAGAAGGGACTTATCCTACAAACTTATATTGACCCTAGGTTAATGAGAGTAATGGTTAGGTCCTGATGCAGAAGTCCTTGTGCATAAAAGTGAGAATCAATATAACCTATCGAAACCATGAGAATCACGAACATTTGATTTATGGAGGTTCATTTAAGTTATTCCAGATGTTTTGCATACTAATTCGTTTTGGCAGTATATCTAAACTACCAATCTATGAACCTTTAGGGATATATATTTTCAATACGATGATGGTGGTAGTATTTCTGTTTGGCAAGACGTTTTACTTTTGCCACTAAATGCTCAATGTATCCAATTGATAAAATTTTTGCTTTATGCTGCTGGATATTTTGTGTCAAGTACATATTAGCTAACATTCATTAGGTTATTTCGGGTCAAGCTTCAAGAACAGTATTAGATAACAAGCTCGGTCACAATTATACTGTTTTTGGATGGCTGTAGTCGTTTTAGAAGGCATTTTATTATGGATTTTGTTACTTCTATGTAGTGTAGAGTTACAGTACTCACTTTTTGGCTTTTTGCAGGAAGTGGCAAGACATATACCATGCAACCCTTACCCCTGAGAGCTTCGGAAGATATTGTCAGCTTAATGCGCCACCCATTCTATAGAAATCAAAAACTAAAGTTATGGCTGAGTTATTTTGAGATATATGGTGGAAAATTGTTTGATCTCCTCAGTGATAGGAGGTTTGTCCCTTTGCTTTTTGTATTCCATAGCAGATGATGTTCGATTCATTTATAGCATATTTGGTTTTTCCCCCCTCCCTTTTATCTCATAACCTCCTAATCTCAAGTCACTTTAGTTATTTGCTGACATTTCAAGTTTTCAGATTTAAATGACTCAATGATGCATGCATATAAATGACTTACTGATGCATGCATATATATGTGAAAGAATTGTGTTATGGCTCCGTCCACTTGTCCCTCTTCCTTGCATGTACTTTAAGGATAGGGTCAAATACCCTCTCAGGATGGGAGCTGAAGTTGAATAGTTGAAAGCGGAGGGATGAATAGATGTACTCCCGTGACACATTAGTTTTATTCTTAAATGTAGCATGTGGAGCACAATAATTTAGTTTCCTGGTTAGGTGGATATGTATATACTTCAGCGGATGATAATGTGGTAATGCATGTCAATCCCTAGGTAGATTAATGGTTTGACACCTTCCAACCTTGTAAAAGTTTGTGGGTTCAACTCCCAGCGCCTGTGTTGTTTGCTGCTGGTAGAAAAGTCATCTGACCAATATGCAGTAACACAATTTTGAGCTATATCTAACCGTTTAGCTGTTTGGAATTGCTCGAGTTTTCATCATAACATGCATGTTTATGTAAGCGCTCATTATTTCTTTATTCCCTTGTACGCTTAGCAGATTTCCTTGTACTCATCTCTGTGACATCTAATTTCATACCTGTGGAATTCTCAGGAAACTGTTAATGAGAGAAGATGGAAGGCAACAGGTTTGCATTGTTGGCTTGCAGGAATTTGAGGTTTCAGATGTACAGATTGTCAAGGAATACATTGAGAAAGGGAATGCTGCTAGAAGCACTGGTTCCACAGGAGCCAATGAAGAATCTTCCAGAAGCCATGCCATATTGCAACTTGCTATCAAGAAGCAGGTTGAAGTTAAAGATACTAGAAGACAAAATGATGGCAATGAACCCAGAAGTGGGAAGCTGGTGGGAAAGATCTCTTTCATTGATCTTGCTGGAAGTGAGCGTGGGGCTGACACCACAGATAATGACCGCCAAACACGGTTAGTATACTATTTTGATCTAATAGTTTTGTACTTAATTCATAACCAGGTTTTCCATGATCAGTTCCTCATTTTGTAAGGACTAAACTATGGACTTATATGGTCACTGATTGTGTAAAGTGATTGTGGGCCTGATGCCTCCTATCAGCTTGACTTCCTTGTCTGTTATTTTTTACAAGTATCATCTTTCGTAATAAATGTTTGGACTTCTGATTTCAGGATTGAGGGTGCAGAGATAAACAAGAGCCTTTTGGCACTTAAAGAATGCATCCGTGCATTAGATAACGATCAAATCCATATCCCATTTCGTGGGAGCAAATTAACTGAGGTTCTTCGCGACTCGTTTGTCGGTAACTCTAGAACTGTGATGATCTCGTGCATTTCCCCTAGTGCTGGATCTTGTGAGCATACTCTTAATACATTAAGATATGCTGATAGGTATGCTCAATATAGCTTATTATAAGATAATTGTTAGAAGCGTATGCATAAACTTAAGTCAAGTACATTGTTGATTGAACAGAGTCAAAAGCCTATCCAAAAGTAGCAATTTGAGAAAGGACCAGCCTGTTGTGCCTGTACCTTTGGGCAAAGAATTATCCTCAACATTATCATATCCTTTCCCCACTGAACACGAGGTGTCCTACGAACAAAAGCAAGAAGCAAAGGCAACAGAGATCTCTCGGAAAAATTTAGATACCTCATATAGCTCTACGTCTGAACTTGACAGACAGACAACTTATATGATGCCAAACTACATGTCTAATGGAAGAGAGGAAAGTGGATTCGTACCTGACGCTTTTGACAAGGAGAAGAGTAATGTCAGAAGTTCCTATAATGGTAGTAGTAAAGTGTACTCCAGTAGTCAGACATCTTTCACTAATCAGGATGAGGAGAAAGTACCTAGAGTGTCCCCACCTTGGAGGAAAGCCTCAAGGGATGAAAAAGTTGAAAAGCAGAATGCTTGGATTAGAAAGGATAGTGGAAATGAGTTGTCTTCAATAACTCAAAAGCAGCAGATTTATGATACTTCTTCTTCGAGACAGTATGAACAGGATGCTAAGCATCTTGATGGTGATCTGGATGCAATACTTGAGGTAGTCCAATTTTGACTTTTGTAGGCTTTTTTTTTTTTTTTTTTGAAAGCAGTTGTCTGATTTTGCAGTTATAACTTACTCTAGTGGCATAACTGGCATTATCTGATGTATTACTCTACTTCCCAGGAAGAAGAGGCTCTTGTAGCAGCTCATAGAAAAGAAATTGAGAATACTATGGAGATTGTCCGTGAAGTAAGTTCAGTTTTTCATAAATGCTGAATTATATTATTTTTCCAGAATTATTTTGTCATGTGCATGCTTTCATTCGTCATACAAGAGCTTTCTGGGTCCTGTAAGTAAGACCGTTCTTCTAAGTTCCTGCAACAGAGCATACCTTTCTTAATGAGCAGTTGTGTGGTAACAGCTATTTAGGGTGTTTTTAAATTCCTGTTTCTCTGAAATCACCAGTACGTTTTTCTAGCAGTTCGTTTCCAAACACTTGAAACTTTCGACCGTCTTAACATTAGATCCTCCTAATGAGGTATAGCACAATGTCAGTGGGTTCGGCTAGATGCATTTAAAGAATTCATAAAGATTTGATGAGATTTATTGTTGGCTGCTTATGTAACTGTAACCCTCATTTCACCCTGCTTGGGCACACTATATGTTAGCATTCAATATATGTAGAGGGGAGAACTTAAAAATTGATATGAGTTTTGCTGTTAATTTTCTCTGTGCTTAACCAGTACAGTTACAAATGAAGGTTCAACTAGCTGTTACATGGATGTGTAGCAGTTAAAAGTTAAATAATTTGGTGTGGCTGGCTCGCTGATTTTATATATACTATTTACCAGGAAATGAAACTCTTAGAGGAAGTGGACCAACCAGGCAGCTTGATTGACAACTACGTAACCCAGTTGAACTTGGTTCTCTCACGTAAGGTTGCAGGTCTGGTTAGCCTGCAGGCACGATTGGCAAGATTCCAGCAACGTCTGAAGGAACAAGAGATTCTAAGCCGTAAGAGGACGTCAAAATAATCGCATCTCATAAATGGGAAGGTTACTAGTTTATTGCTACCTTGGCCCTGATGAGCTCTCTACCCACATGATGGTTCCTTATTCATGAGATCTGATCTGTTAGAGCCGCCACTACTCTTTTGTGTGGGTTGAACAAAGGAAGACCCATTTTCGATGTGTCGATAAAGATTAGGGTAGGAAGTTGTCTGTGTTAAGTATCAGCTGCTTGCATCTGGACGGCTTTTATGTCTCTGGCAGTTCATTTTCTGACATGCCGGCTAAAGATTGTGCAAGATTCGTAGCTTTCAAGGATCATAGGTAAATGGAATGCAAGGCCATAGTCCTTGCGAAGATACAGTGTATGTAGCATTGACTGGAAGAAATTGTGACTTAGAATGCTGTGAATTATATCTCAACAATTCTTGTTACAGTCTGTTTATTTGGTTGTTATTGGCTTGATTTATTCATGAAGTTGCACATGTGTTACCAAGATCTATTTTAAGTGTAGTTACCAAACACTTGCTATAAATACATTTGCTCCATGTTTCAATATGTCAAGTAAACAGGTTGAAACCATATCTGTGTTATCCTTGAAAGTTTCAACACTATGGAGTTTTATCTCTTTTAAGAGTACTGGCTACAGCCTAGTAGTACTACAAATATCTCTGATGATGTGATGACTGAATGGCCATTCGAGTTGTAGTCATTATTGAAACGGAATTATACATCT
Organism: Acanthochlamys bracteata; assembly: GCA_019914995.1. NCBI lineage: Eukaryota > Viridiplantae > Streptophyta > Magnoliopsida > Pandanales > Velloziaceae > Acanthochlamys > Acanthochlamys bracteata. The sequence continues at coordinate 2,889,871 of CM034136.1, forward strand.
TATATATTCTGAAAGTCTGTACTATTCTTGGTGGATTAGGTAATGACAACAGGTGAAAATCAGTTATGTTCGTCTCAGGAAAGACGACAAATTCTTAAAGGGATAGTTCCCTTAAGCATTTGCAACTTTGACCTCATCAAAAGAGAACTTGATCGTTGTTTGCATCCATCTGATTGAATATCTCATCAATCCTCTCTGGTTTATTGATACCTGCAGAAAGGCAATCCTCTGGTAAAGCTGATCTATCAGTATTGAAGCCAGCTCTTTCTTTGATACTGAACCTGATCTATCAATATCACAAATCTGAAAGCAAAGCTGAAGCGCCTTTGAGTTTCTAAGGCTTGATTAATTCACATAGCAACTTCCTCATGTCGATAGTTCCATCATGGTCATTATCTAATAGATCAAAACACCGTCGAATCCAGAGGGATCAATGATTCCATCTTCATTGCCTTCAATACTCGTTCAAATTCTGCCAACGTTGATTGCGTCCATCAAATCCTCTTGAAATGCTTGCGAAGGTTTTCAAGTACCGCAGATCTAAGATCTGAGTTCGTAGCATGCTCTTGAGCTTGTTTCATCCTTAAAAAACACTTCGCAGCTCCAGACACTGGCTATTGTTGCTAGCCAAAGCTTCCCCTGGGCATTGGAACTGTGCAACCTTGACACTGCAACATCCTTAGAAGAACAGTAGCTGCACCTTCCATGCAAAAGATGGAGGAGCTAGAATTGCATGAGCAATTCAATCACATGGCGGCTAACCTCACTAGTTATTTAGCACATGTGACAGAAGTAATTCGCACAACTGTAAGTTTAATGGCAAAATCCAAGAAGCAAGGTAGTCCTAATTAAGTTCGCCAAATTTCTATCCCATCCCCACCTGCCTAAAGCCAATCTAACCAATACCAAAACTGACCCACCACCACTAGCCAACATACAGGTTTCACCTATGCAAAACAATTCTGTAACCAAGATCGGCCACGCCATTCTTGCGAAGGGTGGAAGGAAGAGCTCATCCAACATTGGCCCTATAGCACTTCGACACCCTAGTTTTGCACTGAACAACTAGCGCAAAGCGGATTCATCTCTACCAAGAACGTCGGTAGACTTCACTCTGACCTTGTGCTTTCTGGGGGCATTTTTTCCCCCAAAAAGGTGATTTTGGTAGAACTATTCTAGATATAATTGCCATCTTGCTTTCACAACTACGTACTTGATTACAAGAAAAAGCAAGATCAAATAAAAAGCTTAAACTACTCAAAATAAGATAGAAGAAGCATAATCCTCTATAGCTTTATAAGAAACTACTGAATTGAGGGCAAATTTTGTAAGGTAAATTGCAACAATGAGAGAAATGGTGGCAGTTGAGAGACAAACAAAATAGGCAACTTAACATCTTGCTAAACTAAAAAATTATTGAAAGCATTGTTGTGAAGAAGAATAAAATAATAAGTGAGATTAGAAATCAATGGCAGTGAATAATATCGATCAGACATACTTGCACATACAAGCTTGACTCATTCTTTTACTTTTGCTTTGGTGAGTTGCTATAAAGAAGCACCCATATACACCAAGTTAGTGCTCATCTTCCATATACACCTTTGCTACTTTCTTATGTCTCTTAATGTCAGCACAAAGACATTACTTGAGGTTACACAAAATCAAGGGACTCTTCGGCAAGGTCTGGATACTAATTTCTCAGATTGCAACAGGTACAAAACAATTCACTCCAATTGGGGCAGTTATTTTGATGCAGAAATGAATAACCTTGAGGGACGCAAGTGGTATCTTTGGTAAAGCTTTTTCAGTGTTGCTACAGAATGCTGCATTGAGTTGAGTTTCATATCCATGAACATTGCCTGCAAGAGACAGTACTTGTAAGACTATCTTCTATAATTTATTTCACCAGTAGAATCTACCATGTCGGCCATGTAGGCAAGTAATGCACCTGGTAGTCATCTCCATATTTATCAATGAGTTGCCCAACATATACGCACTGCATCTTTGTCAATGGCTGCATAGGCACTTTCTCGCCATCCCTACGCTTCTTTCCAAGTACAGCTTTGAGATCTACAATAAACAGAAAAAAGAGGTCAAGATGAACATAAACAGGATTAAAGGTGCTTACACTAGTACTTGCAGAAAGCAGAACCAAAGAAATTATTAATTGTGCTCTGCAGTGAGTCTTAGTAGATAGCAATCTGATGGGAAAAACAGCTAGAAACTTCACCTTTCTTTCATTTGAAATCATATAAACCATCGCAATTGTTATTTGCACGTTTCTTCCTTTATGTTATGCAGGAGCTAGAGTAGTGAATCTGACAATGCCGTTTCATAGAGTTATATGTGAATAACATATCAACATAAACTGGAACCAAGTTGTGAGAATTGGATTAGTTAAGAATTGCTGACTTTTTGCAACTGCCAGTTCAGTTATGGGTGCACCTTCAGATTCCCAAAGGAATTTGACTTGAATAGAAGTCCAAGTTCAACCTTTTCGCTACCAGAATTAACTGTCTTCTTACATCTAAGCCATTTTACCCTTACCCCATGTCACCATGTGTTCTAAAGCCCCAACTGACAGCTCCAAACCAGCACCATCCTAGGTGACTTGGGCTAAAATACATTGATTTAGGCACACCTGCCAGTTTGTGGACCCTAATAAGTAGCTTGACTTAGGAGACATAGGCTGAAATATATTGTTTCAGGCACGTTGGCAGTATTTGGGTGTCATCATAAGCAACTTCCACGTGCCATTACAAAAAAAGCTTTGTCATGGTAGTCTCTTTTTGTTGATAAAGCTTAAGAATACTAGGAGAATCAAGTGATGCATATTCAAACATATGCCTGATCTTATAAGGATGCTGGACATTTGTTATGTTTTCTAAGAACACTACGAGCCAAAATAAGCTAGTATAAAGAAAACGACAATTGATGCAGTTGACTTAAAGCCAGATCTCATAGATTTCATAAATAGCAACATCCTAAAACTCATGCAATTTCTAGATGTCATCGTTCATCAAAAAGAAATTACTACAGAAATTATAGCCTGAGCTCATTTTAATAAGATGCACATAAGGAAGGTGCTGCTGCTACTGTTACCAATGCACCGAATGTGTTGAACATTTCGGTTCGTATTTCAGAAGTGAATCTACCTAACAAAGACATTGGTCAGTTCATCAACAAGTAACTTTCGCTAAACCTTGGTTCTATTCAGGCAAACTCGGGGATTAAAAATGCGGAGGAATTACAGCCACAAATAACACTCCACAAGTATGGTTTAGCAAGTTCCATCAGCATGGTTTTAGCAAGTGGCATAGCAAAAACAACATAACACACTACCACCTCCTCAGGGTGGACTTCAAAGTTGTGCTTGTAAACAAAGCAGCTGTTTTCCTTGTGAAGATGTGCTTGAGGGTTGCTTTTAGAAGACCACTATAGTTAAGAGGAGTAGTGGACCATCCTGCTTCCAAGCTCCTAATAGACAATTCCACAACAGAGACTTCTACACTACTTTTGGCTGAGCTTGACTGTATACTTTGTGCATAAAAGTGCTTTTCCGTCTAATTTCTTAACTACTCGCAACAGGTCCCTAGGAGTTTTCCTTAACAATTATACAACTTGTAATACTCATTACAAATTCCAAGGATCAAAATTCTTGAACCTCAGTTACATTTACTGTAAAGAGATTCTCTAATATATTTTATTGACCATGCAAACTATCACCGTCTTTCACCATTAGCCAAAAAATAACTCTCAGATCCACCTACTACAAAAACCCAAATAAAAACACATATAACAAAAGAAGTTCCTACACAATCACATTTACGCCTAGACACTATTGTGACTCCACCTAAACTAACAAAACTTACTTCACCATCAATCAAAAACAGCTTCAAAGCCTTTTGCGATAAATACTCAATGGCAGCAAATATTATAATATTGCACACACTGAAACACAAAAGAAAAACCTCAAAATTCAGCAGAAATCGGAGAACATAGTGAAAAAAGATTCGTTTCTTTACCATCAGATTCGAGATCGCTGCCGGAATCAATGGGCTGGAACTCATTCAAAGGCTCTTTTGGACCGACATTGGGAAGATTGAGTTCTGCAGATTGTAGAGAGTGCGGTGTTCGAGCGCGACCGCCGAGAATATTTGGATTAGAAACAACACCAAAGGCTTTGTAATTCTTGATGACGCTTCCTTCTAAATCCCACGATTTCTGATCCTCCTGAGAGAGGAGGAGCTTCTTGGGGATCGTGAAAGCGGGTTTGAATACTCTCGGGTTCTTCTTCGGCAGAGCAACGCGAACCTTGGCGTGAGATTTTTTGTACCTCCGCCGTGATCGACCCATTACTTCTTTCTTTCTTCAATCTTCTCTTTCTCTCTCTCTCTCCCTGTTACTTTGTTTCTGTTTCTGCTACTGCTAGGGTTTAGAGCTTAGATTTTTTTAGTTAGCGAAGAAGTGGAACGGAGGAGATACAAGTTTGCGTATTCAGTCCTCGAGCATCAACAATTCGGAGAAGAATACCAAGTTAATATTGTTTTAGATAATTTGGTCCCCCGAATTAGTTGTACAGTTGTGCTTGAATAGGAAAAGTATAGCAGGAATGTTAGGAAGTACAGCTCTTTTTCAAAATTTTGCCATTTCTGAGCCCTCCATTAATCGTTAACTTCTACTCAAGGTAAAATTTATCAATATTAAAGATCGACAAGCAAACTATAATCATAAATTTTGTCAATATTAAAGATCGCCAACCACTTAGGTTATTAGCTAAGCTGATACAACACATTCCTTCAGCTGAACTTTTAGTAGGGTTAGCACTTCAACAAGCTTCACTGCTGAGATGGGCTCAAAGGAGATTATCAAAAAGACTGATTGGAAGTGCTTGTTTACCCACACACCACATTCATTTTTTTCAAATTCAAATTCAATATTTAATTTATTTTTAAACTAAAATAAACACAAATCTTAAACTAAAATTTTCTCACCAAAAGCTCATTTTTAAAATCTAAAATTTTAAACTAAAAATTTTATTTTCAAATTTACTTTTAATACAAAATAAACACAAAATATTTCAACTCCAAATTTATTTTTTGTAATCTCATTTCTAAAATTGAGTTAATATCAAAATAAACAAGCGTTGCTACTCCTGCAGTCAATACTGTTGCTAATCTATCAGTAGTGGTGCATGATATTGCAACTTAACGAGTTCACGGTATTCAGCATACCAAGAAGAGTTTATGGCAAATCTATTACTATTAGTAGTGATGGCACAATATAGCATGCTCCGTCCTTCAACATTGTATTTTGTTGGAAGAGTCGACGCATTAGTTGCAGCCTTTGCTACGGCGATTGTAATGCTCTTACTAATTAAATACAGTCACCTTTTCTCCTCGATTGGAATATGCCGAGGTCTTCCATAAGTAAACAAAAAGTAGCAGAACCGCATCGGCTGATACAGATATGTAATATTTGGTCGCCCAAGCAAGAAATGCTTCATATCTGTAACACACCAACATTCAAAAAGATTTGGACACAGGCTTTCTACACTAATGATCAACTCCAAGTCCTTCACTTGAGTGGCAGCAGCCATTTATTGGAACAATGCCACGAAATCCACGGATGCATCAGCAAACCACTGATGCTTATCCAAAGAAGGCGAGCAAATAAATTCCGATCAGCACCCATGATGCTACGCTAGAAATTGATAACTAGTCCCTCAAGCGAATTTTCATGAACATCACTACAATAAATTTCTAATAGTAAGTTTCAAGATAGATCCACTCATTGGCCTCCCAACTACACTTAGCACCATGCCAATACAGAACTCAACAGAGCAGCTATTAGTTTCACAATAAAACATGAAGATAGCACAATACAAGCACAGTAAGAAAATTAAGAGAACAATCTTCACACTAAAGTACTAAATACATAGATGATCAAGCTCGTTTACACATTTCAACCAAAAGCTGCAGCCCCTACTGCCTTTGATTAATACCACAAACCAAACTGCAAACTGTTCAGATATGCAGCTGAGAGTAGCCTTAAAATGTGGCATTTCCCTTCTTCGGACCTAATTAAGCACGTCCCCGGCCACCACCTGTTCAGAAATCAGATTATGAGTATCAAGTGATGATGAAAGCAGAAAAGCAAATTCAATAATGATTAACTAAATTGGGAAATATGGATAGAACATGATGACTTTTTGAGTGACACAAACTTGACTATTTGAAATTAATTGGACTTCCAAAATGGAATTGTCAAACGAAACAAACATGGAAGAAGTAGAAACAATGAAGCATACCTCTGCCACCACCACCTTTGCTGCCAGGTCCACCTCTTCCACGACCACTGCCCTTGTTGCTGCCGTCATCCTGTCCTCGCCCAATTCCTTTCACAGCCCTACTACTGCCACCATCCTCTCTACCCCTTCCCCTTCCACGACCTACACCAGGTGGCTTCCTATCTGCATGATGTGGTATAACATAGAACCTTTTGTTAGATAATCTACAATTTGAACAATCATCTCAATATTGTAGAGATACTATTGCCATTTTATGTCTAGGAATGGCACACAAACATTAATATAACTAAAACCAATTGCAGTGGTACAATATTGCAACAAAAACGAGTAAAATATACTAACCTGCACGGGTCCTTGTCGTCTCTTCTTGAACTTTGTCAATAACCTGAACATAAACACAAAGTCCCATCAAACCATACTCGAGCTTAAATCTTGAATTTAGAAAAGTACAGGTAAGCCATAGAGAAAAGATTTAATATTCACAGAAATAAACCACAACCAATAATTGAAGTCAACCTATAATATAGGGATCCCACAGCAGGACTTTTGACTATAAAATGGGCAACTAAGATTATTGTAGAAATCTAGGAATCTACTCACCAGATTTCTAGATATTTAAAATAGGAGAGAATTGAGAGATGAGATGGTTTCTACCAGCACATTAGATGCAATGCTATACATAAGTGGATATAATGCGTGAGCAGAATTCAGAAGTATTGAGTAAAGTTGAGTCCTCAAAGCACAATAATCCTTTTGACTAAGTCAAACATGAGATAAACAAAGCTCCAATCACAAAGAACTTCAAATTTTATGCTATTAGAAAGAATAAATGCTAACTTACAATTCTGGAAAAGGAGCATTTACACTAGAATCTTGACCATTGACAAACATTACAAAAAACTGACTTCTGGTCAGCAAGAACCGATCTCATATTTTATCGTCAATTATGCACTTCCACCTAAGACTCCTCACAACAAGCTTTGCCAAATGCTTAGCAAAAAGACATCACTATAAGCACTTGCAGGAAAAGGAAGCTTGTAAGAGAGAACCTGAGGGAGCACATAATATCTGATTTGGCTAAATATGCATCACCCCAGAAAAGAATGTTACACATCACAATTTATTTTGGTCAAAAGAACTACACTCTCTGGATATGGAGGAGCATAACAAGCCCAAGGTTCTCCAACATATTGCATGCCCCTCTTCACTATATGTATCAAGTCTCCTCCTTATACCACAGCCTTTTCAGTTCTTTCAATGATTTAAAGAAATGGATAGATGGAATATATTCATTTAGAGAAAACTCTATTGTATATTATATATGACCTTTCTTTTTCAAATCTTAATGTTTGACTTTTAAATTGGTTTATAGTAACTTTTTAAGAAATTATGAAAAATATATTTTAACCTCCTAACTGTGTAATTAAACCATCCAGATCAATGTTGCTTGGGCCGTAGCACATATCAGGTCGTGGTACAGGTTCCAGGATGTGGTTGATAACCTATGATGGCGCACAATATTTTAATGGTAGGATCAATTCATACATAGAGCCATATGTTTGCATAGATACGGTGCAAGGTACTTTAAATGAATTTGAATGCAAAATATGTACACTACTCATGCAAATAATCACAACACAGAGTTCAATGATCAAATGTTTAATGAAATAAAAGAATAGAAGAATAGGACCAAAAATGAAAATTGCACAAATGTTTATTTGCATGTTATCACAGATCGAAATGGTTTCTACACTTCAAAATCCAAGTCAAGGAGACTCGACCCATGGAACCAAGTTAATTCTTGCTGTTTACACAGAATCTGGCAGCTACTATCTGAAGTGTACTTGCAAGGAAAACATGTTCCTCTGAAAAAATGTCATGTACTTAGTTGGGCATGAGAAATTAGCCAAAGGAATGTAGGACATAAAATTCTTAATGAAGAAAGAGGATGAGTTTGATAGATAAATAACTCAAACCCTATTTTAATGTGTTCAAAATCCTAGAGGCAGTTCGATATTCACAATAAAACCTCCAGCGGGATTTAGTCATATTATCTTTTTATCACAGCGATAATAGCCTAGCAAAGCATCTAATTACTTCTTTATCATATGTACTTAAGCAAGACTGAACCTTAAAATCGCTCAAGACCCAGCAAGGCTATAAAACAGTAGTCAGTGAAAAAACATAACCAAAATAGAACAGGGATACCCATGCAGCACCAACATAAAGGGAAAAAACACCATTAACCAACCTATAAGCATGCTATGTCAGAGTTCTTGACGTTTTTCTTGTCCTAACTTCTTGTTCCACTCAGTTCACCTATTTGCCACTTTTACCTCACATGTCTTTCTACAATACTAGCAAACATGGTGGTTCATGTTCATCTAATTTTAGTTAGTCTGTCTTATATTAATATACTGTCCACAACATTCAATTCTGAGTATCTTGCAATACATAACTTCATTATGTCACAAGAAGGAAGGACTTAAGATAGGAGAAAATTCACTATGAACATTTTCTATTATGTAATTAATGGAGCAAGTATTTGTTCTTTGACCATATCAAGTTATTTAGAGAAAAGCCATGGGATTCGCAATGATGGTTAGCAACTTACTGAACCTCTCAACTATTGATTTGATCTAAACTCGAGTTTATTCTAAGCAAACAACATTAGTTGGAGAATAACACGATAAAGACTTAAAGATGGTATGGTTGCATTGTAGTAATTTAAGTAAGACTACAATTTCAAACTACTAACCATTCAACCATTAATCTCCAAAAAAGTAACTTCACCCACATACATTATTGCATTTATATAAAAGAAAACTGGATCATATTTTGTGCATGTTAGTATGGATTTACTATATGTGATACCATGCAGAGCTAAAATGAAGTAGCAGGCATTATCGCAAGTCATAACAATTTAATGTATGCATTATTGGCCTAACTTCACATTCAAATTGGTCTCACCCTATTTGCTACTTTTATCTCACATGTCCGACTAAAGGTTTGCACATTTGACACCAAAATGCAAGGATCAAATTCATCAAATTCCAACAATCTCCCAATATATAGTCTGAATTCAAAGATCTCTTACTACAAAGGTGTGGGATTATAGTGATTGGCTAATGAAAAGAGAGCAAATTAAAGGAGGAAAAAACTATAGGTTGTTTCTTAGATTACATGATACGGTCACAGTAACTGAACCACTTGTGATCTTACTTTTTCAACATACGAGTTAATTAGAAATACCATACGGCATTCAGACTACAATAGTTCTTTGCTACCATAATAACCTCCAACTTTTCATTGCCAAAAAACATTAGATGCAGGGGACAGCCTCCTCTAACCATCATTTCCCGACATGTTTCTAACATCAGAAAGTAGCTTCTATCCACTTCAATATCATAATTACATTTCAACAGAGAAGAAATCCTTAAGTGCATTGTGCATTTTATGAGAACCAATTCCTCAGGACAGAAAGAAAATAAGATAAAATAAATGAAAATAAAGCTACACGTTTTATAGAAGACATCCATCGTACAAATGCTCAAAGCATATATATAAAAGATAGAATAAAACTTTTATAAAAAAAAAGTGACACAATTTATGAGACAACTGATGTAGAATCATGCCAATTAGATTAAAATGTTGGATATACATAACTTTGGGAATGCTTATCCATCTACTGCAACAAACAAGTGGAAGAATGGCAAAAAGAGGAAGCGTTCCTGTAATAACTAATCCAATCAAATTGAGTTGAACAAATTCAAACCTAAAATGGTCCAAGTTTCAAAACATACACCAAAGCCAATTTCTAGCACTAAGTGTGAAACCTACAACTTTACTTTAGAAACAATACTACAACTCCACAAGATACGCAAAAGTTTAACTTAAACTAACCAAAAGTCTCTAAATCAACATATTTGCAAAGAAACACCATGCTGCAGGTATGTAATGGCAATTATTCGTTCAAACAAGACCCAACATTACCTCATCTGGAACACGAAGGTACTTGATAGTGTTTCCACGTATGTAGCACTCAGGCATTCTCCAGAACCGGTCTCCGTCCTGCAATCAAGCAATAAACTAATTAAAATTCTTGCTAAACACTGACGATATCAAACAAAGTAATCATTAAAGCGCACGGATTCCAAAACCTTTGACGTACAGATGACTTCACGGAGATGAATGTTCATCCATGTATCGCAGTTAACCAAGTGTCCATTGTAAGTCTCCCCATTCTTAAGCTCCACAAGCTATCACCAGAAATATGCAAATCCGTTACCAAACAAAGCAAAGTATACGGAACTCCAACAACCAACCAACCAACCAAATATAAAGTCATCAATACACAACAATAAAGTTCTTTTTAAAAGAATTCCACAACCAAGACCGAAAATTAAATCGACCGCTTACCATGGGGTGCCCTTGGGCAGTCTTCAGCAGCGACAGAGGAAGCTAAAATATTGAAAAGAAAAGAAATTAGAAAACTTAGAAGTTAAGAGCGGCGCGAAATTGAAATTAGCCGTAGAATTAGAACGCAAAATAAGAATCCATTCACTCACCATTTTCACAATGATCAAAGAATAGCGACGAAATTGAAAAATTGGTGATGATTCGGAGATCAACCGGCTGCTATGGAGATTTTGAAAACCCTAGATCGGAGTTTTTTTTTTTTGTTTCTCTCAGAAAACAAATATTGTTTTCTTAACAGTAAATTAAGAATACTGATCAATTAGTTCTAAAAGGAAAAGGAAGGAATTAACGAGTGCGTCGGTCTATTACCAATAATGATGTGGCTATTGTTTATTGTTTTTTTAACAATTATTTTTAAAAGAATCTCACTAATAAAACTTATTTAAACATTTAACTAATATATATATATATATATATTTATTTATTTATTTCTTTAATATTCACAGTTGTTACGTCATAGATCAAATAAACGAATTGATAGCCGTTACCGATTCTGCCACCACCACCGCATTCAAACCACGTCATAAAGGCCGCATTTATCAACATTTCAAAGTCATTTTTTCTTTAATTTATTTTCAATATGAAATACATATAAAAATAAAATAAAATATTTTTATTAATAAAAAAATTTTCAAATTTAATTTTAAAACTTACTATAAATATTAAATTAATATATAATTTTATTTTTTATTAAATATTTTAATTTTATTTTTATTTTTAAATTAATTTTTAAAAAATTCATTTATCATTTTATCTACAAAATAAACACGTTAAAAAAAAAATGGTCGAATTTAATAGGCCGGCCCGTACCAGAGTAAATAGCCCGTTCAGAAGCCCGCCCGACAACTCGGGCTTTATTTTTGATAAACAGACGGCCCGCACGGTTTTGATTACTGTAACATGTTAAATAGTTACTAGTCTAATTATTTTAATAAATAAATTAAGAAAAAAGCAAATTGAGTAAACAAATATGATCGGATCTATTTTTATTTCATCAAACCGTACCAATCCAATTCAATCATTGTCGGACCGGATCAGTCCAGTGATAAATGTTTAAAAGAATTTGTAAAATAATTTTTAAAAAAATAACAAATATTTTAAAAATTTTTAAATTAAACTTTATTATTTAAAAAATAATAATAATTATAATAAAATTTGATAATATAAAATTTTTTTAGTTTTTAATTTTTAAATAAAAATTTATAAAACTTATAAAAAATATTTTAAAATATGAAATAAAATTTTAGAATAAAATGAGAATAAAACGTGTAATTAAATATGCCCCAAACTCTTGTTGAGACTTTGAAGTGTCAAATTCATTGTCAAAGCACAACTAAAGAAACACGATAATTGTTAGTATTGGTTGAAATACAACAATTACAAACTATACTTCGTCGACATAACTTGTTATCACATCAAACCCACAAAAACAGTAAAACAGAATGGTGGAAACCAGCTCCTGCGAGAAGCAAGTAGCTACCTGATGCTTTTAGGATCTGCACTTATTATCGAGATATTTGGAACTGCTTATTGAAAAAATAAATTTTTAAAAAATAATATTTCAAATATTTTTAAAAAATAAAATTTTATTTTTATTTAAAAAATAATAAAAATAATTAATAAAAAAATTTCATAATGTAAAATTTTTTTAAAAATTCTGTATAATATTTTAGAAACTTTAGTGAAAAATATAAAATAAAAAGTTGGGAAAAAAAAGCTCCCCCAAACATGACTCCCGTATTTGACAAAGTATTTTTCAAAATTAACCTTTTAATTTTATTTTATATTTTAATATATATTTATAAATATTTAGATAATTTATTTAAAAATTTAGAAAGTATAAAAAAATTTCTATAGTAAAATTTTTTTATTGCTTAATTTTATTATTATTTTTTAGATCAAAAAAGTAAAACTTATTTTAGAAAAAAATACCTTCCGTATTAGAAAAAATCTATTTTAAAAGTACTCCCAAATACCTCCTAAATATATCTAGAAAACAACACGTACGACCTACCCTACACGTAAGCAATGTTGTTAAATTTAAATTTAGATAGAATTGTTTCACTTGAGTAGGATCTTGAAATCAAAATTTTAAAATAAAATTGTATGAATTTATATACCGATAAAGTTTATATAAATTCTTTTAATCATTAATTATCTTTTATAAAATTTTTAATATTTTCAAAAATCTTTTTAGCACATATATAAATTTTAGAAAAATTCTTTTAAATTTTATAAAAAAATCTCTCAATATTTATAGAATTTTTTTCAAAATTATACTTTTACAAAACATTCTTTTAAAATTTACTGAAAACTCTTTTAATTTTTACAAATACTCTCTCAGATTTTAGTTAATACAAAAGACCACCTCAAAAGTGAAATCGTATAAATTCGTCAAAAAATTATGATTTTACTATTTCTACGATTTGAATTGTGATTCGGGTGCCATTTTACTAAAAATAGAATTTTATTTAAAACAAGTTCGTTTTGGTGATATAAATCATAAAATTGTAAGAATTTTTTTTGTAAAGATTTAAGTCGACATTTGTAAAACTCAAAAAGTAAACCTTTAGAATCAACCATAATAGTGATTTTAATCTTACAGTTCTGATGTTGAGAGAAGAAATAAAAGCATAGAAGTGATGGAATTTTTAATATTTTTCAAAAATCTTTTTAGTACATATGTAAAATTAAGAATTTAAAATTTTTTTTTATAAAACTCTCTATATCTACAGAAATTTCTCAAATTTATATTTTTACAAAAATTCATTTGAAATTTTACAGAAAACTCTTTTAAATTTTATAGAAAAAACTCTCTCAAATTTTAGTTAACTACAAAAGACCACCTCAAAATTGAAATCATATAAAATTATAAAAATCGTGATTTTACCCTTTTTATAATTTGAATCGTACCTGGGTACCATTTTACTCAAAAAATAATTTTATTTAAAATAAGATCATTTTTGGTAATGTAAATCATAAAATTGTAAGATTTTTTTTGTAAGATTTAAATCAAAATTTGTTAAACTCAAAAAGTAAAGCTTTAGAATCAACCATAATAGTAATTTTAATCTTACAGTTATGATGTTAAGAGAAGAACTAAAAGCTTAGAAGTGGTGGAAATTAGAAGTTTCTCTTTTGCGATCGCCGTAAGGAGGAGGAATCACCAGAAGAGGAAAGAGCAACGTTCAAGAACTAGCAAAGTGATATGCATGTAAGTATTTCTAACTTTTCTTTAGAAGCATGTTTAGATTTCATCTCTTTCTTCTTCTTCACATGTATAATTACTCTTGTAAATGTGAATAAGCTTACGTCTTTCTTCTCTTTCTTCTTCATTTGTATATAATCATTATGCTTCTAGGTTTTGTTTTCTTACTTGCTTGAATGTCTAATGCAAATCATGCATGTTTCCTTCATCATAGCAACAGCACTAGCATTATAAAATGTGAGTAAGCAATTCAAAGAGGACTATCTTCTACTTCATTTTTGTTTCTATTTGAAATTGCTAATCATGTTTTTCCATGACAAAGAGAGTACTCTTAAGTTTTAGAATTCACTAGAAATCAATCAATATTTTAGTGAACCCATTGTGTATATTGATGGAAGTATAAGTCGAGCTAAATAAGCCCGTCTACTATCCGATTAAACGGCTCTAATAAAATAAAGGCCCATTTAATTTGTGAACAATTATAGAGTTTGGCCGACCTAACCCAGCCCGTCAAGTCGCATAAAAAAATTTGACCATTAACCAGTCAACATGAAAAAATAAAATAAAATATATTTACACAAAAAGTTAAATAAAAGAAATACAGGCACGCAAGATGGGTTGGATACATTTTCTTTAATCGAGCTGACCAAATCTACTTATAGTGTTTAGCCCGAACGAGCCTGCCTATTTTTACATCTCTAATTGTGATATGCTTGGTTGCGAATCATATCAATAATAGCACTCGAAGTCTCAAAGAATATGAAGTTTGGGTTTCCTCATCCACTAAAATCCGGAATTTCGGAATAATTATATTTTGATTCGTTTTCACACATCTTTTTACAGTTTCAAACACTTCAAATTTTCTTCAACTTTAAACATTATTCATTACGACCTTACAACCTTTTTCTTTTATCTTCTTTTACTTGTTGTAAGAAAATTATTTTGCCCACTAACATGTGGTGCATTCAGTTAATGAATGTACCTTAAATATGTAGGATATTTGAACATATCCGTTGGATCTCATGCGTGCTTTAATCCTGATTTTGACTCTTCACCTTTTTACTAATTCACTTTTATCCAATCTTCATCTTATATCAGTAACCATCTTTATTGTAAGTGTTGTGGAGTGACTAACACCTTTCATACGTAATTGATGAACAAACCCATTTGTTAATGCTCTATTGTCTTATTTTTGGAGAGTATTTTTTCTTCCATCTCCGTTTGTCTTTACGATCTCAACAGTACGGAAGAGTATGGTTTGAAAATTTATAATCGTCCATTTTGCCTTCATTCATTAAATTTTGAAGTTTTTTACATCGGATAAATATGTTATTTCAGTTTAAACTAAAGATAATTGTCCTTTAGAAACACTATAGTTTTCTAAAACTATAATTTGTTATTTTAATGAAACAATTAGCTAATGACTCTAAGTAATTAAATCAATTTTCTAAAAATATAATCTAATAGTTATACAAAGGTATTTAGGTTTACTATATCCAAGAGAATTAGAGAATAAGTTTGAAATTGCAGTTAATAAATTACTTACCCAAACCATCAGCTAGAGATTTGGTAAATATCATTGCGGAACTAATATGAAGGGAGTCTTGCAATAGTTATGGTAAAATGAACTTATAGCTCCTGACAAATACTTTACAATATAAGAATAATAATCAAATTTTAACAAAACAAATATGAATATTTGACAAAATTTTTCTAATCATAAGATTTATCAAGAACTAAGTGATGCAATCTTTAGTATAGTTATATATGAGTATTTAATTGCAAATTCTCTATATTGTAAATATCTCAATACTTTTTAGGATGAGAGTTCTCACCAAATTACTCCCACGGTTTTATTTTGGATCTCTCTTTCGGTGCTTAACAATAAAGTGACTTCTGATTTTTTCGAATTACCAATCAAATTTTTTTTTAGTTTGTGCATCGAATATTTTGAGAATTTTGGCATGGCTCTTTGATCAATATTTCTCTATTCTTAGATCTATTTAGCATCTTAATCTATGTTGGATTTCAATCATATATTTATTTATTATTTGTTATTTGTTATGTCAAGTATAGAGATCATTCATTGTAATATATTAGTTCTATTTTATGAGAAGCACTACTCCTATTGGAGTTTGTGATAAGAAATTTAAAAAAGGAAAAAAGATGTGAGGATATATCAGTGGTATGTGCAGTAAACCGATTAGTTAAAAAAGAAAATTTCGTTGATTTTTAGATATTTGGAATCAAATAACTTCAAAAGTATCATTTGGATTAACAAATTTGTCAAGCACTCTATAGATACTTAGTAATATATGAAATTGCGAAAGAGATTTGGATCATTAAAAAACGAAAACACAGTTTAAGTTTGTAAGACAGTATCAATTAGAATCTAATATCCAATAAGTCTAATATAAAAATATGAACATTCAATAATTCTACTCTATTATAACTTATTTTAGGACCAATACACTAGCATTGAGTCTGCAAAACTTCTATACTATGTACATATATTACGCGAAGAAAAGAGCATCTTTATTTCTACTAACATAACATACTATTACAAATGATGTGACGTTTTAGTGATTTTATAAAATATACGGTCAAATTTCAATTGCTTTTAGGATGTAGTGGGCATTACTTTCAAGAAAAGTTCATTCTACAAAAATACTTTACGTTTTTCAATATATATTTTAAACGTTCAATATAATTTATTTAAGAATTAGAAGTAAAAAAAATCTACATCGTAAAGATCTTATTATTACGTATTTTTATTATTTTTTTGAGAAAAAATAGAACTCGTTTCTAAAAATAGAATAAAAATATTTTCTATTTAGAAGTTTTTTTATAAGCACTTTCAAACACCACCTTAGTTTGTATCATTTAATAGTCAACCCTAATTGTTTAATGATATTATATGACCAAGCTACACTCGACCAAGAAAATCTTATAAAGCCAATGTGCCCTTTTTTGTGTTTTTTTTAAAGTTGTTAGATGTACTAGCCACCCTATCTTCCGAGTACCTCTATCATGTGTATCTTTAACTAAAACTTAGGGGCTTTGCTTTTATGAGTTAGTAAAGTTGTACCGTCAATTTCCTAAACAAATGCTTGTGCATAATAAAGGCATACTTCAAATAAATGCATGGTACTGGGTTGTATTGGATCATGCGACTCTGGCACTAGTCTGTCTATATGTGTGGAGCCACAGTTGATTAACGTAAGCAGAATTATGCATCCTTTGGTTGTTTCAGTAGCATTCGAGCAGGAAACTACCTGTTCCTTATGCATGATAACAGCTTCCTTCAAGTTCTGATGCCTAGAATCTGCTAGGAAGGTGTTTGATTCCATGATTGATAGGAATATGTTTACATGGATTGCTATGGTTGGAAAAGCTTGCGTGTTTTTTGAAGAAATGAGGAGGGAGGCCAAGGCAAATTCTCTGACATTGTCAAGTTGCTTGCAAGCTTGTTCAGACTGAGGGCTGTTACGGAAGGACTGTAATCCGTAGTTCTAGATTTGAGTTGGACTACACGTTGAGAGTGCTCTAATAGATAGGAGATAGGTACTCCAAGTGCAGCATGACAGAAGATGCATATCAGATTTTTCACATCCTGCATGGCTCCGGATGAGATATTCTTCACAGTGATCTTACTTGGTTTTGCGCAAAATGGATTGGAAGAATACGCTTAGAGTTTTTCAAGAAAAATGTTGGGATGGGTGTTGACACTAATGTAAACATAATTTCTGCTATTCTGGGGCGTTTGAACATTTGCACCATTTTCTATATGGATACAAATTCAAGGATTGGTTATAAGAAAGGATTGGAATCAAAAGTACTTGTAACATGGAAAGGCTGTTTAATATGTCCCTGAAGTGTGGGAGCTAGTTGAGTCCCTTCAGATATTCAAGGGGATGGATTACAAGAATTCAATAACATGGAATCCTTTGGTAGCAGCTTTTCCTTGTCGTGGTCTTTGCGCTGAAGCACTTTGGTTGTATGAAGAGATGAGATCACAATGTATTGAGCTAACAGATGTCACATCCCTATATACTGCTTCATGCCTGCAGTCATGTGATTCAGTTGAAGAAGGCATGGAATTACCTCATTCAATGTAGTCAAGCCATGCAATAATTCCTGAATAGAGCACTATGGTTGAGCTAAACGATTTCAAGAAGCTAAAAGATTTATATAAAGTTTATCTGTTCAGCGTAAAGCTCTTCTTTGGCAAGAATTACTAGGAGCTTTTAGCATTCAGGGGGATCTAGAAGTTGGTACATATGCAGCCGAAAAGTTGACTGCTGAGGCTCCAGGCTTGCGTACAGCTATGTCTTATTAGCTAACATATATTAATCTGAAGGAAGGTGGGGGTGAAGAGCTGCGTTCATAAAGAAAATGAAGGGGGTTGGATTGAAGAAGGATAGAGTCAGCTGGGTAGAGTTGAAAAGAAAGTTCATTATTTTGCTATCGAGGACAAAGTTCAAGACAAAGTTGAATCGTTTTATGAGGTTCTTTACGAACTGACTGATTGTATTCAGGATGAAGAGCATCACTTGATGATAAGATTTTAGCTCTTGATCTGTTATATGAAAGGCTGAAAACTTCCATTAATTAATGAGGATAGAAGCATGTGAAAAATTTGAAAGTCAGGACTTTTAGAATGGACCTATTAGCTGGTCAGGGAAGGGGAAGTTTTCAAGGCACGAGAGTTAAAAGTAATTTTAACGAGGCCATTCCACTCAATCGTTCAGCGACACATGACACATGCAAGAAACAATAGGAGTATCAAGAGTGATAAAGCTTAGCAGCTTTGCATCTGATAAGGAAATGGCATTGCTACCTTCTACATATATTCTAATTCGAGAACTTTTAAGGAATGTGTAGTTGCAACTAGTTAGCTAGATTATAGAAGTTGCCAAATCTTATAATATGGTAACATTTTACTTTAGTCAATTACATTATGCGTGTCAAATTGTTTGAGAGTGAGCATGGAACTGAAGTTTGAGCGATTGCAGAGCTGCCCATTACTATAAAACAAGTGCTTCTCACCTACATTATATTCTAATTTTGTAAAAGAACTACATAGTTCCAAATAGGGAATAGCACAGGCTGTTCAAAAGGCTTCTAACCACCATTCACCAACATGATGACATGTTGAACTTACAAGTTATGACCACTGTTTCAGATGAAGGAAGCTATAACGTGGAAGCAGTTACGCAAGTTTTTCTCTTCCGAGACAAGTGCATGATCAGAAGTAAGACTTATGTGGAAGTGTTCATTCTTGTAAAGGTCATCTGTTCTTCATTTATATAAAAGAAATTTTCTCTTCATGCAGGCACAGCAGTTCTATACATTAGCTACTGTTCCTGTTTAAAATAATACACTGTTACACGGGCAGAGGTAAGTGCCCAAGAGGAGCTTGATGGAGACAAGGAACAGCCTATTTAATGTAATACACTGCTAAACAGGTTGAGGTACGTGCCCAGTGAGCTTGATGGAGAAGAAAAACAGATGGAGCCAAGAAGAAGCAACTGCATACGAAAGCCTTCAACCAAGTGCATAGGGGTGCTGTGATTGCAAATGGCAGAGGAAGGAGTTTCATGGCAGGAAGGCTCAGTTATGTTTAATAAGGCTATATTGCCACATAGAGTTTATGTTAGGTAAGAGTACTGGAGTCTTGATAGATTACAAGAGTCCTAGTAGTTAGACATCTTCATTAACTAGAAGTCCTCACAAGAGGAGTACTGAAATAGCATGGAAAGTCCAAGTTAGCCAAGCTTATAAATAAGTATATTCTCATTAAAAGAAATGTATCAAATACACATTGCTCTTATTTTCTTCTTGTTTCTGTCTCGCCTTTTCCTTGTTCTGTCTTTCTCAGCCTTGTTTAGTCCCTCCTCTGCCTTGTTCACCTGAAGTTGTAACATAAACTAATGGACAAACAGTCCCCTCTCAGTATATTTTATAACAGTAGAGTTTAACACTTATTGCTTTCTTCATCGCGGTTCTTGAAACTGACCCAGAAAACTCACAGAAAAGATGAACTTTCAAGTCACATATTCATCAATTGCAATAGATTTCCTGTTGGTCA
Source organism: Acanthochlamys bracteata (assembly GCA_019914995.1). Lineage (NCBI taxonomy): Eukaryota > Viridiplantae > Streptophyta > Magnoliopsida > Pandanales > Velloziaceae > Acanthochlamys > Acanthochlamys bracteata. The sequence continues at coordinate 2,909,959 of CM034136.1, forward strand.
CCTACCAAATTTCTCATGGAGATGAAAATTAATTAATTGGCAATTTGGAGCTTGCGATCAGAATTTCAGACCTAACAAAAAGAAATCATCTAGGAACGGTGTTGGGTTGGATAAGGTCCTTAATTCAAGATTTCCAGAAAAAGAAGTACAGCAAAGATTGCTAAAATTCTGAGCCTTAAGCTACAGTTAAAAGTCGGCAAGCTAATTGAGCGAAGTGTAAATGCCAGTAATGAGTTCTTATCATCTATATATTCTTTCAGGAAAGAAGAATCAGCTTACAGACGCATGTAAGTTTTCTTTCCATAGCAAAGGTAAAATAGTCTTACAGTTTACCGAAAGGCAAATTCACTGTTTCATTCATAGAGCTATTTCACAAATGAAACAAATAGCCAAACTAAGATTCAAAGACTCAGAAATGATGCAAGCAAGCGAGCTTGCATTAGCCTACAAATGTAAACCACACAAATATTCAACACAAGAGAGAGGATATAACAGTTGACTTAAAACGTAAAAGTGTCAGTGCTGAACTATCTTTGATACTGATTGGCAGGACAAGGGAGGCAGGTTGGAAGCACAGAAATCATCCCATGACTCTTTCAGGGAAGATCCCTCCTCTTTTGGCTCTTGTTCTCCAGTGAACCCACAGTAAATACAATTGACAATGCTGCGAGCAGCTTCACGGGCATCTGGCAACCTGTCGCTCAGCAATTCAGCTGCCACTTGAAGTAATATTGCTAATCCAAACTCTTTCATCGTTTCAATACCCTGCAAAGAAAGATAACATTTTCTTTATTACTATCTTCCTATTAGAGGAGACAAGAGTTCTTCTAAGTAAAGCTAGATCTATTTTAGAAGTAATAAAATAACCATGTGCTAATACTATCAGAAAAACATGGGAATTGTGAGAGTTTGGTTTAATGCTTATACACAGTGGAAGTACCTGGAAGCAATGACATATACAGCTAAAAAGCCCTACTAAGATGAGCAAGTATGCTTACCATTTTAGATACACAGCTCGAAATGGCAAAAGCAGCTTTAGCCCTAACCCTAAGGTTGGAATGGTTGACATAAGACTGCAGCTTTCTGAGCAGAGGAATTGGGGACAAACAGTTTGCCATAGTTTCCAGAGACTTCTCAGCTTCCTCGCAAACAAACCGCTTGTCTTGTGATGCTTTGAGAAGCAGCTGCAACAACTGCAACAGTGAGCAGAGGGTTAGTAGTGGTGGAAACAATCCAAGTAAACTTACCCCAAAATATAGGTATGAATATTTCAATTTCTACATACGGCTTCAAATTTCATTAGTTTGTTAAAGATATCTTTGTTGCTAGTCATCGCATTCAACAAGTCTTAGTTTCAGATATTCCATCTCAGCTTTCAAGCACAATATTGCAATTAACGAGGCCTAGGATAATTGAATTTTTGTAGAACTGAAAATTCTCCAAGATATCATGACTTCCAGAAAGTATAAAAGTTCAATGATGGTTATGATAGTGAGTTTAGAGTTTATCATGCTTGCAATGTTTTCATATCTATGACAAGAGCACTCAGTAAGCTCTGGAAGTGAAAATGAATCAAGAGTATACCAGACTGTCAAATGCACCATTCTCAGAGGTGGATTGTAAGAGCTGATGGCCAAAGGAACGGAAAATATCAGCCGAAGCTATTATGGACGTCTTGCATAAAGCGCTCCTTGGGTTCTTGACTGCTTCGACCATACTTAGCAGCACATTGTCCCTGTTCATACAGAAACAACTGCTGTTAACAGCAAGAAGGAAAAAAGGAAAATTCTTTACTATTTACCATGGCAGACAAACAACAGAAGAATGGATAAAACCTTAGGATGCTAGCTTACAAAATTGGCAGAAGAATAGCATAATGATACACTGCAAGCCGGCGGATATCATTCAGAGCTTCACACACTTTGACCCAATCCTTTGAACCCAAATCCTCTAGCAATATCTGGCAAATTTCAGTACCAAAAGAGCACGTATCAGTAGATTCATGAGATCGAAATTTACAAATATCATAGCAACTGCCGAGATTCAATCAATTAACCAAACAACTACCAGCTCCAAACTAATCGAATGTTCTTTGGATCAACTCAAATATCGATGCAAACGTATCCACACATGAAGTCTTTGCTCAAGCACAATAAGCTCTCAGACAAAAATCAAGACTACCCACTCTGATCAACCAATTCTTTGAAAAAATAGAACACCAACACGTTCTAATGTAACGAACATACATTCAATACTAAACACCGTTAGCAAAGAGATAACGCAATAAAACTTCAATAATTTCTAAAGCAATCCAAATACAGAAAGCCAATTTGAAAAATTGGATTGCCATTAGAAAACCTGGATCCGAGACTCAGGGTCGTCAAGGGGCTTGAGATCCTCTGAGGCGATGTACTCCACTGAAGGATCTGCAACCTTCGGCTGCGTCTGTTGGTGCAGCAACGGCATGGAATTCTCATCGTTGCAGCAAAGATCGCGAAGTGGCTTGGGCGGTTGAGATGCTGCCACTTTGGGGACCTTCTTGGGCCGTTCTAGTGCTGCCGGTAGAGAGTTGTCGAGAGATCGGAGCGCCATTAAAAAGATAGAGAATTTTGTTCACTTCTTCTACTCAAGTTTAATTTAGTTGATTGATTGCAGTAATGAGAGTGATTCACTACAGCTTCTTGTGCTTTTTTGAATGACCAAGGAAGGTGGCCAACGGAATTTTTTCGAAATTCGAAATCAACGAATCTTTCTTCAACGGCTACTGCAGTTCCCACTATCTTTAAACCGAGTCAAAGTTGAACTTAATGGGCCTACAGTTCGAAGCTGCAGCCCATCAACCAAGCCGACTCCATGAACCGTAAATTAGAAGAAAAAATCCCCAAAATAAAAAATGATTAACAATTTTAAATTTTAATTATTTATGAGTCCAATCATGATGAATATGTTATAAATGTACTAACTATTTAATTGAAATTATTTTTAAATCAAAATAGCAGGTAATAGTTATGTATCACCGCTTAGAATTCGGATCGATGCGTCAATCGTAGCACTGTAAGACATGTTTGGAAAAAATCTTGCTTTTCAAACTTTTATTAATATTATTATTAAAAGTAAATTAATAATATAATAAAATATATATTAAAAAATATTATATTTAATTTTTAAAAAAAATTAAATTTTCAATTAAAATAATTTGTTTATCCGCTCTGTACTTGACAATTAATGCTTCTTAGAAGAAGGTACTAATTGTCTCCCTCAATCTATTTTTAGGTTAAAGCGCATTATCTGCTTATGGATAATCCTGCCCAGACTTCTACCCATGCAAAGATAATCCCATAGCACTTCAAATAACAAAAAAATGCTTCCTTCTCCGGTTCTTCAACGATTACGTTTGCATGCTGCATACAAATTCAAAGGAAGTGGAATTCATTAACTAACGATCCTTTATAAATTGTTCGAAAATAAAGGAATAGGATTAGCAGCAATAATTTTTTCCAAAAGCCATCATTATTGTTTCTGAAACTAAAATATATTAAACCAATTGGTTTGTAAAACGTAGAAACACCACGGCCTATAGTTATGTCTTCCACAATCTTCGTATTGACAAATTCCATGTTTGACTACTGCACAAAAATGATCTAGAAATAAAATTGGTCTCGAAGGAGACAGTTTCTATAAGTATTGCTACCCTATTGTGAACTACTAAGCTCGATTACAACAATCCCATCTAATGGTTCGAGCGTCAAGGTTGCTGCGCCTAAATAGACGATCAAACTTTCTATGCAACCAATTTACTAGTTTGTAGATTTAGAATGTGTATTTTTTATTTGAAAATAAATTATTAAAAAATAAATTACCATAAATAATATAATTAAATGTGAACTTAATTTTTATAATTTTTTTAAATAAATTTAATTTACATGTAATATATGTTGTTATCTTTATGCAAAATAGAGCCAACATTATTTAATATGAATATTATTATTTATTTGCTTTATTATTCCATATTAATTTATGTGTTAGTGGATTTCTAGCATGCAATTAATGAAGCCCTCATTTTGCAAACAATATTCAGATTTTATTCATTCATGAATCAACCCAATCTTCTTACAGAGAGAAAGCTGAACAGAGCATAAGCGGCGAGAGATGGTGGCGCTAAGAGAGGATGGAATTTGCAACAACGCAGATTTGGGCGCTATTCCTAGCCGTTCCATGGATTCCTCCACTGAAAGTGAAATTGAAATAGGCTTTTTGCATAAGTAAGTCACATCCACCTTAAACTTACTTTTCTAGTCAGCATTTTCAAAGTTACATTTTGTAATCACATTTGGATGTGAAAAGATTGAAAATATTATGCATTCAATTTTTAGTCTTGAGATGAACTATTTTAAAACTTAAAACTGATTTTTATTCAATCATACAATGTTATTTTGAGTGTATTTGTGAAAAATTTTGAATAAGTATTGATTCAAAAAAATACTATGTGATGTCTCTCAACATGTATAAAAAAATAGAGTTCATATATAGTACAAGTTCATCGAAGAAAGTTGATAAAAATATACAAAAATTGTAAGAAAAAATATTCGTGCAGTGGTAGCACGGATCGCAAAAGGTCGCACAATTTGATTATAATATATATTGTGAAATCTTTTAATTGTAATTCAACTGATAAAATAATAATATCTTCTTTAATAAATCTGAGTTCGAGTTATAATGTGAGAATTCAATTTAGATTTTTTTTTAAAATTAGTCTAAGTGGTGACTTAGCCTAAATTTGTGCTATTAGATATAACTGTAACATGTGCGACCTTGCCGAGCATGTATTAGTTGACTGGTGGTATGGACGCATAGAGTCGCACTTAGGTTCAACAGTATTACACGGAATATGATACTAAGAGTGACCAATTCGACACAAGTGCGATCATATATTGATCGCACTAGTGGCATGGTCACACAAGATGACTAATTTGACCTAAGTGTAACCTTATGCGAGCAACACATGCGATTAGAATATAGTGGCACAATTCGCATCGCTTCAATAGGGTTGTATAGTGTAGCGCCAAAAGTGCGAGACGTGCAGCAGAATAAGATTGCACTAATTACATTTGGGTTCAACAGCATAGATTCACGGTAGATTATCATTTAAAAATTTAAATAAAAATTTACATATGGATTTGAATTCAGATTTGTTAAATCAGAAATCACCGCCAATACTATTTGAAATACAATATGTCATTGAAAGTTTTATAATGACTATCATTATTCAATAGTGCGACCTTTTCGATCTTATACAGCACTATGCAAATGTATTATAAAAAATACTATTATATTTTCACTAATTTTTATAATTAATATTTAATATATTTTATTTTGATATATATATATATATATATATATATATATATATATATATTAGTGTTGAATCTTAGAGAGTTCTAAACGTGATTACAGAAACGAATTCAAGATGGATGTCTGCCTACTTACACCATCTTTGTGAACGCTGTTAGGAGATTTTAGTAAAAAGAAAAAATACTTAATAGTGAAATGTGTGTTTAATAGGCCGTGCTTTTTAGCAAAATAAGTTGTTTTTTACGCTCCAAAAAAATAAAAATAAAATAAAACTCATCGATTCTTCTTCAAAATCGCCGCGGCTTGTTTTTCCAGAGGGAAAGGCTAGTACGCCCCTCATTAGTTAAGGAAATTACATGAGTATATACTCTTCCTATCCCATCTCAAGTCTCTCTCGCTCACTGACTCGACTCCCGCATCTCTAATTCGTCTCCGCTCTCTCCTCTCTGCTCTCCCGCTTTGCCGCCCCCCTCCCGCCGATCCGTTCTCTCCGTAGCCGCCCGTCGCCGATCTTGATCTTTTTTTCCTCGCGCCTATTTCGTCGTTTCTCCTCCGGTCTCCTTCTCCCTGCAGCCGCAACCCGACGCTGAATTTGATCGTTTTTTCCTCCAGCCTTTTTCGTTGTTTCTTCTCCGGTCTCCTTCTCCCTGCAGCCGCACTCGACGCTGATTTTGGTCTTTTTTTCCTCCAGCCTCCTTCGTCGGCGAGCCCGTCGGTAGGCAATTTGGCATCTAGAAATCTTTTAGAAATTGTCTTTCTGATGCCTGAGGTAAATGATGATCTCCAAATAATCATCTCTCTAAAATCTTTTGATCAATTGGCTCAATTATTTTTCTGATTTCGTATATTGATTTGATCTTTGTTAATCCTCCCGTAGATTTTAGCTTTTTGATAGAGTCCATTGCTTACACTTCTTCTACTAGATAGTTAAGTTAAAAAGATAATGTCTTTGATGCCTTAGGTCCCATTATGATTAGGTAGTTAGTATTCACTACCTTAGAGCAAAGCTCAACTGTGTAGGAAAAGATTTGTTGGAGACTTCATCTAGATAGAATAGAAGAGGATTGATTTGGTTGTTTAGATTATTTGTTTTGGTTGTTTTGAATCTTTTGTTTCATGCAGAATTGAAGGAGATTATATCTGAAAGTGAATATTGTTTCATTGATCTGCTTTCAGTGTTTTATTTAGCACGGTTATGAGCAATTGGCTGATTTAATTCTTTGTAGATTTTGTTCTTAATCTGTTACACATGCTAGTTTGATGTGATTATGTTGTTACGAAGAAAAAATTGATTCCTTTTCTTTTTGAGGAACTGATTTTGCAGAAGATTTTGAAGAAACAAAATAAAAAATAAAACAAAAAGTGATTTACTTCAAGGTAAACACTCCCTTAGTTTTAAAGAAAATTTCACTCAACAATCTCTAGGACTCCTTATTTCAGACTTCTGCTCCGTCTCATTCTCGGACACTTAGTTTAAGGAAAAAATCAATTTTCTCCTTCTGCTCTGCTCCTTTGATTTGTTTTGCTCCCTATTAAAAATTGTTTGGTCAGGATCGATATCACCTGCGGCGGAGTTGGTGAAACGGTAATGGCATCCACTGGGAATTCTTATGCCAAGGAGATGGCAATTCGTAGGAGGATAACCGACATGTAAGCAAAACCCAAACAGAACAACCCTTTTTTCTTCACTATAAGTTGCAATTGTTTGTTTTTTTTCCTTTTGTCATCAATATTAGGGTTGATATTGGAGAAATTCGTAAGAAGTTGACATTTTTTACCAGCATAGATAGAACAATTGACCCACTTTGTTATAGTTAGTAGTCTCAAGATCAGATTCAAGTGTAACAGTTTTAGTGATTTTGAAAAGAGTTGCTTAGAGTAAAGTCCTGTAGGGTGCTGTTCAGAGTTAGTGATGCAATTGAGAGACATGTAGTTGTTTAATGGTAGTCGAGGCCGGTCCTTCTAAAACTTGAAAAATGCTAAAAGGTATGGGTAGTCTTCACAGATGCTTGGCAAAGTTACTAAGTTTGGGGTGGAATTAATGCTCTGACAAATGAGTTATTTTAAAAAGAATAACTGTTGCGTAATTGATAAACTGATCAACTAAACCTAAAATATCCTTTTGGTTTCTCAATACAGTCGATACTTTTTGGCATAGAGTTCACTCACTGGTGCAGTGTTTTTCTTATCGTTTTATGCAGCTCAGTCTTTAGTTATTATTTTTTATTGAAGAATCAAGTGAGAAGTTACTATAGGTCTTGGTTCCTTTATTTATTGCATTCTCTGCTCCTCCTAAATTTGGTTTCTTTGACATACATATTCTCATTATTGATGCTTTTAATGTTACATCCAGATATAACAAGAGGGAAGAGGATTTCCTCTCACTAAGAGAGTACAACGACTACTTGGAAGAGGTTGAAGATATGAGTATGTATGATATTTTCCTATTGAAACCTCATAAACTTGCAGGAGAAGCTTTCTCAGTGGAAGTAAAACATTTTTCTTTCTTTGATTTTAGCTTTCAACCTGATAGAAGGGATTGATGTTTCTGCTATTGAAGCTAAGATTGCAAGATATTATGAAGAAAATTCTGAGCAAATAATGAATGCCCGAGCTCGTAAAGTATGTTCTTCTATATTCCTTTGTTTGCCTAAGTTAGATGCTTGTTCTACTGCCTTTTTACTTATTCTGATGGTGGTCTTAATGAGTTTAAAGGCAGAAGAGTTAGCAGCAGCACTGAAGGCCAGCAAGGGGCAACCAGCAGAAACTGGTAAAATGGACATTGTAAGTCTGGTCTTTATTACTGGATTCTATATCAAGTGTTTTGTTAAGTTTGGTCTTCCGGCAGGTAACTTTCTGTTGTGAATGTGGATCCTCTACATACTCTACTATTATCACCAACTCATCTGTAACCTAAATATGTCAGGAGTGCACTAGCAATGCTAAAATTTTAACAGATTGAAAAATTATAAAAATTGTGTTCCCTATGGGGATATCCCATGCCCATTCTGATGTAAGTTTTCATTTATTTATATCAGTTCTTTGGCAGTGCAACAGTTGTTTGAATGTTAATCTTTAGTTACTGTTTATTTTACTAATAGTAATGTCCTTATAGCTGGTACAAGTTAGCAATGATTTTCCTTTCCAAATAATCCTAGTAGTTCTTACTTGGCCTAGCTTCTACTAAAAGGATTTCCTATATATTCTTGCGATATTTTCTTTATTGTTTCTCTGGTTGGTCTTTGGTGTATCTTTAAATAGCTCCTTTCTACTTTCAGTTACATTTTGTTAGAGAAACCACTTTTTTTCTTTCCAAATAATAGGGCATTAGTCTGTTCTGTGTCCTCTGTTGACATCTGTCGCGTAGGTATTTATTCTTGAATATGTTTAGTTACTCATCTTTTATCACTCAAGTGCCACTAAAACATTTAGGTCGGCACTTTCATTTACCACTTGATTACACTGAGGACCATGAAGGGAACTGTATAATTAAAACTTTATGAAGAAACAGTTAGGTGTATGACGAAAGCATGCATTTTCAACTAATGCTTTTGGTTTTAAATTGACAACTTTAAGGGCGGTCTTGAAGAGACATTCTTTTTGCAATAGGCAGCACAGGCCTGAAAAGACATTCATTACACTGTTATTGTTTACGGAAAAGTTTTCAAGGAGGTTTCAAACTTTTTGGGAAAACTTTTATAGCATTTACAATATTTGTGATTTAGGCAATGCCAGTTTCAGGAAAAAAGGGGTAATAATATGATTCAAAGGGATCTTCTCTATATGAATTGGTTATTGCTAGACTAAAGAATACTTAAAAAATTAATAAAATTAAACAAGTCTCCAATTCGTGCTTTTAGGCAAGAGCAGGAAGTTTCTCTCAGTGTCTAAAACTGCATAGAGGGCTCCCGTTATGACTTAAGCTCTTCATGACTAACAGGGAATTACACAGGGTACTCAAGCAACTGCTGGCCCACATGGACAGTATGCCCCTGCAATTGTTACAGGTGCTGGCTTATCACAACCACGTCCAATGGCTTCACAACCAGTACCTCTTGGACAGCAACTTGACCTGATGGAGGATTACGCCGATGAGAATGAGGAAAGCCAGAGACTACGGTCTGAGAAGGAAGCTAGAGCAGGTGGATGGACAATGGACTTGAGCAGAGAGAGGGCATTGGAGGAAGCATTCAGTAGCATATGGTTATAGTATTAACTGCTCGAGTTTGCAGCTTACAGAGTTCCTGCTGAACTAATTAGTTCCAGTGTATTCACTCAGACAGCAAATGTAGCTCATCAGATGTACCTTTTACTGCACAAGTGTTTAACAACCATTTGATCAGATCAAGAAAGAGTCATTGACTCAGGTGGGAATGATCAAAGGGAAACTTGGAGTAATCTACTTCAGTTTCTAACATGAGTTATATGTTATTTCTTGAAGAGGACTGTATAGAGAGTACTCTCTTGCTAAAAAGATTGATGGTGAGTTGCTTTAGCCATATTTGCTGAATCTTTGCAAAAGTCCAAATGTACTAATTTCATTGACTTAATCCGTAATTGTTAGAAAAATTTGGTTGTCATGGTCTACATCATATTGGCGGAAAACATAGCTTATTATTCTGAATCGAATAATCTCCGGTCGGCTCAAAACTTGGAATGAATTGTCCATTTGGCAAATTAATTTCCACTTGGTACTTGCATATGCACTCGTCGGTCATTTTTTGGCCGATAAGATTTTTAAATTCAATCTATATTGTTAGATATGAAGTATTATGAGTTGAAAATATAATGACAAAATTTAGCTCAATTCGACCAATTTTTATCATATTCATTTGATCAAGTTGACATAAATAGTTATTGATAAAAAAAAATATAATTTTTTTTGTGTTATCATAATTAAGAGGCTGGATAGAGATTAATTCAAGATCCAATATACTGAAATTTAGTCAGCATATAAGGTGTTGTAGTAAACTAGTGATCAAATCTTATGATGCATTATTTCGCTTGTGTTGAAAGGATCTTTCTATTTTACGCATTTTCTTGGCTGAAGCGTGGAATGATGCCATGATTACCATTTTGCTAATTCTCGAGGATTACATGGTGATTATAAGTGTTCTTAAATAGATGAGTCAGTTTCTCCTCCCCCTCTATCCCATGTTCGTTGTTTTTTCTTAATCTTTTCCATTTTAGTTCTGCTTACTCTTTAAATTTGTTGCTAGTAGATCTACAACTTTAATCTTGCTAAAGTTGTCTATAGTTTCTCTTTTCTTCTACTTCAGATCTAGATTTTAGATTTTTCTTTTTTCTTCAGATTGACCGTACTTCTTTCTTATTGGGCTTGCAAGTTTGATTAGGTCCGAATCAGCATCGTGAGGATTGGAAGTGGGTCCAAGTAGAAGATGGGCTAATTTGGTGGGTTTAGTCTGGGTTAGTAGCATTGAGGTTTGGGATGATATTTAAGTAAAAAATGTGCTATCTAATTTAGAATGGTTCAGTAACTCACCATCGACTAAACCAAATTGAGTTATAATTTGGTAGACTTAATAGCCCACGCTCTTTAAGAATCACACAATGACTAGTTATTGAAATAGACATGTGCCTATATGTGTAGTTGGCCAATTTTAACTTGGAAACTCGATCTTACATTTCTCTTCTTTTTCTCTAAAGCAAGTTGCACTTTTTTGTTCTATCGTGTCACGTAAAGGGGATTACATTGTTCTCCCTATAAAAAAGTTTGCATTGTTGGCCCTGCAAATGGGATTGTGTCTCATAAAGGAGACTGCATTATTCTTGACTTAATGGGAATTGTCTGCTTTGTAAAGGAGATTGTTCATTGATCTTTGTTGTTATTCTCCTCCTTCTACACAGACTTCGTATGAGCATTCTCTAAGATGATCTTGTGGCTGTTGTTGTTGCAGCCATAGTTGTTGTCCTTCCTCTGAATGCTATGTGCTATTGCAACCACCTGTTGATGCTACTATCGTCTTCATTCTCCACCTATTTCGTTTGTTTTCGCGGTGATCACTGTTTTTAGTTTGTCAGCAAACTCCACATATTTCGTCTAGTTACTTTTACTAATTGCACTCTTCTCCACCATGAAATTCTTCTACTGGGCAGGCTTTCTCTCCAAAATTTTATTTTATTGATGATTGAAATTTGGTAGAAGCTTTGCAAAAGAATTGCCTTAAGTTTTATAGAAAGTTATAGTAGTAGTACAAACTATTATTTTTTTTTATAAAAAAAAATAAATAATAATAATTATTATTAAAGTTGATAAAATTTAGATAGAGAATATCTTTCCGTGTGAGTTTAAATTGTTAAAGTAGTGTGTATATATTCTATTTTTTATAATTGCTCTTGTTGTTTAGAAGAGTCAACCGCTATGTAGTGCCTTTGGTAGTTTTCCTTTTCGTTTCTCTCCTTTTGACTTCACATAGTGAAATCAAACCTAAGGAACAAACAAGATAGAAGAATCATAGAGCACAGACGTTAGATATTGCATAAAAATTATTGTATCTCTAGGTTATGATAGATCTAGACAAGTAGTGAAGTTGTCGAGAATAATGCCAAGTTAAAAACAGGCTGCTAAGTGTGTAGGGCAGCGTCCCACATTAGGTTGAATCGAGTTAGACACTAACTTGGGGGCTTAGTAGCTCATCCTCCTTAATAATTTCATATATGTTGAATGCTAAAAATGACATTAGTTATATGAGATGCTAACTATATGATCTACATATAGTTTTAGAGTCAGATAGTATGGAGCCATCCAGTGTGTCATTAGTGGAAGATTGTTGGACCTTTCAGTTATGCTAGAAATAGTTGAGGATGATGCCGAATAAGAAATGGACTAACTAACTTTGTAGGTGGGGCAGACGGCTCTCTTTGAATTGGACATAGTTGAGCCTTAGTTACATGAGCTTAACAACTCACACCCCTTAATACATTCACACTTTCACACGGTTGGATGCAGAAAATGATATATGCTTATATGTAGGAAATGTTAATCCAAAAATAGTTGGTTAATTATTTTGCTATGAACATCCGATCCTACAAAAGGAATAAGGCAAATCTAGCGCTAAGCATAATAATCAAATAAATAGTAGTCAGTATTTGCTACTTCTACTTCAAGATTGTTGAATACGGTAATAGATATTTGGAAAAAGTAGAAAAACCAGAAATTGTAGCTGATATGCATGTAAGGAAGCAAACTACTAAGAATCAACTATCCATCGTATCTGTATTTGGTAAAGGAAATAGGTGAAAGTTATTTTAAGACCTTGTTAAACACAGCCTACTTTTCTCCAAGTTAAACATAGCTGAAATTAAAGACCCTATAAAACAAATAGCCATTAGGTCTTTATGCCTGAAATGTCTTTCCTGTGGTGTTTTGCTCAAGCTGAACAAAAAACATTCTTATTCTGTATATACGGAATTAATTTCCATTTTATGGTTTCTTGACTGATATGTTATATAACGAGCAAAGCAACGTGATCTAAAAACAATTTTCAGCCTTAGCCATCCATGATATTCATCTTAAAGAATTTGAGGAAAACCGTAATGCACAATGTGTGGTATGTGGTTCAATTCCTGCAAGAGAGAGGCAAAACATGAGCCTGACAAATGAATGGACTGTGGTGTGCATAAATCAAAACTTACCTTGCTAGAGCGGTTATAAAGGCTGTCCTTATTCAAGGATCTTGTCTCTGCGCATTTGTGAAGTCATGATAAAGAAAACTAAAATATCAAAACCACAAGTAGTCTCTGTAAAGGATTAAATGAACCGATTGAGTAGCTCAGTAGTTAGCGCATTTGTAATACTGTAAACCTTCGGGTTATTCGTCCTCGTCCACCTAAAAGATTCACCAATTAGAATTCAATATACGAAAAAGAAAGAAAAAAATGATATCCTGAAATTGTCATTAAGGGCTTATTTTTTACACCACAAACTTTCCTTTTTTTAAACTTATTTTTAATATTAAATAAACAAAAAAATTAAACTAAATTTTTTCTATCAGAAAATAATTTTTGTAAAATTTAATTTTAAAAATAACTATTAATGTAAAATTAAGATAAATAATTACTTTTTAAAATGTTTTTAATTTTTCATTTAACTTTTTTAATTCACTTTCTAAAACTCAAATTTACACCAAATAAACACCCTCTAAATGTGCCCGAGTTATCTTTCCATCAAGAATTATACTAGGCATCAGCCTTGACCATGAAAATTGAAAACTCATAGGCTTCCAATCCATATCCTCCATAAGTTGAACATCTTCCTGTAACATAAAGTTGATGTTTAGAAGTACTTTTCAAAATATTTTTCAACTCTATTTTATTTTAATTTCTTATTTTGTACTTTCCAAAATTTCTACTTTTTTTAATTTATAAATATAAAAAATTATGCATAAAAGAATCTTATTAGTATTATTTTTTAAAATTAAAAAAATAAAACTAGTTTAAAAAAAAATTCTAAAATATTATGTCTTAAAAAATCTCCATTTCATAAACACTCTCAAATATTTCCTAAAAATCATATTACAAATCGCAATAGATCAATGTTTCAAGTGCTCAGGTCGGATATTAAAAGTTGAATTTCAGCCAAACATAAAATGGTTTTAGTAGAATACTTAAAACGGAACTAGAACGACCATATAGCTTTCCACTAGCAGAATAGGACTCCTAAGCAAACTATCTCTCGAAAACATAAATAAGAGACTTCTCTTGGCATATAATATAAGAGACTTCACCAAGCAGAACTAGCTACAACTGCACAAGACAATCTTTCAACTCTTCAAGCTTTCACGAGCTTGCTTAGGATCTGCTATGATTGCATCAACTGTAGCGTTATGACATAAAAATATATATAATTAGGAGATTTGGCAGCTGCATCGGAACAACTCATCCATGATTTAGGCCCCAAAATTAAGGACAAATTGTAAAAGACCCCACCAATTCATGAGCCAAATCACCTAGATGACAACACAATGAACATGAATGTAATGTTAACCTCAAGACCAATTCCTAATGCATAACTGCAGTACAATACCAACATCAGTCGCATCCATAAGAAAAAGTTTACGAAGAACCAAATTTTCAGTACAATTCACAATCTGTCACTACTTCATATTGTTATTACCAACATTCCAAAACACCTGAAGACGCAACTTAAGAATTGTTTAGACAGGAAATCAATAGTTCCAATGCAGTCTAACTAATAATACAGCATAAAAAATATGGAAGACGATGCTCAATCGTCCTTAGGCTCTGGTGATTGGCTGCGATCTGAATTCACCTGCCAAATTATATACATGTTAAGAAAGAGAAATGATCCAAAAGAAAAAGACATTCTAAAAATATAAGCATATTGGTAGTACAGCAGGAGAGTGAGAACGTGACATGCTCCTGCTTATGATCCTCTGTTTTGGGCTTCCATTATCCTGTTTGACATCTCGTGGCTGCAAAGTAGAAACTCAGATTATAGATAAAACGACCAACCAAAAGTTTAATCTACTGCAGAACTTACAGTGGTCACAGGGGATCTGGATCTTGATTTTGATCTGCAAAAAGTTCCACAAAGAACGCAATTTAATACCTAAATGTTGCATTAACACCTTGATCCAAAATCCTCGATGCCAGTTCCACGTCAGAGAGTTACCAAAGAGAAAACAGTTAAACAGATGAATTTAGTGGGACAAGATATTAAGCAAACAGAGATTCCTACAAAGCCAATAGCTAAAAAGATTAATCACAGGAAAAAATGATACTGTCACCACAAGAACCAGGAGTGACCATGTTACAACTGCAACAAACCATCCACATCCAGTCCCCAGAGTCGTGTGACCTGGTGCCTACTAATTGATGAACTTGTTCCTACTCTTGGTTCCTTAGTCCCAAGTCCATTTAATCCACTTCTACTACGCAAACTTATCCTTCCAGTCCCGCATAGCACAACTGGAATCAGCTATAGCGTATGAGGTATCATAAGTAATATGGTTTTTGGCTTTTCAAAGCTGCTCTCTCAGGAAACAGCATACCTCGACAACCAAGTGAGTTGTACGCATGTCCACCAAATCCAATCCCATGAAATTCCTTACATACAAATCCCAGACCGCCGCTTAAATCCTTATCTAGAACAAAAAGAAGTCAACTTACACATAAACAGGATGAAAGTGCAACCAAGATAGCTCTTCAATCACAAAGCTCATCGAGTCGCTTACAACAGACTTCCAGCAGAAAGTCACTTGCAAAGCCAGAAAAAGCCAACTTACAGGTGATAGTTTTAATTAAAGCGTCAAGACAACTGCAACATGATGCATTTGGCAAAACTTACGCTCTACATAATGAACCTTATTCAATCATCAATCAATAACTGAAGCAGGTTTCAAACTATTTTAGTTCATCATAAGTAATTGAGAGTCGTTATATAGTAATTACATTGTCACATACAAAGATTACTCAAACTAACTTTCGTAGCAGAAACGCAAATAAGAGGGAATAGTAACATCCTAGAAACCCACATACAATGCCCAGAAAAAGAATTTTATTCCAAAACTTAAAGCAAAACCTCGATGTAGCCAAAGGAGGGAATTTTCAAGGGCAAAACACTGAAGTACAAGGCTCAAAAGCACACTACACAAGTATGATTATGATTATATTTAAAATATCCACACACTACACAAGTATGATTGTGATTATACTTAAAATATCCAAACATGATGAATAACAAATCACAAAATCAATGAAAGAAGCAAACACATTCAGATTGACATTTGTTTTAAATGAGTGTGTACTAATACATTATTTAACCAAAAATGATCTGCCCATTATATTTACAAAATCCAAGATCACCTTGAGCAGTCTCCTGAAGTCATTTCATCCTAACTTATTTGCAAACAAAAGGTTCCTTAATCATGAGAAGTAAACACATCATGATTTCTCCAATGTCCCAAAATGGAAGCCTTTACTAGTTTGGAGCAACAAAATGCTACTTATTCATCTTTGTAAAATCTACATGCAGTTCCATACTACAGGTATATGAGATCTGAATAGGAAAACGGTGTACCGCACCAGATCCTATCACATAGCTTGGACAATTTACTGACACCCACAAATGAGGCAATATCACTATGAGCGCGTCTAGTCCAGCAAAAGTAAAAGGTACACATTCCTATCTATAGATCTACAGGCACAAAATAAAAAAAGCTTCCCAAGGGAAGCCAATCAGCAAAAGAAGCCTAAGGTGATAAAAAACATCATCAACAAGCATCTACAAACAGTACCTAGAAACATAAATAGAAACATAAACATAACAAATGAGTTAGAGTGCTCTTCTGACCTGGAGCGTGGACGAGCAGATGCAGATCTTGATCGGGATTCAGATGGAGATTGTCGAGATATCTTGGCTTTAGGAGACTTGCTGCATTAGATAGTCAACAAGTCAGTAAGAATTATAGATAATACACTAACTAAATAAACCTAGGAGAGAAATTAACCTCCTACTCCGGCTTCTGCTGTAACTGCGACTACGGCTACGGCTTTGACTTCTAGAATGAGAACGGCTTCGGCTACGGCTCCTGGATAAGCTTCTGCTATACTCCTTCACCTAAAGAAAGGATGAGCCTTCATAATCAAAACACACTAGGCAAAAGACATTACAGCAAGGGAGAAAAAGCAGTAAGACATACCCTAATGCGTGCCCGTGTGAAGGCATTGCGGAACTCAGAATCATCTAGCTTTCTGATCTGCAAAAATCAATAAACACAACTATTTCAACACTCATCAAGGCAATGACATGCACATTTACAGATATAAAATCGGGGAAAAGAAGATGAACAAATTAAAAAAACATAAAATCAAGCTAAAAGTTAAACAAGATTTACAAAAATTAATAAATATTGAGAGAAAAAACCAAAAAGATGTAGCGAAAAAGTTACAACATACCGCATGCTTCATATCATCATAATTCGTATAGTCAACAATTCCAACAGTGCCTGAAAAGTCGTACCAGAAACAGATAAGCTACATTTGTGTTTCACATTCAAGAAAAAACTCTTACTTGAATTTTGTAAAAGAACAAACGCACAAAAGGTTATCAACAAGTGCACAGACACAAACATGCATCCATCCACGCGCACATGCCACGCACGCCCATAGCAAGAGAGAGAGAGAGAGAGAGAGAGAGAAGACACTACCTCTGCCTTCTTTAAATACTTGTGAGAAACAAACATCACCACCCCGACGCATATGGTCCTGATCAATTTAGAAACCAAAGATTCAGTGAAATAGATGTTAATGAGTATCAATGTACGAAACCATAAGAGATCAGAAACAATACCTTGAGGTCTTGCCATGAAGCAGATGAAGGTAAACCGGTAACCATAACTACATAAAAGAACAGGACAAGTTAGAAGGAGACTTCAGATTCTATGCTATAACACAGCTAGTGCACCACCAACATACCGCGATAATCAGAACGCTTGGAGACGCCACCCCGAACACCAGAGCCATTGCTGTAGCTGCTACGGCGCTCATGTGATGACGATGAGCTTCTTCCATGTGAAAATTCAACCTGCTCAAAAGGTTAGTAAGCTGCTGCAAAGACATAATTCCCAGAGTATCTTTCAAACAAGTTCTATACACACCCGCAATCTATGACCATCAAAGTCATATCCATCACGTCCGCGGATAGCATCTTCAGCATCACGGATATCTTCAAACTGCATGAAGAAGAGATGCTTACAAGAAAATTTAAAATAATGCATAAAATCGGTTATCATTATCAAATAAAGATAACTGAAGGTACTTCCTAAAACAAGGTAGGACCTAAGAAGTTTACATATCTCACAATAATAAAATGTTTATCGAACTTTTCCATTTATTCAGATGCCAAATAGAATTAACAAGATCATGAACTGATTTAAAAAGGCTGACAACAATTACCTCAACAAAAGCATAACCAGGGGGCCTTGGAGGAATCTTCAAATCGATGTCAACAATACGTCCATACTGCAGTATAATAAAGTTAGAAAGAAATTAATTCCAACTCAGTTGACTTCAGCAACCAAAATGCAACTACTAATAACTTTACTGGGTGCATCATTGTCACTCCACTAAGTCTCCTATAAGATACCTAATCACGATGATTATCGCATATTGCACATTACACCAAGTAAAAGTGTCAATTCAAAATCATATAGCAGGGTTACCATAGCATAATTTCAGTAGAAGTATAGTTGTGAAGTGACAATTATACAAGAATCCGCATGCCAATTTCGAGGTTAAGTTGCTAAAAAAGTAGACCTTTTGAAGAAAATGAACTTCTCTTGGGAGATGAGCATGCCCTTTTTTGAATTTTTTTGCAAAAAAAATTATACATATATAATAATTCTATGACGTTAAATTCATCCATGCCCTCCAAAATTTCAAAAAAGTTAGAGCACTGTTGAAGGCTTTTTTGAGCTTTGAAAATTAGGAAAGGAGGTTGGAAAAGTTGGGAAAAGAAATCCTAAACAATCCTTAAATCTAATCATGCATCGAGATTCCACATGAGACATTCATCCTAGTATATAAACTCTATCCCGTAGTAACAGGTTCTCTAACTTTATATGGCTACCATTCCCTACAACTTGCGTTAAAAACCAAAATTATTGCCTCATTTTGTGCTGTATCGCTCCCTGGTCAAATATGTGGCTGATGATTCATGTTTGACAGATCAAAGTTACTAATTGGTTGTGCATAATATACCATGATGAACAAAAAATCTCCCAGACTCTTTCAAAGCATCAAAACATACCACATAAAAGGGAAAACGAACATAGACATATCTACAATCAATATAGAACACCTACTAAGCTTACCAAAGAATGAATAGAAAACCATCTCATGGAAGTTAATAGCACTTTATTCAACTCTCCACATTCCATACCTTCTTTGCAAAAGAACGCAATGTAGAACATTCTGGCAAACCTCAGAATGTCTTCTTTCTTGCAATATCTAATTCCATATGGACTTGTTACTCAGAATTTTTAAGGTAACAACAGACTAAGATACTTGAGGTTATGTTTGGTTTGAGGGAAACAACAAGAAAGTGAAAGTGAAAGTGAAAAAGAAAGGAAAAAACAGAGAACAGAAAGCAAAAGAGGATTCTCCCACTGGCACTCCTTGAGACTTGAGATAGAGAATCTAATCAGTGTAGAAGACAGTATCCTTTCTTTCCTCCTATTTCTCTCTCAAACAAAACAATGGAAACAGAGAAAAGGTTTACTTTCCCTTCACTCTCTCTCAGCCCATAGAAAGTCTATGAAGAAATAGAAGGATTTTACTTCCAATCACAGGACCAAAAACTTGCAAGCACTACCTACTTCAATATGTTTTCAAACATAAGAGACAACACAAAAAAAAAGAGAGAGAAAGAGGGAGAAAATTGCAGTACATAGTTATTAAAAAAAAGAAAGAAAAAGCAACCTTATTATGGAATCACAACTGTCAGCTACATTCACATTATTATGGGATCACATCTGTCAGCTATATTCAATTTCTTAAATTAAAAAATAATTCACCAAACTACACTTCAGAATGAGCACAATTAATATGACAGGATTCAATGTTCTTAGAGAAAAGAGCAAAAAATGAAAAAACAAATGTATCAAATGACTCAAAGTAGAAAGAAAACCATAAACGGATTGTAAAGAGCAAACGAGTTTCCAATTACTTAGAGAATTCAACCTTGTAAAACAGATCTTCAACCTCTCGTTCACGAATATCTCCCGGAAGATTGCCAACGTAGATGGTACGGCTGTTGCGGCTACTCATTTTTTCCTACAAGTAAACAATTTGTAAAACTAAACAATCAATTAAGGAAATAACCGAAAGGAAAACACAATCTCAAAAGATCATCACAAAGCTACTATCAGTTCAGCCGAAATTCGAAAACAAGTATAATCAACATGATAACGCCAGAAATTCCCATGAATCCTACCCAAGAAGCTTACTATTAAAAGAAGAACTTGCAATTTCACAGAGAAAAACACAGCACCCTAGAAATCGAGAAGAAAAACCAAAAGTAATCAAAAGAAAAGCAACCAGGAGAGAAATAATCAGAGAGCAACCGTGAGAATTTGGGATTGAATGAAACCCTAGAACTTGCGCTTACCTTCGGGAAGGCGAAGAGGAAATTTTGCGGCTGTCGGGCTAAAGGCAAGAGAGCAGGGGCCCGAACTTAAACAGGGGTCTTATATGCAACATGTTGTTATATTGGTTTCTATCAAAATAGTTTATTGTCCATGCGATGCACGTGACTCCACCAAAAAATATTCACATAGTTTTATATTGTTTGGATCATCAACTATAGCATTACTTTTATATTTCGGAAAAAAGTATAATGTATGGAAAACCCATTTAGCCACTTTTCTTTTATTTAACATGTATAGATTTCTATAGTATTTTTGACTTTTTTATATTTTCTTCATCATAAATAAACATATCACAAAAAGTCTAAAATTATACCTATAAAATTACAAGTATAATTTTATAACAGTCAACTGATTCAACTGTACAATTAAAGAATACATAATCTAAAATATTGAAAAATTGTTTTACATATCAAGAGATATGTCATACAATTTCATATTAATCAATTGTTCTAACTAGATAATTAAAAAATATATAACCATAATATTGAGGAGTTTAATTTCACATATAAAGAGAGGTAAATGGTTAGAAATATTTAATAATACATTATCTTAGTATAGTATAATTTATGTATTTTGACTTACATATCCAATGAATATATATTTACTAAAATTTTGTTTTAAAGAAACTAGAGTCTATTTTCATAATAAAATATTACCGCGATGGTCTTTAAGATATCATCATGGTCGCTTTCCTTTACAATTCACTCTTTTGGTCTTAAAGTTATTAATTTATAGTAAAATTTGTAGTGTTTTCGCAAAATCAAATATTTTTAAAATAAAAATGCTATCTTTATATTTTTTTAGTATATATTCAATGATGAAAGTGTAGGAAATTAGTTTATCGTTTCTTATAGATCAAAAATTATGAAAGCATCTAATGTTTAACAGGGCTATGTTTATTTCTAGTCCAAAATGTTATGTAGAAAATCAGATAATAATTAATAAATAAGATGAGTATCTTATCTTAAAATTAGTAGGCATCACTCTATGGTATAAGATGGAAAATGATCGTGTTGATTAATTTGTAAAGCACAAGTTTAGGGATCTTTTTCGGTTTTTCCTTCTCAATTAGAGTAGCGATGTTTAGTTATTAGTAATTTGTTAATAACTTTGAGCTCTTCGCAATTCTTTCGAATTTCATCGGTAAAAAATAATATTCTTTGTTATGTTCTTGCAAAGTCTATTTTATTTTAAACTGTTAACATAATTGTATTTATATGGACTATCAAATAGCTAGCAATATCTAATATTAAAAGATAAATACAAATATTCATTTTAAATGAAACCTCTAACCACATGCCAGTATTACTTTTGGCCCTAATGATCATATTATTATTTTCTAAGAGTTCTCTATTTCATTTTAGAAAATAAGTGAATGATTAGGAAATTAGACCTTGTAAGGTACGATAGATTAAACAAAAATATTATATTAATTTAATCATTATTATGAATCATTAAGTTTTTTTTTTTTATAATCTTAGGCCTCTTGCACAAAGGCATTAAGGATCAAATATGATGAAGCAAAAGATATCACAATAATTATATATTGTTACTAAAGAAATTTGTTTGCTGAAAACTATATTGGCATGTTTATGGATAGTAAACCACGCTTTGTACTTTAACCAACATCTGCAAAGTGAAACTTTCATTCAATTAAGCATTATTTAAAAGATTGTACATGATGTATAATTGTTTAACAAGATTACCTATTAAATTAACCATTAGGAATGCGAAGGCCATTCTCTCTAACGCAATTTGTAAATTAAGACAGTTATACTTAAGTATCATTACCACAAAGTCTTGTTATAGAGCGCATTTGGGAGCACATTTCAAACGCTACTTTTCAACTTTTTCTTATTTCACGTTTTTTAATACATATTTTATAAGTATTTAAAAAATTTATTTAAAAATTTAGATAGTGTAGAAAAATTTTACGTGATGAGATCTTTGTATTGTATATTTTATTATTTTTTTAGAAGTAAAAAAATAGAGCTCGTTTTCTAAAAAGAATAAAAATATTTTCTATTTCAAAAAAGCTCTATTTCATAAGCAATTTCAAACGTACCCAATAATCAATTGTGCACATTTGTTTGAACATGAACGCCATCAAGTGCGCCAATACAGTCATAAGTATAATAAGCTCAACTTCAAGTCTCTATAAATTGGAAGTATATATATAGGAGTGACAATTTCCGACCCGACATGCGAATTCGATCCGAAATTGACTCAAAAAAGTCGGGTTTGGATTAAACTTTAGTTAGATTTAGGTAATTTCGGATTGACCCAAAAATTTAAACGAGTTCGAATCGACCCGTTTAATTATTTATATAGTAAATATTATTTAATAATTAGAAAATAAATAGAAAATTTTGAATTTAATTTGTATATATTAATTTATCTTAATTTAACTAATTTTTACTATTTTTATCAAAACTAATAATTTTCTTTTTAGATATATTATAATTAATAATTTATATATATTATTATTAAAAATTAATATTTATAATTTTTATTTTAATAAGTTTAACTATTAAATAGGTCGACCTAAATTTAATCCGGTTATTAAATAGATTGAATTAGGATTGACAGTTTTGATTCATATAAATAAATAGATCGGATTAGAATTGAATAATTTTGATCCGATTATTATATAAATCGACTCGGAACCGATTTAAAAATCTGAATTACCACCCTTATAAATATATTCTCAAATAAATATTGCCTTAGAGTAGACGATATACTTAGGTGTTACTTTCATAAATTTTGGAGTCAAAGTAAAGGGATGCTTGATAAACTCTTCTCATGACTCAGCTATTACGTATAAGATATAGTGAAAATACTCCTTATACAACATTATGCACAAGATGTAAGAAATAGCACCTTGTTCTTCCACTGAAAAGTGTGTACTAAAGTATTCCTTTTAAGAAGCAAAAGGTGAAAGAACTTGTCCATATTCATTCCAACATTTTGATAAATTTACACCACTCAACTTTCAAAATCTGCTAATACGAATTTTTCTCTCTATATTTTTATCTGTAAGTCTCAGTCCATAATACATACATGTAATGCCAAACCGGTAAAACAAAAGCAACATAAAATAGTTTGATTGGATTCATTGGATTAGTGTGATTGGATTTGAAAGAATTGAGAAATATATTGAAAAAAAAATTAAAAATTATAAAGAGAACTTGTATGTCATATGAAAATCGAACTTAAAACAAGATCTAGAAAATATCTAACTAATTGAATTTAAGTGATCTTTGAAATTACTTTTCAACTTCTATATATTCTAATTTTTTATTTTATATTTTTTAATAAATTTTCAATAATATTGTACGACATTTTTTATAAAAATACTTTATTGTAAAATTTATTATTACTATTATTATTATTTTTTAGATTTTAAAAATAAATTTCATATTTTGAAAAATTTTACAATATTTTTTGTATTGAAATTTTTTTTTATTATAAGTATTTTCAAATATCTCATTGAACTCCTGCGGAAAAAGATTATATATATCTTATATACGTGCTGCGTGCGTGTCAAGAATTAGCGCGAGCCAGAAATATCCCGGCTTGTTCTGAACTGCTTCCGGCAGCAACATCTCCTCTGTGGAGTTTCTTCTCCTCCTCTCTACTTCTCTCTTTCCACTCCCTTCAATTCTTCGCCGCCATGGCGAATCTTTAAACCACTTTCGACAGTCTTCGATTTCATTCAATGCTGTTTTTCTAATCATTTCTGAAGATTCTCAAGTTCAATTATCGCTTTTCCTTTTTCTTTTCCTTAGGGGAAACTTGATTGTTGAGTTGTTATTACTATGGATAGCAATAAAGAAGAAGCTAGTAGATGCCTGAATTTAGTGAAGGAAGCATTAGCTTCAGGAGACCATCTGCGTGCGTTGAGATTCATTCGAATCGCTCAACGGTTGAACCCTGGCATTGATGTTTCTGTTTTCCTTCGAGCTTGTGATCGGTTGAATTCAATTAGACCTGAATCGAAAGACTATAGACAGGTTTCATCCCGGCCGTTGGAACCAGCGAATGGCGATCAGTGTTATACTGAAGAGAATGATCGGATTGTCAAGGAGATCAGGAAGCACAAGGATTATTATGCCATTCTCGGTTTGGAGAAGAACTGTTCTGTTGATGAAATTAGAAGAGCTTATAAGAAATTGTCGCTCAAAGTTCATCCAGATAAGAACAAGGCACCTGGAGCCGAGGAGGCTTTCAAAAAGGTTGGAAGGGCGTTCAAGTGCTTGAGCGATGAGGTTTCTAGAAGGCAGTATGACCGAATCGGCTCTATGGAAGAGTGTGACATGAACAATTGGGAGAATCAGTTTAGACGGAGGAGGAGACGGACAGCAAGAGATTATTATCATTATGATGATTACTTTGATCCGGATGATGTATTTGGGTCATTTTTCTTTGGATCGAATGGAGAAGTGTTTCGGAGGCAGAGGGTTTATAGGGATAGGACAAGGGAGCCAACACGGCAGCAAAGGGAGCAGAAGGTTTACACAGGGTTTGATTTCTTTGTAGCTCTTCAGGCAATACCATTTGTGATTTTCTTACTGCTTATATGCCTTTCTTTCATGGGGAACCATTACTCCCTGCAGAAGACTCATAGCTATAGCATACCTAAGGTAACAGAGAAACATGGAGTGGAGTATTTTGTCAAGTCATTGGATTTTGATCAGAGGTTTCCTGAAGGGAGTCATGCAAGAGTAAACATTGAAAACAATGTTTTGCGGGACTATAAGGGAATACTTGGCCAATATTGTCATATGGAGCTGCACAGACGTCAGTGGTCAAAGAGTTATCCTACACCTCATTGCAACAAGCTACGTAGTCTTGGAGCAGCATGAAAATCCTGTAAAGGTTGGTACTATTCAATTTAGAGTTCCTTGAACGTGTTACTTTTTAATCAAATTCTGTACATGCTTTGTTGCTCATATCAATGTAATTAAGTATGTTGTTTTTCAACTGTTACTCTGTTAGCCCATATAAGTCAGATAGTGAAAGAACCTAGTGATCAATAATGGCTTTTGCCCGCAACATATATAAATTCTTCCTATGGTATAATTTTTTCCCCAAGAAAATAGAGCTTGTAGATATTCACTATGAGACTGTGATATTAATTAGTACATAGTAGTTTATCTTCTTATATATATATATATATATATATATATATAGATATATATATATTTGCAGTACATTTGCAATGACAAAATGTTTACTACCAGAGATTACTAATTGAACGAAGCATTTCTAGTTTCTTTGGGCATTTCTAGGTAGTCGATGAGGCTTTGGTATTCCAAAAGACAACATCTTAGGTGGCAAGAGAAAAGTGATGTTGGTTGTTACTACTAACCCTTCAGATTGTCTCTTGTTTTCGTTCACCCTAATTGCCAATACATATTAATTATTTCCATGTCGAATTATGTCATCATGTCACATTTCCCCACATATGGTAACTGCTTTCCCTTTTAGAATATTTTGGTAAAGCCTGTGGCCTCAGCTTCCGTCACACTAGGATCTTGTTGACAGCCTGGAATGAGGAGCAATGTAGGAACTGAGGAGATTTTACGAATACAATTGCGATCCAAATTTAACGATAATCTAGTTTTCCTTAAGACACTTTATGACATAATATGACATAGGGCACACTGGTGGAAGGCAGACCCATAATGTCAATTAGCATATGATTGAGTTTTGCAGAGGTTTTCTATTTTTTTCCCCTTCCATATCTGTATTTCATCACCTCATTATACTGTATACTTAATTAGCTCATTTAGCTCTGCCACATCAAATTAGTAAATGCGTTGTTATTAAAAATGCAGCAATTAGTCAGTGCTCTTTGCTCGCAAGAAGTTATTCTAGCTCGTTTATGTTGCAATGTCACATGGTAAACGTTTTGCTCTATAAATGCAGCGGTTAGTTAGTGCTCTTGCTAGTTGTAAGTTCTTCCATCTATGAGATGAATGATTAATTTCTGATTGAATGCAATTAATAGTAATTAGTACTTGCATAAGAGCCTTGTGCCATTTTTCATTCCTTTGGTTCAAGTTATAATCCATAATCCATAAAATATCTTGATCTTATTCTTCTTATCAGGAGCATTATTCAGGTTGTACGTGAATGTACAACCTGGGTTTCGGAAAGAATTTAAAATGGTTTATTCTCACATAGTTATATTCTGCACCGAGGCATTGCAAGTGCAAAATCTCTAAGCTTGATCTGGAACAATTCTATTAAGAAATTTTTCATATGAATGGGATGGATGGTTCAGAAGCTGGGGGATTATCCTTTTAAAATTGTTGAGTGGATTTGGGAGAAGCATCTAACTGTGATGCTTGCGGTTTCAGGACCCTAGTGACATTTTCAGTTTTAAGACTTTGACATTTGGTCATTAAGTTTTATTCTGCCTGGAATGTGTGTGCTTATAGCAGTTGTCCAGAGCTCAATTTGAAAGGAGTGTACTTCTTACTAAGAAAGCATGTGGCAGCACATTGATATCAATATATCTTCTCAACAAATTGGTGTCTAGAATGTTTGGATATTTTGTTAATAGTTTACTGAAAAGGGTCAAACTAAGCTGTTACCAGTGGCAACTTTTTCTTGTCTGTTGCTTCTATGGGTATTAGCATAGGCTACTTCAAAGATCAATTTTGTTATATATGGTCTAGAGCTTCTTAAGTACTCTTTTGCTGTTACCAATAGGATAGAGGTTGATAACTATATACTTAATTTGCTTTAGTTTTCCATTATGTTATTTTGACTTCAAATTTGATGTTTAATGTCTTCTTATATCTGTCAGGAGATAATGCTCCTTATATTCTGTATTAGAGGGTATACTGAATTTTTTATGTGGTGTACAGGAAATCATTGATATTGACTTCAGAAGCTGCTTTTGGATAATCACTCTTTCCTACCCTCCAAACTTACGTGGTGTCTTCATCCATCATCTGCTTCTGGCATCCAGGATTTTTGCACATGAAGACTAGCATCCAGGCTTTTGTGCATCAAGACATACATGCCTCCTATGATTCTTGAGAATATTGGTTGTAGATGTTATATTGGCTCAAAGAGTTACGATGTTTATTTCTTGATCATTAGACTTGAGAATGGCATATACATCTGATAAATATTTCCAACATAGATGCTTGATGTAAAAAGATGGTTTTGGACATATCTAAATAATCTTCCCTGTTCCATTTAATCAATCATATCCACCTGATCTTGTGTACGAAATTTGGTATTTATTTGATTGAAACTGTTGCCTCCTGTCAATTAGTCGTGCTTGTCAGCATAACTATTTATTTTGAGCTGTACTGTGACTCACGTTCCTCGTGGTTTGTGTATACAAAATATGCGGCCTGTGATAATAATGAAAGTAATGAAGTGTAACCGCTTACAACTTGGTATTTTGTGATATATGACTGTTGCGTATCACCTGGGTTTTATGGTTATGCAAACTAGCAGTTCTTTTTATGATAATAGCCTTGTATCCAAGATATTATTGTCAGTCCAATTTGCATGGAAAGTGTATCATTGCTTCTGTTTTTGAATGCTTCAAGTGCTGCTGGCTCAGTTCTGGAATCAACGATGATATATGATTTTGAACTGTGATTTAGTATGATCTAATGTTAGATGATCATTAGACTATAAGATGTTAGAAAAGTGGTGTGCTTCTGATAGTTGTATGTATTTTTGTCTTTAATGATCTGCTTTTTTCTTGTGGACGAGGTTCCAAGAAAATACCGACCTTTTACAGGTAAACTTGTTTGATGAGTTGTTCTTCTATTCTTTGTAGATGTTTTGATCATTGGTATATTCCTGAAA
The DNA here is from genome assembly GCA_019914995.1 of Acanthochlamys bracteata. Lineage (NCBI taxonomy): Eukaryota > Viridiplantae > Streptophyta > Magnoliopsida > Pandanales > Velloziaceae > Acanthochlamys > Acanthochlamys bracteata. Next base: position 2,938,344 of record CM034136.1, read on the forward strand.
CTCTGTTTCTGCAATATTGGAGAAGCTCGTACATGAATGCAACTTCTATAGGGAAACCCAGTGTAAGAAAGTAATATTGAAGAGAATGAATCAGGACTGGCGAAATACGGTGAAGGAAGATGAATGTGCTTTCCGACAGATTTTGTGAATGACTCAGAATTTACTTGCTTCCTAACATTGCCGAGAAATGACTCGTTAAGTGTAAACGGATAGATAATTTCAGTGCAGCGTGAGACGTCATAGGACCAGTAAGTGATTACAGTTCAAAAGATTTACTTTAAACTCTTAGCAGGTGGTGCTTGTCAGTGAAATTTAACAATGCTATTTATTGCGTGATCCTCGGCAGGCGGTATGCTGAAACAATAGCCACTTTAAAAGCTTTTGATTGATAGTTTCGTTTATCACCAAACAGAAGTTTTGTTATGTAAAAGTGTAACACATTCAGTGACTGTGATTCCGAACGAGTCAACTAAGACCTGGCATGTCTTTACAACGGTGTTACATTAATGAAAAGTAAGGAGTTGGGAAACATAACGAACCGAACAATAGGAGTAACACGAAGCAATTTCCAGTAATGTAACGGCGACCAAAATTTACTATTAAATTGAATTAATACATGAACAGCACAAAGATGGATTCTCAAATCAATCATCAAATAAATAAAAGACTCTGTGAACTTACAAAACAAAAGAACCAATATAAATATATATGAAGTAAAAGCTATCCAAAATTCTGGATAGTAACGAGTTACAAAGCTCCACCAGATCAGATATGGAAGAAGTGACTGGTGCAACAAAGGCCTCCTGAAGCTGCACTTGACCCTCTACACTTCTATTTAATTTCGGGGATATTAATACCATAAGCCACCGGTCCACTTCATCATTAAAAATAAAGGAGCCCAACTGCTCCTCCTGGAAGTCACTTTCAGAGAGCTGATCATCAAACTGCAGCCTTCTGCTCTCGGCCATCGTCTGGTCATCGCGTTTTCCTTTCTGCTTTTGGTCCTCTTCAGTACTACTTTTAGGGACAATGGAGCAGCTGGTCTGTGCGGGCTTCTTAGGTGGTGCAGCCATGATCATCTGGATAACTGTTGTCTGCAGCTTTGTCTCCGCCAGTAGCTCATCAAGCGGGGGCAGAATACCTGCACAACTAATGGAGCAGCTTGTCAATGCGGAGCTGCTAAGATGGCCGCAGCACTGCTCATCTTGGATTGTTCTCAGACCCTGCCACACTAGCTCATCCATGAAGATAGAAGGTGTATGAGTCCGTCGCCCGATGATGATGTCTAGCAGTACTCCTGCTCCTGCATCACAGGACTGCAAAGTATCTGACCAGGGCTACTACTAGAAAGAACTTGCTTGTCTGCTGCTCCCAAGCTATACGGCTATCGTATAGTAACTTCTAGTTTTTAAAAAAGCATTGCTAAGTTCAATATATTGCAGAACTCCTATGAAAACAAAGTTGCAGCTGAAATGCAGCAGCCAAACGAGAGCAAGAAGGAAAGCATAACAAGATGAAAGGTTTCTTTAGTCTTATTATTCCTGTCTTAGAAATAAAAAGTTGGTTTTCGTTTCTGTTTAATAACAATCTCCTTTACACTGCAGATGCTGACAAAAGTCTTTTGTCATAAAGAAAAGGTTGAACTGAAAGAAGAGAAAGAAGGAGTAGCCACTACTAGAAATATTGGAATCAAACGACTGAATAACTCAGTCGGCAAAATCAACAATTTAGTCGGCAAACATACTACCGACTGAAAAACTGTTGGTCGAGAAATAATCGGCAAATCCAAATTGGTAAATCGATACCGATCCACCTTGATAATCAGTTGGTAATGTACAGTAAATTACCGACTGAAGAGATCGTCGTAAATTATCGACTAATAATAAAGTCAGTAATTCTCTACCAATATGTTAGTCGGTATATTACCTACTGAAATAGTCAGTAAACGTATAGAAAATACTGACAGTTTCGTAGTCAGTCAGTATTTACGAAGTTACCTACTGAAAACTTTCGGTCAGTAATATTCAGTCGGCAATGCTGATTATTATAGTAGTGAGCTTTTCTATGAATTTTTATTGAATTACCTGTTCTATTAATAATAATATATTAGAATCTATAACTTTTTATATATTTTTAAAAAAATTGTAAAATATTTAAAAATTTTATTAAAAAATATAAAATAAAAAATGAAATAAAAAGGTTTTATAAGTTTAGAAAAACGTCCACTAACTCTCACCTCTTCCTGTTGCAGATCTTGAAACACCGCAGGAGTCTGAACAAACAATAAATCCAGAGAAAAATAGTTTCAACTGAAAAAAATGATAGAATAATTCAGTCACAACTGTAAATATTATGTTTGATACCTTTTTGATGATTGTTACTGAAATTTAGGAATGCTTACCACTTAAAAAGTTTTGATAGTGCCCGTTAATTACTGTCTAGCATTTCTCCATCAAAATCGTCTAGCGTTTTCTCGATATTGACCAAGGAGTTCTGACTTTTCAGAGACGTCTATTATATGAAGCTCCTGCAGCATCAAGTCCTCTTTTTCATTACTAATGAAGATGCTGAGATGCCCCCACTGATAAACATACATTTACTTCAGCTCTTCATCCTCTTCAGTCTTCACTATTAGTATACGTGGAAGCTGGGTAGAGTGGAACTGTGATCATTTCAGCACAGATCCTTATCTAGGAAACCATCAGCTATGGCCGAGAGCTGATCGGTGAAGTTGTTGGTTCTAAGTTTACGAACTTAGAACTTTTATAACTAGAAGAATTTGAAGCTATCTTTGGAGGAGAACTTTTCTTTAAAAGACTCTTTTTCACTTGATGCAAAACAACATGCTACAAGCCTTATATAGGCATTACAACCAAACCTTACATTAACTAAGACATTAAAATAAAATAAAACTTACAACCATTACTAACATTTAACACACACACTAACTCTTTTAAATAACATATATTTCCAGTACTAGCATTACTTACCCACTTTCTTTCTTCAATGCTTTGAGAAACTCCAAAATGAATACATACGTTTTAATTTCGTATTCCAACACGCCCCCTCAAATCAAAACGTCTTTCATACCGAGCATTTCTCTTAGCCTTCCGAAATGTTCAATTAGCAACGGCTTAGTAAAAATATCTGTTACTTGCTCTATGGTATGACAATACTCTATCTGCACAGTATTCTACTTTATATAGTCTCTGAGAAAGTGGAATCGAGTATCGATGTGTTTGCTTCTTCCATGGAGTACTGGGTTCTTCGCAAGTTGTATAGCTGATTGATTATCAACCAATATTTTTGTTGCTTTCTCTTGTGGATGATGTAGTTCTTTTGGCATATTTCTTAGCCAAATTGCTTCACACACTGTAAATGCAGCTGCGACATATTCTACTTCACATGAAGATAAAGCCATAATACTTTGCTTCTTTGATGTCCATGAAAATGCAGTTGATTCAAAATAAAAGACATAGTCTGTGGTGCTTTTTTTTTCCATCTTGGTCACCACCCCAATCACTATCTGAATAGCTCACTAGTTTTGCAGGTTCATCATAAATATAAAATAGATCAAAATTAAGTGAGCCTTTGATATACCTTAAAATCCTCATTGCAGCCAGCTAATGAGACTCCTTTGGTGTCTCCATGTAGCGACCTACAAGTCCGACTGCATAAACAATATCTGACCTTGTGATTGTCAGGTACCTCAAACTACCAACAAGACTCTTGAAAAGAGATAAGTCAACTAAATCTCCATTTCCTTCTTTTGATAGCTTTGTTCCTGTGGCAATTGGAATGTTCACCGGATTACAATTGCTCATCTTGAATTTTTCCAATATGTTCTTCGTGTACTTCTTTTGAGATATAAAGATTCCATCTTGTTGTTGCTTGACTTCAATGCCAAGAAAGTATGACATCAAACTATTATCCGTCATTTTGAATTCCTTAAACATCATCGCCTTGAATTTTCCAAGCATCTCAAGGCTATTGTTTGTGTACAACAAATCATCAATATATAGAGAAATTATTAGAAACTCGTCTTTATGATTCCTCTTTATATAGATGGCATGTTCATAAGGACATTTGGTGAAGCCATTTTGTTGAAGATAGCCATCAATTCGAGCATTCCACACTCGTGGTGCTTGCTTCAATCCGTACAGAGCTTTCTTTAATCGATATACTTTGTTTTCTTACCCTTTCACTTGAAAACCTTCTGGTTGCTGTACGTATACCTCTTCTTCAAGAATACCATTGAGAAATGCTGACTTGACATCTAGATGATATATCTTCTATCTATGATGAGTTGCAAGAGATATTATTAGTTTTACAGTATCAAGTCGAGCAACAGGTGCAAAAACTTCTTCATAGTCGATGCCGTATTTTTGTTTGTAGCCTTTTGCTACAAGTCTAGCCTTGTACCGGTCAATATCGCCATCAGCAATGCGCTTAATCTTGTATATCCATTTGACACATATTGTTTTGTGATTTTGTGGAAGTGTTGTCAACTCTCACGTGTCATTCTTCTCTATAGCTTGGATCTCCTCCTCCATTGCTAGTCGTCAACAGTTCTCTTTCACAGCTTGTTGGAATGTAAGAGGTTCATGATCAGCATATAGACAGAAAAGATTAGACTGACCTTCTTCATTCGTCTGCTCATAGATCTCCATGAGACTTCTTATTTTGATAGGGCTCCATTGCGTAGAAGACTGCTACTATTACTTTTTTCAGAAGATGGAGAATCTCTAATAGGAGAGAGTGTAGTATGTTGAAGAGATAGTGGTGTTATTAGTGGTGGTACCTCATGTGGGGGCTCATTAGATTCATCCACCACTGGATGCTCTTTGGAAGTCTCTTCATTCTAGTTCCATGCGTCTTTTTCACTAAACACAACGTCTCTACTAATCACTAATTTCTTGATTAGTGGATTGTAGAGCTTGTATGCTTTTGACTCCTCGCTGTATCCGATGAAGATGCATTTTTCACCACGATCATCAAGCTTCTTTTTTTTGTATTCAGGTACTTGGGCATAGGCAATGCATCCAAAAATTCGTAAGTGTGCAACACTTGGCTTGTATTCGCTCCACGCCTCTTGAGGTGTTTTATTTTTCACCATCTTTGTGGGGCATCGATGAAGCAAATAAGCTGAGCATGCCACGACTTCTGCCCGGAATTGCTTCGGCAATTCCTTTTCTTTGAGCATGGTTCTTGTCATATTGAGGATAGTTCTATTCTTTCTTTCTGCGATGCCATTTTGCTGTGGTGTGTAAGCAGTAGTCAACTGCCTTTTTATACCTTGTTCCCTGCAATATTCTTGAAATATATTTGAGGTGTATTCATCACCTCTGTTAGATCAGAGAATTTTTATTTTTTGGCCACTCTACGCTTCAACAAAAGCTCTAAAATGCTTGAAAGTGATAAAGGTAGCAGACTTCTCTTTAAGAAAATATACTCATAACTTTCTACTGAAGTCATCAACGAAGGTAATAAAATATTTGTTACCTCCCAAAGAGACTGGACCAAATGGCCCACAGATATCGGTATGAACAAGTTGCAATGGTGCCTCTATTCTCTATGATTTTCCATTAGGAAAAGAAAGTCGTGGTTGCTTGCCAATTACACATCCTTCGCATATATGATTTTGTGATTCAATTGTGGGTAGGCCTCGAACCATACAGTCGTAGATAATAACTTCAAACCATTAAAGTTCAAATGGCTGAAATGAAGATGCCATCTCAATGACTCATTCTGCACGAGTCCTTGAAAACATTTGTCAACTCTCGTATTTAGATGCAAAGGAAATATACGGTTGCTTGTCATCTTAACACAAGCTATAAGGCCTCCATTTGAATTTTTCAACCAAAGATGGTTGTTTTTATATGAACTTTGTATCCCTTTCCGAGTAATTGACCGATGCTAAGAATATTATTTTCTATGTTAGGAATATAATAAATATCGGAAATATACTCAAGCTTACCATCCTTTTGATAGATTTTGATTTTTCCTTTGCCTTCAATCGAAAGTTTTGAAAAATCTCCCAAGCTCATGCTTCCATGAATACCTTCTATGAGTTCCATAAAAAGTTCTTTCTTTCCACACATATGATTACTAGCACCCGAATCCAAATACCATGCATCATTGTGAACATTTGAATCATCATTATTAAGAAGAAGAGTAGAGGTATTACCTATATCATTTGTTGCTTCGGTAAGATTGGTAAGATATTCATATTTGTACCAGCATTCGAGGCATAATGTCCAAATTTATGACAGTTGTAACATTGGACATTTTTATTATTTCCACGGCTAGATGTGGATCTTCCTCGATTGTTTCGTCCGCTACCTCTAAAGTTTGAAACTTTCGTTTGATTTTGAGTGGTTTGTTGTTGGAAACCACGTCCCCTATCTCGACCACGACCACGACCATGGACTCTACTATTTGATCCTTGATCATTTAGAGTCAATTTCGACTCTAACGCTTGTTCCATGAATGTAGAACTAGTCTTCTTTAACATCCGTTGTTCATGTACTTGAAGAGATCCTACGAGCTCCTCGATTGAAATCTCCTTCAAATTTTTTGACTCTTTAATTGCCGCCACCACATGCTCGAACTTTGATGTGAGTGATCGAAGCAATTTCTCCATCACTTGGATGTCTTCAATATCTTCTCCATTTCTCCTTATTTTATTCACAATTAAAATTAATTGTGAATAATAATCGGAGATCTTTTCTTCATCTTTCATTTAAGAAGCTTCAAACTCGTCCCTCAAAATTTGGAGACAAATTCGCTGCACCCTTTCGACTCCCTTGTAGATAGTAGCAAGAATTTTCCATACTTCCTTACATGTAGTTGCTTCGGCAACTCTCTCGAAAGTAGATTCGTCTAATCCTTGATAGAGTAGAAAACGAGTCTTACTATCCTTCCTTCTTTGCTCTCTAAAAATCTTCTTCTCTTCATTTGTGTAGGCAGCTTCTTCGTCCGGTGTGGGTTCCGTAAACCCATCACTAACAAGCTCCCACAAATTTTGAGAACCAAATAAAGCTCTCATTTGAATTGACCAACTATCATAGTTATCTTTCGATAACTTTGGAACTTGAGAATTAATAATATTGTTGGTGGAAGCCATAAGAAATTTGAATCGACTTGGTTCTGGTACTAATTGTTGGTTCTAAGTTTACGAACTTAGAACTTTTATTACTAGAAGAATTTGAAGCTATCTTTGAAGGAGAACTTTTCTTTAAAAGACTCTTTTTCACTTGATGCAAAACAACATGCTACAAGCCTTCTTATATAGGCATTACAACCAAATCTTACATTGACTAAGACATTAAAACAAAATAAAACTTACAACAATTACTAATATTTAACACACTCACTAACTTTTTTAAGTAACATATATCCCCACTACTAGCATTACTTACCCATTTTCTTTCTTCAATGCTTTGAGAAACTCTAAAATGAATGCATACGTTTTAATTTGCTATTCCAACAGAAGTCACTTTCCCAGAGGTAATCGTCAAGATGTGGCAGATTGTCTGCATCGATAATGGAGCAGGTCGTCGTTGTGGAGCTGCTGCTTAGGTGGTTGTAGCCATGATCATCTTGGATGGCTGCTGTGCAGTTCTGTCCCTGCCAGTAGCTCAAAGTAGTTCTATCAGCGATGATGATGAGTCACAGTAGTTCTTCTGCTCCAAGACAGGACAACAAATATTCATATTAGTACTTTGAACAACCTGCTGCTACTGAGCGTATTCTTCTTTATCACCCCAGCCAGTGACAAGCGAAGAGATCCGAGTCTGTGAACGAGCAGCTGCTCTTGCTTTGCAAGAAGTTTCCTCCTGCTGCTGCTGCAAGCGTTGAACACATTAGTCGAGAATTGAGAGACGTTCCTGTTGTTGGAGTTGTAACTCTAGTCCCTACTCCGCTAGAAAGTGATTGGCATGGCTGCTGAGAGCATTCACAGAGGAAGCCGCAGCACTACTAGTAGTCATGGTGATATTAGTCCTGCAATCTTCTTTCTTCTTTCCGTGAAGAAAAATATAATACAAAGTAACTTAATTTTTTAGTTCACATTTGTTCAATATATTTTTTATAAATATATAAAAAATTTATTTATAACAAAAAGTAGTGCACACTCAATAACTAGACAATTATATTCACCATTACTACGTTCGTTAGGTTGCCGTATTTTGAGGCATTCATACTAAAGATTATTCCATAGGTTGCCACGATGTGTTTTTGAATGCAATGTTATGCAAGTGTTGAATTGAGAAGAAAAAATTTCTAATACAAATTGTCAAAATTTGGGTGGATAAAAGTTCTTTTATAATACCGTCTATAACACATTTCTTAGCTTTTAACTACAAATTGCTTATATGTATCACACCTATTCAGTTAAACTATTCAAGCAATTACCTTATAAATATCAACCACTCATAATAAATGGTTCCAAGAAGGTGGCTCTTAGATTGTAGTTCGAAAAAGTTCAGTAGTGGTCGAAACAAGAAGAATGACTTTTGAAGAAGGAGATTATTCGACTAATTTATACTAGCGATCGAAGAATAATATCGAAGTAAGACATCAGTCGATTCTTAGTCAAGGATGAACCTTTTTCGAACATTATTTGCTATGATTTGATCGGATCACAAAACCTTATTGCTAAATTCAATGACAAATCTTATGATAAAATTCTATACAAAATGTATGTTTTTCAATAAATGTCCAAGAAGGTCGACTAAGGTTGAGAAAATTTTATTTTCTTCTTTTTCGAATTGTCGAAGAAGGTCGAAAGAAATTCATATTTTTTTTCAAGAATGATCGACCATCTCAGCAAATATCTTTAAATATTTTATTGCAGAATTTTGTGATTATATATATATATATATATATATATATATATATATATATATTTGATAAATTGAATTATCACTCTTTTTATAGCTTTTGTGACTTTCTGAAAAAATGTTGAATAAGGTCGAAGTAGAAGAAATTCGTACTTCTTCCTTAATTTGTTTACATATTTTAATAAAGTTCATATTTTTAAAGAATGGTGAAAAGAGATGAAAAATTATCGAAGAATTATTTAAAAGACTGTCGAAAAGTGATTATAGAAAGTTGAAGAGAAAATCTCTATTTATTCCATATTTTTTTGATCTCTTTAAATACTTTTCGTTGCTTGACTTACGTTATGTAGCGTCGATAAAACGTAAATAAACATCCGCCTTATTTTTCTTGATAATTATTTATTCCAAATGAACGGAGAGATGACATCCTTCTCATTCAGGAGCAACAACAACTAGAACAAGAGCGCAAGCTGGGTCATGCACGAATGCCTTCTCCATCATTAGCACGTTCTATATCATCTTGATCGTCATGTCCTCTATAGGATCACTCTCGGCTGCAAGCCATCATCCACCACTTCCAATCATGAAATAGCAACAATGACACTTGCTGCCCCCTGTTCTTGATTTTGGTAAAATGCTCGCAGCTACCAACGCTGCTATAAGCCAAAGACTCCTGGCCATAGGAGGAATGAAAATCAACCGTCGACCAAAAAAATATTAGAAAAAATACAACACCGAAGGAGAACCGATAATAAGGAATTCACTCTTAAGTTCGGCTCATATACTAAAAGCTCAATCCAATTCAAAAGTTTAAGTGATGGGTTTAGAAATTTTCTAGTTTATTAACTACCTTTCATCTTGTGTGGAACTAATCTAACTCATTATTTATACTCAACAATTTCTCTCTTAAATATGAATTACCTACATCTTTTTTTCCCATCCGAACATAGCTATCGCACACCAAGAGCCTTATTAGAAGTTCAATGACTCAATCCAATCTAAAAAAATTAAACTAGTGGGTCTAAAGTTTTTTAGCTAATCTAACTTATTTTTTATACTCAATAAAATCCGCGGTAGGACATCAAGCCGCGGTAGTACATCACTATCGATCACTACTGTTCTTGATGAAAATAGATCTGCAAGTATTTGTAAGTGCTTTTAAAATAAAACTTTTCTGGAATAAAGAATTTGTTCGTTCTTTTCAAAAAATGAGCTATATTTTTTTATTCTAAAAATAAACAATAAAAAAATCTTATTATATAGAATTTTTTATACCTTCTATTTTAAAATTATCTTAACCCTAATCTCATGCTTTACTCATCTTGGCATAGTAAGTTTATGAGTCTGGATTTTATTTTGGAAGTTTTGAATCACTTCTCAACTGAGCAACTTTGGTTGTGTGCAAAGATGGATGTATGCAATTAGTGGCTTTAATTTGATCGGTGTTGAGCACCTGTGATTGAATTCATGATTTTCATAGACAGATTGTGGGTGTGTTTGGTAGTGCGTTTGGAGAAATTTTTGTTCCTCAAACGCACTACACAGTAAAGTTATTTGTTTGGAAGTGTTTGGTTGAAACGCAGCTTATCCGAACCACTGCTTTTAACCAAAACGCTACTCTATTTAAATTACAAATTTAACCTCAGAATAAATATTATCTAAAATAATTATGTAAAGAGAACAAATATTATCTAAAATAATTTTCATAATTATTTAAAAAATTATTAAATATCTAACAACTTATTCAATATTTAATAAATTATTTAATTATTTAACAAATATTTTAAATAATTATTTAACAATTTATTTTACAAAATCATAATAATTTAAAACAGATATTTATATAAAATAATTAATTTAAGTATTTCTATTTTAAAAAAAAATTAATACAAAATCACTTTATTAAATATAATATTTTTTAAATAAGCATTTTCTTCAAAATAGCATTAATAATTTAGTAAATATACATCAATAACTAATACAAAATATCAAAGAATAATTCAGTAATTTATATATCTCTTCATTTGAAAAGTACTTTATTCAAAAGTATTACCAAACACCATTTCAAAAAAATTCATTTTTTCTCTATTTTTAAAAAGCTACTTTTTTTTCTAAAAATTCCATTTCAAAATTTTTTTTTTCATAAACAATGCTAAACGCCCCTTTAGCATGTTGGCCAATCTTACATGGCTCCATGTCGGCTATTGTATCCAATGATCGATTTAATTTTAATCAGGTTTTATCACCTGCGATTGAGTTCGTGATTTAATAGTTTTGATTGTCGCTTTTGATTGTTCTGATTGCTGTAATTGTCATTTCATTTGATCGCTGCATGTTGGCTGATTTCGGTTCCTCTCTTGATAGGTGGAAAGCAATTGGAGATTTTGTCTCGATTACCTCTCTCGATGGCTGACCTCATTAGATACTGCATACTGTGTGTATGTGAAGTTGTTGCATTTTGTTAATTTGAGCTAGCCGCTTGACTATATAATATTGTTTATGATTTTTTTAAAAAAACTTCTACATATATTTATTACAAATTATACATACTCTCTAAACTTTTTAAAAAAAAAATTCTAAAGCATTGTGAAAAGCATAATAGTCGAACTTGAAAAAGCTCATTAAGCACTTCTAAGCCATGCTGTATATTGCGTAAATTTAGACACCGATAACCATGTCATTGACTCGTTACAGAACCAAGCCTCGCTGCATCTTTCAGTTATCTAAAATACTCATTTAATCATGAATTACTAAGGCCAATTACAACTAACAACCGAACAAGATTTACATTTCTGTAGTGATCCTCAACCTTGTAGCAACTGAACAATTTGCATCCTCTATCTGGGCGAAGAATTTTTCGGTCTAACAAAATATTAGCAGCTCAGTTATGGTACCGTTCACCTTAAACTGATAAGAATCATTCACCTTTTCATAGAGAAATCCATAAAAATCTCTATGATAATTTGCTGTTACATCAAAAGAAATATAATGTGAGCTTTAATGAATTCTCCACAGGTCTCTCTATGGATGAACAAACGGTAAAGCATAAACACCTATCTCATAGATTATATCAAATTCAATTTCAACCATGCATAACCAGGATGTACCTTGAAAAAATCGCACAAAATCAATAATGTGGCACTTGCCGGTATTTAATAAAATCCATAAAGAGAGTATATTGGTTCTGTTAGCAATAAGGAGTTTAGTCAAATGAACCAAAATCCACACTGCTTATTATGAAACCTATATGTGGACAGAGAAATTTAAGTTTCAACTTTGTAAGTACAAACTATGGTCTATAGCTTCTTGTGCCATTCAAGAAGCAAGGAAGTTTACATTCTGTTGTCCATATGTAGGTCTCCTGTAAGATGAATGCCATGATACCATATTGGACAGAAGAATTTGCGCATACTCTGCTTAGAGTAATTTACAAGTTAATTAAAACATAAACCATGATAAGAAAAAGGAGCTATGGATGCTGATATAGAAACAAATGAATAATCTGACCAACAAAATTAATAATGTATCTACTCTCCAACACTTTTCTTCTATCAATCTCGAGGGTAAGAAACCAATCAATCATGCACCACACATCTTAACCATCTACAACTAACATCCATTCTTTTTCTTATATGCATTTCACAAGATGCAACGTAGACAGCTAGTGGAAACATATTATTCAAAGTAGTTTGGGTCTATACAAAAGTTACATAGCTAGTGAAAGAAAAACAATAAAGATTTACATTATAGTACCTTAGCCTATTTATATTATACACATGACCTCAACTATTGGAACATCGAGAGTCTCAAATAACTTATCTGCTGTAAGAAATAGAATTCATCACAATTACATGTATCTTATTGATGAATGTAATTTTTAGACCAAAAGCTCATATATGCTTTATTGTATTTGAGTTGAAATAAAGTCATATAATGGGTTTGCTCAAAGATTGATCACAAATTGGTATAAATGTTCACATACTTGCCTAATTAATATATATATATGGCAACTAGTAATACTAAGATCACTGCCTGTGGAGTCTAAACAGCTGAGCTTATATATTTAACAATACCTCTCTTGGGATAAATTTTGAATAGTAATGCTCTTCCACACAATGTAGGAAATTTCTAACAACCCAGACATGGCAGATTATGATTTATAAAATATAGACCACAACTTCTATATTGGAAGAACCAAATCACATGATCAACTCTTGGAATCAGCCAAGAACCTACTATTATAACAAATCATAACTTGTCGCATTTAGGATTGTAAAGAAGTACCTAAAATCTGACTTGCAGAAAATTATTTTGTCAATCCTGTATTCTTAACTACACACATGAGGCAATAAATTAGTGTTCACGTCTTGAATTGTTTTTTTTTAAGGGGAGGTTTCTAAAGACATAAGTAGAGAAGCTGCCTCATCTCAAGATAAACAATGAATTGTACCTATTTAATCTAATCACCAACCATGTCTAGTTTGACATGATTCTTAAATGCCAATCTCAAACTACAGATTACTTTATAGGCTAAATCAGACTGAAATTCTAATATGGACTGTCCAATGGCAAGAGTGATCTCATGGAAAACTCCATGTTGAATAAATGTGACACTATATTTAACTTTTTTTTATTCATACAAATACAGGAGTGCACCATGTCTTTATCATATGAAGTTTTCCATAAACCAAACATTGATCACTGCTAATAAGGACAATATGCTACTAGATCTTTAATTGAGAAAAGGTCAGAATGCACTTCCAAGAAAAAAAAACAATTGGCACCTATTCACGTGCTCTAACTCAAAAACCAACTAATTCACTAAAAAGTGATCAATATATTACGTACACATGAAAACACAGGTCCAGCATTTGTCTATAATTGAAACAATTTATGTGTTCGATAGGGTTTTAAGAGATTTAATATGTTCCAACTTTGACATTTCAGAGTCTTCTATTAGTCAAAGTTCAAAGATAAACAGTGACCAAGACAAATTAATATAATATTTTACAATCTCCTTGAAGCTAACATGCATAAAGTGCACCAACATAGCACGTGACTTGTTGGAGAACACATTCAATCTAATAATAAAGCAGTTAATTAGAGTTATATCCATTCTTGTCTTTATTAAACCTCAAAAATTAACAAGAAAATTAATGAATAAAAAACCATAGAGAAGCTTTATAAAAAACCAATGCAAGAAACCAGTAGGAAATTTTTTTTAAAAGGAGAAAAAGTTTCTCTTACAACAGATCCAGCACTAACGAATAACTGGTATGAAGTTCTCCTTAACAACTATGACCTTGGTAGTAGACCAAGCACTAACAAACCAAGGCCACAAAAGGAGAAGACTAGTTAGTTTACTACTCTACATAACCAAAGTAGAAGAATACAAAAAGAAGGAGAAGAAACCGCTCAAATTAACATCAAAGAAGAACACACAAATCTACACACCCACAAGCAAGCTTATACTAACAAGTAACAACTACCTAAGACGATCTAATCAAGTGATAATGTGTGCAAACCAGATCGATCGTGGACAGAGGAAGAAGCAGCAGTACGGCTTCCGTTCTAGTCACCGGAATCATCATCAGAACCAAATATCGAAACCCGGTAATACAGCAACAACAAAATAAGCACCAACGCTAATGTAACTCCTAACGGAGACCCACCGACACGGTGAATCGAGTTAGGGGAAGCACCAGAGAAGAAATCAGAGATCGGGGAAGCACGGTCGGAGGAAAGGAACCGGATTAATAAAAGAAGTGCTACAGGGAGAAGAAGTAGACCCGTTGGTGTTAGAAGGTCGGCGAACCTTTCTGTCATTGCTGATGCTAAACCACCTTCGCCGCCTAGCAGCATTGGTCCTGCTACTACTGCTGCCACCACCAGAGCTAGCAGGGCACCGTGCGGCGCTCTGCCACGGGCTTCCTCAATCATAGTTTTTCGTTTTCTGAACTGTTATGCTTCTTCCTTGGTTCTGAAGAGAGAATGGTGGTAGTGTTGGTATTGGGAGATCAAAGTTGAAGCTTACAAACTTGGATTGCTTGGAAAAGAAATGTTGGAGCAGGTAGGTAAGGAGGGTGAAAAAAACAGCGAAGATCAACAATCAAAGAAAGAATGAAGAAGACAACAAAGAAAGTGGGACACTGAAATGATCCTGAATTGAATTGATTACACATGGCTTGTGGAGCCTGCTTTACTATACCTCTTTAATTGTTTACTTTATTTGTTTTTTCTTTTTCTTTTATTGTTATTCTTCTTTAGTTGAATTGATTTGTCAGATCTGGTACCTGATATTTGTGTTTGAAAAAGTCAATCCACCAAATTGTTAACCACATGCTGTAAACCGTGGTTAATATGAAATATTATGATCCATTTTTTTTATAAATCAATAGAATCGGTCGGTCTATGTGAAATTTAATCACAAATGCATTAATGTACTTTGTTGCAAATTCCTCTAATATTATGAACGAGATATTCCAATTGGTGAAAGCATGCTAAAAGTAAAAAAAAGAGGGCAACAATAATATCACGCGCATTGTAAAGTTGTGTTACAGAAGGTCACATGGGAACATCAGCAGCGTCAGTGGTCTCGTGAAAATTTTGAATTCTTAAATGCTGAGCTTTCGCTAGAAACACAGGGAGTTGTCACAATGAAAGCTGTGGACCAAAAATCCAAAAGTGCCAAAAGCAAAAGAGCTTCATGGACCCATTTGGTGCTCCTTTGGATGCTCTCGAGGAAGCTGCATGCTATCAGCAGGCCGGCATCAGGGTGGTTCCTTCCTAACCTCTGCCAAACTTCATTCAATTTAACTGCTAGGAAGGAGGAAAAGAGGGTAATGCCATTTGGTAAGGCTTCTGGCTTTTGACTTCAAACACTCTTGTTCTTCACCGATACTGTATTTAAAAGTATTTTTTACAAATATTTTTTTGAATATAATATTTTTGTTTTATACTAATAATAATCGCTAACTTACACCTCCAATCATTGACAAGATATGTGAGTTTGAAAAGAAATACTTTTTTCACTACTACATTCAAATCTAATATTATTATTTTAAACATTTTTATAATATAATATATAAATAAAAATTAAATAAATTAATTTTTAATTAAGTCAATTCAAATTTATTAAATTAATTTTGATTTGTCTTGAAATTAATACGAATATGACTAGATCAAACCGCAAAGTCAGATCTAAATGATCCAATTTAAGATGGAGTTCATAAATCATATCATATATTGTCCTCTTTTAAATAGACTAGAGTGCGCTTGACGTTACTTACCATAAAAATAAATTTTTATTTTTAATTTTATATTTTTAAATTATTGTTGGCTCAAAATTAGTTTCACTTAAATTAGGAATAACTACTGCACATGAGAGCCCCCTTTACATAGAGAATTCGTCGATGTATAGTACGATAAATTTAAATCATTTATTTTAGTTACGGTACATTCCCAATTGGCCGATTGTATGTAGTAAAACAGCATTGGTGTCATGTAAATCTGGACAGCAGCTTGCGCACTGCCACTTCGCGACAACCGTTAACTTCGTAACTCAAAAAATTGACGGGAAGAAAACTGGCCGATGCAGGTTTCCAGAATTTTATATAAATTATTTAGCACCTGATTTGCGTGCAGTTGCTTCCAAAAACCATCACTGCTTCCTTACTTCCGTCGATCTGGACAGAAGCTTGCGCGAAAGAATTATGAGCACAAATGGTATAATTTGTTCTCATCTCACAAGGGAGTAGACCTACACTAATCAAATAGGCGTAATCAGCACCCAGACGTAGCAAGTAAATAGCAACAGAAACTTCGACAAAGAATCTGGTTGGAAAACCAAATACAGAAACACATTGTACATGTGCAGTATGATCAAGAAAACTAATTAGTTGACCTTGTTTAGCCTGATTTGATTCAAAAATAGTTGCTAAAAACATTAGCGATTTTCTACTAGACATGTTTATGGCTTACAGTAACAATAAAAAATGTAGATCATCAAATCTGCTTTCCATCATAGTGTCTAGCAACTCCCACGAATTGACTAAATACACGGACATCGAATTCTCTCTTCGAAATTGATATGTCAGTGTGAAAGTAAATGAGTAAAATCCCTATGAGAGTACTTATAGTAGATACAGAAAGTCATAATTTTCAACAAGAGAACAAAATTATTCCTCTGCATATTGCCCAATCAAGTTAGGTTATCAAGAACACCCACGACCAGAAGAGGTCAGCACATGCCACTCTTCCAACACACATTCTAATAAAGAAGAAACACAGCGTTCAACACCTAAATATGTTCTTAAACAATTATTTTCCTTTAGAATGAAATCATCGATTAAAATTTTTGGCTAATGATGTATGCCTCCAGTCCCTTCCACATCCTCCTTGGCCTTTCGTGCAGCAGCTCTTATCTGGCGCTGCTCTTCTTTGTAGATTCTGTTTCTCCTTTGAAACTGCAAAAGTATTTTTGTATGGAAATAATGCAATTAAAGAACAATTTATGTCAACAAAAGGCCTGCAGGTTAAATGCAGGCACATTATTTTCAAGAAACTTCAATATCCTCACAATAAAACAAATTTTGTTTAACTTCAAATAATGCAACATCATTTGTAAAGGTTATTTGAACATAATAATTTCTGTTTTCTGTGCTTCTAAAGCAGTTTGCATGTCTTCTTATCTAATTCTAACAAAAGCTCACATCAATCTAAAAGGTAAGTTACCCCTTGCTATGTAATAATAAATTTCTTCTATCGAAATGAACATAACCAAGCTTCTACTACGCATATGTTACAGAATAACGACATCCTTTGCTTACTTAGGTAAGCTACAAAATCCACAAATAATTCTGTATCTTGTGATTGCCAAAATAGGTGCTATCTAAAAGCTACTCATTCTATTGGAGTCCGAAGGCACATTTGACTATCCTAAAAGCTCAATACCTATCACATCAAAAGTTAGTTTACTGATAAGACTAATCCACAATTCAATACAATAGTCTAAGGACATCAATGCAACATCACATTAATATGAGATTCCACTTATGCCCTTGGCACAAACTATTTGTATTCGAATAGCATGTATGTGATATCTCATATGCGAGAGCTTAAGGGTGCATTTGGCATTGCTTTCCAGAAAAGCACTTTCAAGCTTTTCAACTTCACGTTTTCCAATAAACCTTCTACAATATTCTACAGAATTTATTTAAAATTTAGAAAGTATACAAAAATTCTACGTCGTAAGATCTTATTATTGCTTATTTTATTTTTTTTCTAGATAAAAAAATAGAAATCGTATTCGAAATAGAACAAAATACCCTCCATTACAGAAAATCACTTTTCATAAGCATTCCCAAACAGCACCTAAATACTTACTAATCGTAATACATTTTACCAATCTAAAAAAGTTTTGAATGATTAATGCTTAAATAAATTACTTTTGAAACCATAGAAAACACCACAAAGTCTGAATTAATTGATGCAAGATTAGTACTAAATTTACATGTAAGGCATGTTTTAATTCTCTTTTTACGAGGCCTAGTCAAAATATATGTATCAAAGTTATTATTTCCAAAGTAAACAGCTCAAGAGTTGACAAAACTAAGACTCTGTTCGTATTGAATTTGGAAATTTGACTTGAGAGAAGTGCTTTTGAAGAATCTAACCCGCTTGTTCTGTAAACTTGCTAGAAGTGCTTTTCATCTATGGTATGGCACCAAAACTTGACTTCAAGAAAAACTTACCGAATAATATATTAGAAATCACTTGTCCAAAAGGTGAAGCACACCATGGTTCGAACTCAATACAAAGTGAACCCAAAATACGATAATAAGGGTTTAACCAAAAAATAAGTTCCTTGTAAGAGTTGCTAGTATCACTAGGTCCATGATCACATTCAAGTTGAGAAATAATGTCAACCCCAAACCTAAATTTTAGCTCGTGTCCCAATGAAGCTATTTTTTCATATATGTTAGTATAAAATATAAAATGTGAAAAATATCTTAAAATAGATATTCATACGAAAACATAATTCATTAGAAACACGAGACAAAACTCAGAATGCATTTCATTGTAGTAGTCTAAGATTTGTGTAAATGGCTTTATTTCCCTAATTCAAGTTATCAACTAGCTAATCAAAATTCATCTTCTATCTAAGCTTCACCAACATCCAATAATGAGAATTATGCTCTAAAACAATTTTATCGGTTTATAATTTTAATGCTTTCATATGTCTCTTTAATTAAATATCGATAGACGCATGATTGGTTTAAGCCCAAAAATGATGCGGCCTTCTAAGCTAAGTCATGACTCGTGTTTCAGACGAGCAACTTTTCAGGTACATTAATATTTAATTCAAACTGTGAAAACTATGTTGAACTACATATTAATACAAGAATATAACTCATTTAAAACATGAGTCAATACTTTACCGAAGATGCCTTTGATTGTAGTAATCTAAGCTTCTCGAAAATGACTTTCTTTCCATAAGTCAAACTTATCGATTAGCTAAACTCCAAAGTCATGTTATAGCTAAACTTTACTGACATTCAACAATGACAAAATGATTCTTAAATAATTCTATCGTTCTTCGTTTAAATATCCTCGTACTTCTCTCTAATTAAGTACCTTTAGGTTGACGATCATGTTCTAAAAGCACTAGTTTTTTACATACATTAACATCTATGACAAAATGTGAAAATATATCGAACTAGATATTTATACGAAAATATGATTCATTTGAAGCACGACTGACTTAACTCGAGATGCCTTTGACTGTAGTATTTTAAGTTTTCTGTAGATGGCTTTACATTGTTGGTTCAATCTTATCAACTAGCTAGACTCCTAAACGCATCTTCTACCTCAGCTTCATGAATCCAACAATGAGCAATATGGCCTTTAAACAAATCTATCAGTTGTTATCTAAATATATTTGTCTCTGCAGTTACGTACTAGCAGATAATTGGGACTATACATTCTATGAAATAGGTGATTTACATCCAAAAGATGACCTACTTCCTAAGAGGCTCATCAGTAAATCCATAGAGTTTTGAAGTCCAATCTCTACTGCTCTCCTATGTTTTCTGGGGAAAATCCCTGAGTATAGACCTTATTTTAGTGGAACAAATAGGGATATCATGAGAGTTATCCTTAAAAAGAACGAGAGCTAAGATTCTCTAATTTAGTTTGACCATTCAAACAATTCCTCAAGTAACAGTATAATGAAATGTGACACAAATAAGTCGCAGACAAGATCACCTTAACACCACAACACTGCAACTACTTCTACATTTCCTATTGAAGACCAACTAACTAGCAATTTTGCCATGCTAAACATCTAATTCCAATATAGTAATGATTGACACGCTAGAAAGTTTTATTTACATTTAGATGTTAGTTAACACTAATACTATGTTTTGCAAATGACTCCTGCTATCAAATAGAATTTGCCAATTTCAACTTATTGCTTTATGTAGAAATAACCGATCTCCTAATTCCTAAACCCTATTTGTCAAGCAATTCATTCGGGAAAAAATCCATGAAAACTCGTAAGATCAAGAGCTAAATTTCTTACTTATCTCATTCGAAATTTATAAAAGCTGGCATTATCGTCAAGGTAGCTAGCTCGTGCTATACAAATAAAAAATTCGGTTAGCAAAATAGCAGCTCCTACTGGAACATCTCATGATACGAAATCATGTCATAAATCGAGCCATCCTCTCACATATTAGCTTGGAAATTGAGGTGGCAAGCTCACTACATGTCCTTGACACATGATATATCACCTTTACACATGATGCACGATGTAAGTAACTAGTCATGCTTAACTCAAATTCCGCTATGATCCTACTTCAACAAATTCCTCGACAAGCTACAAAGCAAATTTTGGTTTCATCTAGCATGCTGGCAAACCATGCATTTCCATTACAATTCTGTCAATACATTGTAAGTACTTAATTTCTTGGTTCCATATCGATGCACTCGTAGAATTGGTTAAAATGTATGACTCCCTCACCAAATTAACAGGAGTTTAAAGCCTGCTAAACTCAACTTAAATTTTCAAGAAGTTCAATCTTTCTCCGGGTAAAACATTGTAAAGTTTCCATAATCCATTCAACCAACTCATCCTTTTTACCTAGTGAAATAAAATTGAGAAAATAACTTCAGAAACACATATTTTAATAATTCTGATAGCAAACATTAATCTGAAAGGATTAACTTGAAAAGTAAAATCCACACCATAGAAAGTTTCTCAGCTGAACACCCTGAACTAAAACCAAACACAAGCAATGGATATTCCTGATTTTATTCTGAAAGTTATGTAGCAATAATAATTGATTAAAAAGACCCAAGACAATCAATAGACTTTACCAGACACCATAATACATGCATCTTTCAAAGATCATAAAAGCAGGAGTAAATCACCCTTTCATGGCTTCAATTACAAAGTGTGTGAACCTAGAAGAATACCTTGTAATTTCCTAGAAGAATACTTCGTCAGTCGATAGTTTCAATTATAATCTACGAAAAAAAAAAGAACAAAGGGATAACATATTTATCAGGCACCACTGTATCAAGAAACACAACCAAGGTTTCTGGAAAAAACACAATAAACCTCTTAGTTATCCATTTGACCATTGAAAACCTTGGCCATTAAAACCAAAAGATGTTTTTGCAGCTCTAACTAGCACATATCCTACAACTGTCATGCCAAACTCTTGAACTCTATAAATATCACTTATCAAAAAGCATCAAGTAGCCTAACAAAATTCACAACACATTGTAACTACTAGTGAAGTATCTTCAACAGATCCTGAAAGCAGGCAGCAGAAGCCCATTCCCACACTGTTTCATCAACCAGAACCTCGATGGTTACAACCAGACAAAAACCAACAGTAACATTTCTTCCATCTTGCACATTTTCTAATTAAATCCAGTTTGTAGGAGATGGACAAACTTTTACCAGCTCTTTACGACTTCATTTTACCAGCTGTTTATGGCTTCATGTAATTCACCTCCCAACGACTCTTAGATCAAATCTGAAGATTTGGTCTTCATTTGGTTTGACCAAGAAGAACTTCAACAAGTACAAGGAAAAAATTAAGACAATCATCTTCTATTGTTTTAAAAATCATGGTACCAGCTTGAAATTATCCATAATTTTTTATAAGATATCTTAAAAGCAAACACATCCATCTTCCTTGTACCTCATAAAATTTTAACAAACCTACAACCACAGACGCATCAGTTTAAGAAAAACTTCTCCCTCACAATAATTATAACACCATATTAACTATCTAATATCAGTCTAAAAGGGATTATGCATATTCAGCTGATCCTACAACTCTGAATTAATGCATCTTCCCAGTTCTCAAACAACATAAAGCTTCCCAATAATCGATCAAACACGCTCGACAAGATCAGGCAAGAGCGGGAACAAAATTTCACAAGGCAAAATAAAATCACGAGTCGATAGAACGGAAAGAACAGAAAACAACAGATCGAATCTAGATCCGTGTTAGTTAATAGTGGTGATTAAAGAAAAGCCTTTTTTACCTCTTTGGAGTGGTGAAGACACTCAAGGTAATCTTCACGAAGGAGAGCGCAATCCTTGGGCTCACGGCAACGAGACATACACTCGCTGAAATCCGTCCAGAAATCGTAGCACCTTCCTTTGTTTCCCGTTATTCCCCAACCCGAAGCCATCTTTCAGTATCTCTCTCTCTTCTCCCTGTGATGTCCAGAAATCGACGGAAGGACGTTCCAAGCCGTCGATTAACAATCAGTGATAATCAAAACGAGGAAGAAGTCGCTGGACAATTTCGGCCTACTAAGGGCTTCGTTGGCATTACTTTCAAGTTTCAAGTCATTATTTATTTTTTTTGAACTTTTTATTTTAAAAATTTTTGTAAAATTTTATGTGTAAATTTTACGTAATAAAAATTTTATGTGTATGATATTGATTAATAATTTATTTTCATGGAAAGCTTTTTGTTTTAATAATCTTAAATGACTTCTTCTAAAAATTTAGAATGTCAGAATAATTGTACATAATTATATGAAGAATCTCTTCAAAAAGCCACAGAAAAAATTTATAAAGGTAATTTTTTTTAAAAAGTTTGTTTAGTTATTCCAAATATAAACTTACGACATTTTTGGATTCATGTTTAAAAAATATGAGTAAAAGAACAAATAAAAAAATAATAAAATAACAGACAGAAAATAATAATTATTTAATTTTACGATTATTTTGATATATAATAAGAGTAATAAATGAATTAGTAATAGAAATAAATTTTTTATAAAAAATTTAAATGCTTTTTTTTATTTATTATAATATTACTTTAAAATTAATTTAATAAAATTAAAATTAAATTAGTTTTTTAATATAAAATATTTGAGCATATAGCTTTATTATTTTCTCTATCAATTAAAATTAAATTAAATTAAATTAAATTATTATAATAAAAAGTAAACATATTAATTTTTAAAAAATTTAATTTGAAGTAGAAATTAAATATAAATATTAAATTTGATTATATAATATTAAATTAAAAATAAATTTTAGATAAAATTAAAATTAAAATAAAGGATAAAAGGAAAAGCAAATTTGTTTTCTTTTTTGTAACTATGTATACTCATCAAATTAGTAGGTACATATTTAACCATGATATTGGAGAGGGATGGGGATTGTTCTCTCTCCCTTCTATTAATGAAATAGATCATCTTTTCCTTCACTTTTCATCTCTAACCATCATTCAAACAATGACTTAGTGAGTTATATTGTTGAAAGGTTATCTCCTCTGCCAATAAGATTGGGATTCTTGAATTTATGAATTTAGATATTAAATTTACCACACAAACGTGACTATTAGCTCCTAGAGCCGTTTGGTTCATTCCATTGCAATGTTACATTATCAATTATATTTCTAAAAATATTGACTTTTGCCAATCTAATTGCCGGAATTGTTGCATTATCACAAGTTTGTATTTAGAATTTTCAAAATTTGAAAATTCCTAAAATATATAAAATGGAAAGTCAATACACCCAATCCAAATTAAAAAAGGAAATATAATAAAAAATAAATAAAAAGAAAACTAAAAATAGGAAGAAGATTGTTCCGAATGACCATGTCTGAGATTGTTACTTTGTTTGTTGTGAACTTTTTACTTGCAATAAAAAAATATTACTTTGATTATAAAGAAAATGTTTCCAAAATTAATAGATCATATCATTAAGATTGTGAAATGCATCGTATCAAATCTATTATACAAGATATTAGTTCATATGTTATATACCGCTCACTATTGGTTGTTAAAGCATTATAGACTTTGTGAGGTTTCTGTTATCTAGGCACATTGATTTGTGTTTTCTAACTAGAGATAGTCGAATTTCCCATATAAATTTAGGATGCGTTCTTTTATTCTTATAACTCTTTTTTTAAAATTTAAAATCACTTTTAATTTACTTCTAAAGTACTATTTACCATAACTTATATTTCGTAACTAATTTTTAGTAACTTATTTTAGTTGAAAAATCACACCGTTAATATTACTGAAGCAGTAATACAAAATTGTATAAACCAAAGAAGCTCATCATGAAAAATATTTGTAATTATATATATAACTCTTACTCTATTATTTATTTTATTAAATCTTGGCTACTAAATCATAATATAAAGAAAAAAACTTTATTTTTTGCAAGTATAAAATCCTATGGATAACTCCACATAACACCGTGGATGTGCAATATTGGCAGACACAGATCGGACCGTCTGAAGTCACTTAAAAATTATTGATCCGGATGCAAATTGGTTCGGGTATAAAAAAAGGACCGGTCATGCAACCGAATCGATTTAATCTGATTCGACTGGGCGAGTTCCGAATTGACCGGCGATGGACCCATCCGGATCGATCGAGCCACTTATAAAAAAAGGTTTTGATCAAGTTATTTAATACGCAAAATAGAGACTCCTTAGTTCTAAATCTTTCTTCTCCAAAGAGGTCTTTTCTTTTTCTTCTTCTCTCTTGGCTAAGTTCTTTAACGGTCTGTTTGGATAGGAGAGTAGTAAGTAAGAGAAAATAAAATTAAGATTAAATAAGAGGAGATTATTCGAATAGAGACGAGAGTAAGAGTAATAAATTATCTCGTCTTGTTTGGATATATTAATAAGATTAATGAAAAGTACGTATTATTTTTGTTTGGTAACTGAGGAGAAAACAAAAATAATTTTTATAAAAAAACTGAAGTATCTTTTTATGTTTTGTTTGTGTTTTTTGTTTTAACAATCTCAATGCTAGGCTGCTAGCATCGAAGAGGAACACTTTGCCTCCACTTCGCCAAGGAAGGAGCTCAACGAGAGGGGCTTGAAAGAAGATACTAGTCTTGCCAGTTAAAAAAAAGTACTTAAAAAGTGATGGCTAATATATATATAATCTTCAAAACAAGATCTAAAACAATACTTCTGCCCAGAAACTTTCAACAACATTAATGCAAATATCAACAATAGTTAGACTGCAGAAATGCTATCTATATCTTTTATTTTAACCCTTTAGCAAACAACACCCTGTTAAGGAAAAGAAAATCAAAAAGGTCTTGCTGCTGAAAATAAAAGGCTAGTTAAGAACCTACTCCGATAACTTAGATAGTCCAAATATTAGTACATCTTAGACTAGTAAGTATCACATAAGGAGGCACATTTCAGCCTAGTCAACAATAAGAAATGAATGAATTCTGTACATCATGCTACACAATCAGGAGTGTTTAAATTTGGCTACACCGAACTTTATAGACATTTCATATGTAGTAGCAATCAAGCATCAGTAAGTTTATCCCTCTAAGGGGGCGTTTGTGAATGCTTTTGCAATGAAGAATATTTTTATTCTTTTCTAAAAACAACCTCTACTTTTTTTATCTCAAAAAAATAATAAAAATATGCAATAAAAAAATCTCACCATGTAGAATTTTTTTACACTTTCTAAATTTTTAAATAAATTTTCTAAATATTTATAAAATATGTATTGAAAAACCTAAATTAAAAATTACTTTTTTAGTAAGCTGAACCAAACACACCTTAAATATCAAATGCTGACATGCTAGTGAACTAATAAAGTTTTAATATGCTCTATAGTCAGGACATAATAACTTGACTAATTAAACTCTGACATTTTAAAAAGAGTTGAAATTCTGATATAATACTAAACTATACATTCTAATAGAAGAGCAAGATTCTGAAATCTTGGAATGATGCTAACCAAAGAATATGCCAACTGAATGATGAAATTTTAAAATACACTCATATGCCACTGGTATGAAATACATCATGCTACACAGCCATGAGTGACACATTCTCCTCAATTTGAACCACATTATCTTCGTTTTGTTTCTGTTCAGGGGGGTCCATCTGTTCATCATTTTATCCCAATTCTGAAACCTGCATTACAAAAACGAAAAAACCAACCAAGAAGGGCAGTTAACTCTAGTACAGTGCTTAAACCATCTTGACATTTTAAATAATGATTCCTGTCACACTGCTTATGAAGATAAATATCTTTTGCAAACATCTTATTACAAGCTCATTTCAAGATTGATCCAAAATTTTGAAGTAATCCATAGGCTGGTTTGCTAGGGTAATACAAGCATGTAAGCAATCTTGTTCTCAAAGTATTTACAAAGAGCAACATTTATTCGATAAACAAGCTATAATGTTTTTTTTGGTTTCCTCAACTAAGAACTAAACCTGAATGGCAATAGAGGCCGATTGTTGATTGTTGTCCAAAGATTCCAACTAGCAAAATATGCTTGTTGAAATACCACCTAACAGAGCATTCAGATAATAAAAAACAAAACAACAACATTTATATTAGTTTCAATTTTCAAAACACATCCATGCTACAAAATCCCCCAAGAAACAAACAAGCAACAGATGCTCCATGGCTTTTTGTTGCCGTTAATTGAGAAAGATAACAAAGATAAAGAAATTGTCTTTGATTATGCAGTCGAGAGAAGAAATAGAAATTCTTATAGAGACCCAAACAGAAGCTGTTCTCAAGCACTTTTCGTAAATCCACTCTCAGATCGAATAAATTTTCAACCAAGTTAACAAAATCAACCAGACACTGCGGGAAAGAAATTGCTTAGAGGTGTTTGATTGCTCTAACCTTTGCTACCATAGCTGGAATGCACCATCCTCATTGTGGAGTGGGCGTTAGCACTAATGGGGAAGAAGAAAAGAACAGACGAGAAACTATTAGACCTACATTGATTATGGTGGAGAGCGGAGAGATTATTGAAGCGAATTGGCACAGCTTCTGCAGTAGAGTAGGTGGAGAGATAGAAGAAGAGAATTTTTTTATTTCACTTGAGGAAAGAAAAGTGCTAGCGAGCGAGGTGGCACGAAGCAAGCGAGCAGAGGAGAGCGACTTCCGAGACGAGGAAGCGGGAACAAAGAGTGGTAAAGTTGTTAAAATATAATGGATAATATAAGAATTCAACCATTTTAACAAACACCAAAATTTTCTTAGTTCGGCGTACACTCTACATTGAGATGTAGCTGATTAATCTCCATATAAAATTAACAGAAAGTAATATTCACTCTATTTATCATATAAAATTATTGCCAAATAAAAGCAATAGAGAATAATTTATTCACTTACTCTCTATTGATCTCTCCTACTCTCAATCCAAACAGACCCTAAGGGAATAGCGATCCTGTTTAGTAGAAACTCTATTTTCTGCTTTTTTCATTCTCACTAAGCGTTACGGAGCTTTTTCAACTGTGAAGCCTTTTCCTTCGCCGCACATAGCGATGTCAATTCGTATTCTGTTGCTTCGGATAGCAACATGAATTCAAACAACATTCGGATTGATACTGGAATCGAGACACTCTAGTTCTATTCGAGAGAGATCTCATGTCGCATGCTTGATTTTGTCACATCTCGATCAGCTGAGAGAAACCAACTAGGTAGTTGAATCGAAAACCATCAGTTGATGATCTTCTGCTGCTATTGATTCAATTACTACTGTTGATTCTACTTCTGTCGTGATGGTTTGAAGCTGTAGGAGAGGAATCGGCAATTATCGTAATATATGGTAGAGATTGTGGTTAAATATTATGGTAATGTTGGTTTTATTAGTAAGGGGATGGAAACTATATGGCTTGGAACTTTATTGCATGGCCCTTTTCATTTGGATATGTACTTGTCTTTAATTATATTTATTCAAGTATTATTTTCATGAAAATATTACATCGATTAACTGCTGATCAAAGATGTCTCTGATCTTGGATCTTAATGCCATTACTGAAGGATGATCACTACGGCTAAATCCTTTTGTAAAATATTGAATTGTGTAAGATTGCGGAGTATAATTGTCCTGTAATTTGAAATTTGACATGGTATTGAATATCTAAGCATATCATTGAAGTGTAATTATTTTGCTATGTATAATGTGTCGGCTCTTTTGTCTTTTGAAATGCTTGAATATGGTGTTTTTGTTAAATTCTCGCGTGCGGCTGATGCACTTGTCTTTTATTCTAAAAGGGTATTTGACATTACTTATTTTAAAAATAATTTTTTAATTTTATATTTTTTAATACATTTTTTATAAATATATAAAATTTATTTAAAAAATATTTAATTTTTTAACATATTATTATATATTTTTATTTTTTAATCATAAAATTAAACTTATTTATAAAAAAACAAAAATATTTTATATTAAAGAAAAATTTATTTCAAAATTGCTCTCAAACGTTACATTTAGGTTGGTTTGTTACTGTCAATGCTGACTGGCCGAGTTAACCCCGACACAATTCCGGATGGATCGCTCGGTTGGGTCTTCTAATTATGGAATGTAACATAGCTAATCTCTTAATTTTACTAGAAAACAAACAGGAGCGAGTTCTATTGATCTTTTACAACAAATCAAAATCTGAATTGAATCAAATAACAACCAAACCGAATAAAAAAGAAAACGAAACAAAACTGTTACGTAACCTTACTTTTTCTCCTTTGATTCCCCCCTAATTCTTCTCCTCTCCGGCAACTATCAGGAAACCCTAATTCCTAAATCTAATACTCCGTCGACCATGACTCCACGTGTACATGGTTCCCGCCACGCTTTCGAATCCTGCATGGTCCAGCTCCAGTCCTGGAAGCCTTTCACCAGCCACTGTTCTTCTTCCAGTTCCAAGAAGAAACCTTGCCTTGCCGATCGATCGACTGCTGTCCCTCCAGACCTCTCGCTGCTTTCTTTATTCGAAGATCCTCAACGGCAGCGCTGGATAGGCAGCAGCAGCGTGCGCAAGCGTCGGCGAGTAGTGTCGAGGTCGGTTTCTGGGCGAAGTAGCGATCGGCAGCGGTCGATTAGGAGTGGGTCCGTTGGGGAGATGTTGACGGATTCGAGCGGGGAGTTGTTTGTTGCGGCTAATGGGTTTTGTGGAGGGGATAATGGGAGTAGTTGCTGGGGTTCTGATGCTAGTGAAGCAAAGAAAGATGTTGTCAGTGGTAGCATTTGTAGCATAATTGGAGAGAGGAATTTATTGGAGAGGGAGAGCTCGGGATCAGGATCAGTTATGATGGAGCCTGTACAAACATTGCCGCAGCAGCAGGTATTGCAGCAACAGCATCACCAGCAGCAAGGGGTTGAGTCGGGTTATGGTAGCGAGCCAGGGTACAGAGGGGATGCAGAGTTGGGATATGATGATGAGTTTGATGAGGAGGAAGATGAAGGCAGGATGCCTTTTTGGGGTGGGTATTTGGGAGGTGAGACTCATTGTTTTGATCTTTTAATGTCCTTTTCAAACGACATAGTTTAACAATTATTGTCTTGGTTATCGAAGCTGTGTGGAGCCTGTCTTCTTTAGCTTCAGGTGCAGTGCAGTTTTGCTAGCTTGGCCAGGGTTTCGTGATATGTCACCATAAAACCTAGTGCCAAAAAAAAATCTTTGTTTTCAGGTAGAAGAAGCAGTAGCTGGAGGTTTCTGTAATTGGAGGTGACATATCAAAGTGAGAGTTAATCAGCCATGAGGCAGCTTCTGTTTTACTTCTTTCTTTCTTTTTGTCCATAAAAATAGATTGGCCGTAGAGTGAAAAGGTGGATGTAAGGTTCAAAGTAGTTGCATTCAGAGAAGTCATAAATATAGTGTATTCAGTTATATAAGCTCAAAATGCGAACTTATTTGTCAGACTGCAAATTTTAGATAATGAATGAGATCATCAAGGAATTTAGCATACAAAGGTTCGCAGTAGCGCTATTGTAAGTAGAGATAGTTCACTTCTAATTAGATAGTACTCTATTTTGCTGCATTTTCTTACTGTAAAGCCTGCATTGTGATGGTTAAATGTTTTTTCTCTTTGTTGGCATAGGATCTCTTCACATGAGAGTATGCACTTTGTTGATTTTCTGGCTCCCTTCTTTTACGGTTTAAAGAATAGTCTGTCTTAGTTTTATAGCACAGTTTGGTGGTTTGGCTAGTATTTCTGTAAACCAAGGCGCAATATTTCATAGAAGGTCATGTGGTGAAACATTAGTTGTTATTGCAGTTCTTAGAGTTTCAAACTCTATGCTAATTAGTCTTTCTTGTAACTCAAGGTTCATCTAGTATATTTCTATAAGCACGAAAGGTACACTTGCATAAATCAAGGTCGTTGATAGGCGTCTTCTTGGTGTAGATAATATCTAAGTTGAATTTTTGTTTAGATAGAATTTGATGGCAATGTTTTCTCAGCACTTATTAAAATTTTGCTGTCAACTATGGTGCTTCTAAGATGTGACTCACATGCATACTCATGTGAAATCTTGCCTTTATTATTAGGCTTTTATGATTTGGATATGAGTGATACAGGTTGTCATATGTGTTAGAGGTGTTTGGAATTTGCTTGTAGACAAAACGTTTGCAAATATTTAAGTTAATATTAACAAGAGGAGGTAGAATATTTAAGGATCTTTATGTCTGGACTATAGACACACCATCTTTCTCCTTTTGCCTTTTTTGTTCAGTTTCTAAATTAATGTGCTAAGTGTTGGAGTGACTTTATTTCCAATTTTTGGCATCCGTTGGTTGGTTCTTTGTACCTTAAGAAAGTGCTGTCTTGTCGAGGTGTACGTTATTGTCGATTCAGTTCAGGAATGACATCCATATTCAAGACCTGGAGCCATTTGTTATCTAGTTTAAATTTAAAGGCAGTTGTTTGCGCCAAGCCACCAACATCATTATGTTTTATGTTTCTCTATTAAATAGAATACAGCCCACTAATATGTCATGCTTTTGTTGGTGTCCTACATCTGATGTTTCTGTTAGTGGGACAGTTGGTATAATGGGATTATGACTATAAAACATTATCCATGTCATGGACTTCCTTTTGGTGCATGTCCTTTTAGATCATGGTTAAACCTCGAACTGGTAATCGGTCTAATCATTCAACTGCTTTGCTAGCAGTCAGAGTATTTATACAGTATTTTTTTCACTTAGGAATTCCTGCTGATTTGAGTTTGTGATATTATTAGTATGGCTTTCTGTACCCTTGAACTGCGCTTATCTTTTTTATACTTCTAAAATGTTAAGGAGTCACAATTGCCTTAAATGAGGTCTTCTTGTTTGTTATGTTCTATTTGAGTACCTTCATAATCAAACTCAGTGTTGTTGTTCTCAGTTTGAATACCTTCATAATCAAATTTTTATTTGGCTGCTTATATGTACTCCCTTTGCAGATCACATGGAAGTTGTTGGTGAAAATAATTTCTCTGAACAGAAGATGTACCATAGAGGCAGACGCAAGAAGCATGACTGGAGAGTCATAGCTCCATGAAGATAGCAGCGTTTGGAGATAACAGCAACCCAAGCATTTGTTGATGTAGCTATGTGTCAGTGCTGGTATAGCCTTTTCATTTCATTCTTTTCTTTTTCTTCCTCCTGTATTTTGATCCAAC
Source organism: Acanthochlamys bracteata (assembly GCA_019914995.1). NCBI lineage: Eukaryota > Viridiplantae > Streptophyta > Magnoliopsida > Pandanales > Velloziaceae > Acanthochlamys > Acanthochlamys bracteata. The sequence continues at coordinate 2,970,126 of CM034136.1, forward strand.
TGTTATGTGAGTTGTCTTATGTAAGAACCCAAGGCTTTTTCTGCGAAATTGTAACATATGATTAGACATTCGGACATCTGTCCTGTGTGTCTACTGGAAAAAAAATAACTGCAAATCTCTTTTCAAGTACTTCTCTGTGTAAGGGCATATTCTCCTAGAGGTTAATTCACTTGTGCAGAAGATCTTTCTACAGCTTGGTAGCTTTTAGTGGTGTAGATCAGTAGATGTGCATGTTAAGCTCTTGTATCCTTCTTTTAACTCCACTGGATCATTGTTACATATGAAAGTTTGGTAATTCGTCATGGTCGTCTATGGCTGTCAATGCACAGTTATAATCAAGCAAGTTCTTGTAAGGGCCTCTCTGGATGTTGATGAAAAAGCTCAGCCTTTGATGTATAACGGAAGTTCAAAGTTTTGGTCTTTGAGGTGTAAAGGGTTCGTTTACAGTACGTTTGATCTCCATTTTTAAAATATTTTATTTTAAAGAAACTTTTACAGTATTTTAAAATTTTTTAAGAAATTTAGAAATTATGAGTGAATTGCATAATTTAGATGTGACAAATTTCGACCCGATTCAAAAATTCGATCCGAAAAGATTGAGTTCGGGTTAAGTTTTAGTTGGATTCAGGCGATCTCGGATCGAACCGAAAATGATCTGAAATTTTTAACGGATTCGGGCGAGTTCAGATTGATCCAAAATTGATCCGTTTAATTTATATAACTTTTTATATAGTATATATTATTTAATAATTAAAAAATTTAAATTTAATTTATATATATGGTTTTAAATTTATCTTAATTTAACAATTTTTAATTTATAAATTTTGTTAAAATTAATATTTTTTTTATATCATAATTAATAATATATATATATATTATTAATAAAAATTAATTTTTATAATTTTTATTTTAATAATTTTAATTATTAAATAAGTCGATTCGAGTTTGATCTGGTTATAAATAGATTGGGTTAGCATTGACAATTTTGATCCATATAAATAAATAGGTCGGATTAGGATTGAATAATTTTGATCCGGTTATTATATGGATCGATCCGAAACCGACCTAGAAATCCGAATTGTCACCCCTAATTGCATTTCATATAATTATATTTTATAATTTTTTTATTGTTATAGGCTAAAAAAATAATTTTGATTTTTAAAATTCACAAAATATTTCCTACTTCATAAAGCTCTATTTTTTAAACAACATCAAATGACTCCCAAGTCTAACTTCACAGAATCTCATAAGATCTATACTCCTGTTATAAAAAGTACTAAGAAAAGAAACATCCATGAATCTATATTTGTTACTTTCGGTTCTTCTACAGTCAGCACTGTAATTTTCTCCAAAGAACTTTTGCAAGAGTCGTACAAATATTCAACAAGAGCAGCTCTTTTTGGATAGATGGTGTTCTCTTGTAATAAAAATGATACAATGATCAATTTGAAAAGATCTGCATGACAAAATGTATGATCATCAAGTTCAACCCATGTATGTTAAAAATTGTTCATAAGTCGTAAGACGTACAATTATTCACTTGAATCAACACTTGCAAAATACAATAGGAATACTAAGATGGTCAATGCCAGCACCAACAATTTCTTCCTAAAATTTATTTCATCAATGATACACCTTCAATCTAAAACTATACTAAGTTACTCTATTTAGAAAACTATATTAATTGTATTCCAATTGCATACCTTCAATGGTTATGCTAACATTTATTTATACAAGAAATAGTTATACAAAACTAAAAGGCTCCTCTTTGAATTCTAAGAAAATATCTATGAATTCTTACTCCCTACTGGACTCAAACTAAATCTCAAATAAACTCTACAAGTCTAAGTTAAAAAAGAATTTCTAATCTAATTGACATTCAAGACAGCGCTTGGATGTCATACCCGGACGCCAGGCGTCTGATGAAAGGCGTCCGGGTACTTTTCAAAAAGTACTCGTCGCCTTTTTTGGCACCAAGGACACCTTGGCACCTAAGGATTGCCCACCGCTGCTACCCTATCCAAGTGCAACCCAGGCACCCAATCCTTCTTCCTGTTTACTCCTTGCACCCCCAGCACGACCTACAGCTAGTCGCTGGCCGCCGGCTCCGGTAAGGACGTCCGGCCATGCCTACCTCTTCCCTTGGCTCGAATGCACCATGAGAGCCCTCTGTTTCCGGTGTCATTCTGCCTGTTGCATCAATCAACCAACCAAAGCTAGCGCAAGTTGGACTATTATGTGCAAAGAAATATGTTCGCTTGTGCCATATGGGAGAAGGAATACGTTTCCAAATTTTATTTTATGACCATGCCAAGAGTTCAATGGCTACCCAACTCATATCTGTAATCTTTATTATCTAATAAAGATAGCACAAAAAGTACTTGACAATTGACATGACTATCAGAATTCATCTGATATCAAATACAAACAATTTGCGCTAAAGGAACAACCACTAAAGATCATTATTACAGCAGTGAGATTTGACCATAAGCAGGGTGGTTGGCTTCTTTACATGTATGCTAACTAAAAAACTAGTGCACGTACTTTTTGTTGAAGCTAATTCATCATATTCCTCATGGTGATTGTAGGTAATAACTACAAAGAAATCTAGAGCATGCTTGTGTTTATTCTTTGTTTTCGATTGATAGGTCTTTTGTGCCTTGTCATCTCTGCAAGAGTTCATGGCCGTAGGATTTTAACTCAAAAATACTAATAAATGAAATACAAGAAAAATTAAAATTAAAATAACAGAAAAAGAGAAAAGCTCTGTGAGCTTGAGTTTATTTAGAAACTAACTAGTATATCAAATTTCCAGATAGGTCTTCAAGATTTATCTCATCTTTTTTAGAAGTATTTGCATGTAGTTAATAAACAAAATTTACTAGAAAGAAACAATAAATTAATACAACTTTATCTCTTCCTCTCAAACAATTACATAAACGAAATACGCTATTTTGAACAAAGTAAACATAGTAAAAAACATTATATTGAGTAGACTTAACTTATGGTTTCTTTTCATTTATGAGTTCAAATGCAATTTTTTCTTATTGTTGTTATAATGAAACAATATTATGACGACCAAATGAATTGTAAGTGTAATCTAATGCACGAATATTATTCAAGGATCTGGTATTCAAGTCCTGCGCTAATCCATCCTACACTTCGATTTAAGGTTCAAATTTAACAAATTGGCTACTAGACTGATCTGATCAGATTTAGCGCTCTCGTTTCAATTTTTTTTTTTTTTTTTCTCTTCTGAGCAAGCCCGACAAGTAAAAAAAGTAACTATGGCGTCCGGCGGCAGCGGCACGGTGGCAGCCGCTCTGGGAGCTTACAGAGCTCTTCTCCGGGCGACACGTAAGACTTTCGCGGGCGACAAGCTGATGCTCTCTGAATCGGCGGTGGAGATAAGGCGACGATTCGAAGAAGGCCGTGGGATCACCTCTGAGAGCGAGATCAATCGTCGTCTCGAAGAAGCCCGCGAGGCTTCGCATTTCATCGAGCACATGATTGTTCAGGGCCGACTAAATTCTTCTGGAAGCTATGGTATTCTTATCAAACATCTTCTATAATTTCATCGTAGGATGCATTCTATTCGAGGGAAAAAAAATCTTTGCAGATGAATACATCTATAGATAAAAACAAAGAGAACGGCCACATGAAATTACAAGATTGTATTTTTGTTCATTTTCATATATCCTGTTCTCACCCTGATTAACAATGCAATACTACTAGTTATTATTATAATTTAGTACATAGACCAGAACATTTGCTTAGAATTATGGCATATGTTGCTAATCGGAACTTTGGAGGCATTTTCGGAAATAAACTACTAGTTGCCATTGGTATTATGGGCATGGTAAAAGTCTAGGTTGACAAAGCGATGGATAGTTGGTGTGTTAAACAGAGAAAAAGTGAAACCTTTGCTTTAGTCTGCACCATATTGTAATCTTGAAACTCATGAAGTATAAAAGGGTATCTGATCAAATAATTGCCTCATTCACTTCTCAATGTTCTCAAGCACAGTGTGAGGCTATTTGTCTGTTAGGTCTTCAGAACTGGATTCAACAAGAGATTCATATTCCGAAGCTTGTGTGTTGCTGATATAGAGATGGTGATAATGATTAACTCTCCTTGTTTGATAATCTCCAGCTTTAATTTTGTAATTTTGGTGATCAATAGACCAATAGACTAATGGTGGTCCTTAACATGATATTGTATCCCAAGTGTGGATACAGAGGTGTGGATGCTACAGGAGTTAAATGTCGGTTACTAGATGTAGGTTAGGTTCATTATTCTGGTTTACCCTTAAATACATCGAAATTGCAATCATCACATATTCTCAAGATTAACTTTTGAGTCGTTGTCAAGTCACATAAGCTATTTTGTTCATATTTTATACTGTCTTTTGAGTAAGTTGATGCTTTGGTAGCTGAAGCTTTCTTAGATAAGATATAACAGAAACCTTTCCACAAAAAATTTCTCACTTCAATGTTCTAATTCTTAATTTAGTATTGCTAGTACTAAAAGCACTAGACAAAAATGCGGATTGTTGAATGCATGAAGTGTTCAACCACACAATGCAAATTTATAGAAAGTATATAGAGAAATTGAAATATCATGTAAACTGAATAATGATGCAATAACAAGTCATTCTTTCTAAGAGTATAACATAGTAATATTACTGACCATACTTACGTCATAACAATACTAAAATACTAGACATACATAAAAGAACTTTTGACAATTTACAAATTAGTAACAAACTATTTAAACAAGTTCATAAGATCACAAGAGTAATCACAAAACACCAAAGTACTCATGCTAGATATATAATCATAAAGTCTGGCTTGTGAAAGGTTGCATGAAAAATCAGTTGCAACTAATTACTGGAAAGTTGAAATATATACGAGCATTTAAGTTAAGTTTCCTTTGACTTATTCATGATGCTATTGACGAAAGGTTTGTAAGGGTTGTTCATGTTCTTAAATACTTACATGATGTTTTCATGTGTGTCTTTAAACCTCTATAAACATACCCCATAGCCAGCTTATAATTGGACCAAATCATCTGGAGCAACTTCACTAATAAGAATTCCTTAAAGCTAGTCCCATTTGATTAAAAGTGTGAGCTTAAGACAATTGAGGCTGTGTATCCCTCTTTCTGTTCTTGCATTTGCTCCATTCATCCTAAGAAAATGTAGGTCTGTATTTCCTTTCTTCTCGATAAAGCTCTGTTGTACAGGAAAAGATGTAGCAATCGAATAATATCCTGTTCTCACTATTTCTCTACTCTTACTAAGTGTCCCATCATGCTTAATGTCTTATGGAACTAAACAACATACTAAAGGAATATTCCATAAGAGCATGATCAAGAATATCCACATGTAGATTCACTCGGATGTAAAACTTGAAAAGGAAACGTTCAAGCGCACAAGCTGAAATGATTATCAAGTTGGCAACACTATTTCTAGTTTTGCTAAAAGTTTACGAGATAGATTTAGATGCTTGAGGATGCCAACAAAATAGGCTTGATCTCCTTATATCTGCAGCTTCGTATGGGTGTTCCACAATTTTATCTATAGCCTGACGATGGGAGAGAGTGATCTGGAAGAAAGATCATTTAGTTGAAAGTGGAAAACATAAGATAGAATATGGAAAGCAGAAAAACCTCTTGTTTCCTACATGATTCATTATAGTAATGTCAATGAAGTTATTGAGTAGATATATAGACCACGATTGCAATAAATTCAACTCCTAACGTTTTCTAATAATTGAGAGGCATCTGGAAACCATCTGCTTAGACAAATCTGTTACTCTTTGCATACATGGTTCAAGAAGCTTTGCATCTTCTTATTTTTTTGTATCTTTATATATTTGATAGGAAGATCATGCATGTTCTAAGGTTTTAAAGATATATAGTATATATTTGTTATCAACTACTTAATATTAGTACTATTGGTTATCAAGTTACCAATAAAAATTTCAAACTTTCTCATGTAATCTAACCTAAATTGTGATTATTTATAAAAGAAACTATGTAAGGAAAGCTTCTACTCTAATAAAGTAGTTATCAAGCAATTATTACAACAATGCACAAATTAATTAGAGAGGATATACCTTTCTACGACTTATTTTGTCCGACATATGAACTGCTTCATAAGATTGATCAAGTTTCAAACGTTAAGACTATGTTATCTTTATTCTTAAATAACCAATCTTTGGTAGAAACTATAGCTTATGATTTTTTTTGAGCTAGAGTGCTGAAATTCATCTATTACCGTACCTCCATTGCTGAAAGCAGATTCTAAGACAATAGTGAGACCTAAATATCATATGTATAAGAAGTTCCAACTACTTTATGCACATGAAATATGTCAGATGAATTCTAATACATAAGAAGGGGAAATATGTTCAGTAGCTAATACATCACAAGCTAGCTTCAGAAGTTCAGGAAACCAAAACTCATTAGATTGCTACCAAATTTTAAGTATGTTGATATGTTGATTTCTATTAGACAAGTCTAATAAAGTATAAATCTAGCCGTGACTCTTTACCTCGAGCTGAGACCTCGAGCTGAGACCAAGACCCCACAAATCGACTCATAATACTGCAGATAGTATGAAGTTAGCTATTACATAAAACTAGTAATAGGAAAGCTAAAAATATAAATGTTAGACAGGGATACCTTCATTAAATTATCTTCACAATCAAAGCTTGTTGTGCAATAGAAATTGAGCAAACAAGAGTGTTTAGTGATGATTCAACATGTACTAATAAAAAATCATGAATTCATCTTAACATCCCAACCATGTTCTTCTCGTTCTTCATCCTTATAACTTTTACTATAAGTATATCCCATTATCTTCATCTTATAATGTGGATCTAGTACAACAGCAACCACATAAATAGAATTAAGATCCATTAAATATTTTTCAAACTTCTCATTTATCTTTGCGAGCAATACTGCAGATAAAGCTCCTTTGGACTTCTATAGACATTCTTAAAAGTAAATGGGAAGTAGGATAGATGAACCTGAGAATGTCTTTGTGCATCCCTAAAAAACTTTAAGAGCTTTCAATTCACCTCCAACTTACTGGACTCCTTAACAGAAGGCCGGTCAATTTTTATCTCAAACAACTAGCTTTTTTGATGCATACCTATACGCTCAAAACTTTCAAGCATAAGATGAGTGGAATTTCATCTATTAGGAACATCTTTTCACAGCTTCATATTCATATTTTGATTCATTGACCCAATACATTCTCAGAGCTTCCTCTTCCAAACTTGTGAATTTTAATGAACTCCACACATTCGTTAACTTTCTTAATGTTTAAGTCAATTTCTTCCAAAATCATTTGAACAATTAGATTTAAGGGATCTCATCCATCTTGCATGAAAAAAAACACCCTCGTAAGGCAAAATCATGTTCAAATTTAACTAGTCTATAAACATCAACCATGACATCATTTTGGCATTATCAATAGTAGTAGTAGATAATTTTTCTTCTATTCTCCATTCAATTAAAATAATTGACAAAAGCCTCTATAAAAAAAAGTGCAATTCTCTTGTGATGTGGAGGTATTTCTCTAAAGCGGAGTCTCTTATTCCTAATTGAGTGCTTGGCACATGTATTTAGAATTCTCCAAGAAACTAGTTTCTTGCGAATATAAAACCTAGGTGTAAAACTTATGAGAGATCAAAACTCCCATATTTGGGTCATCACTAATTTTCTAGGCAAAACTAATTTTTCATGTGTAGACAACTAGTTTAAAAGATTGCCATGATTGACTCAATGCGATACCGCATTAAATAGCACTTTGCAACAACAGCTAATAGTAACTGAAATATACAATCATAACCACAATTGCAACAATCACTAACCAATTACTCAGATAAATCAGTGTTCGAGTAAGTAAACACTCAAACAAAACCAAAACAACAATACGTAGATCATTTGTCCCAAGCTAGAAGACATCATGTGAAAAGTACTTTGTAATGATTAGGTAAGGTGAAAAAGTAATCTTTTTCCTTCTCGTCATTACTTAGTATCATTCCAATGGGTAATCTTTCTTCTCCTTCAACTTTCAAAAGCTCTTCAAAAACATGCATTCTCCTACTAACATCCTCAGCCTCGAACTGAATGTAAGAAACAAGCTTCAAATGCTTCCTGACGTGCTTTGACACATATCTCCTAACTTCCTCATAGTGTCGACCAACTGCTCCATAGAACTAGTTAACTCCTACTCCCTCATGCTTTCTTTCCTTTACTGGTCTTATTTTGAGCACTTCTTTATCCACCCCCAGATGGAGCCATATATGTACTATAGTCGTCACGGGCAGTTGACATTTCAGATTGCGCACTTACATATGAGTTTAATTGTTGATTTTCTCAGCATCTTTTTTAATTTTTTCTACGACATTTACTGGATCAAAAGCATCACCACCTATAGCTCTCTCTCTTCAAAAAACTATTGCGAGGTCACTGTAATGAGAAAACAGCTTGTGCAGAAACTCTTTAGCATTGGGAGAGTTAGCAAAAGAACCAAAAAACCAAACAAGATGTGTACCAAGAGTAAAGCAATTCAGTGAGAGCAATTAAAATAGTAAGCACGCTCACTTTTTCATAACATGGTTAAAGTAGAACATATATTTTTTCTTAAGATGATAAAGGTGGAAAACATAGTTTGGTGTCATAACCTTTCCCTTGAAATGGAAAACAAAAAGCCTTGATAGTTTCAAACACCAAGAATGAAACATTTCCCTCCTTTCATATTCATCTAGCTAATATCTATAGTAACATTTACCAAAAAATTGGTCAAAATACTTGCATTGTTCTTGCGAGTTTCGGAAGATAACTCTAGAACAAGCTTAACAATAAGAAAAATCTGAAACTTAAAAATCATAAACATATTATAAGCAACATATTCTTAAAAAAAGTTGTAATAAAATTAATAAAAATAGGTTGAAATAAAAGTCAAACAAAGGAAAACCAACAACAAAATGTTTTAGACGAGCAGTAGAAGAAAAGACCTCAAAGTAACTATATCGTAAATTTGAGTAGACCCTTTAGCAATTAGTCTAGCTTTCAACTCCTCTATACTCCAATTTTTTTCTTGTAGATAAGTTAGCTAAATTCCATGAGCATTAATGCCTTCTATTGTACATTCATGACATTTTTTCATATAGTATGTGCAAGAACTTATTGCAAGGACTAGTTATACAAAGCATGATATAGACAACATAAAAGACCGAATCTAAGTGCAGAATGAGACAACTGAAAGTAGGCAGTAGTAGGATATGCTGTAGAAAAATTATTTAACCTTTGATGTAGCTTTAGTAACCTTTTACCTTTATTGTGAGCAATGGGAACATCCAAGTCATTATCAGCGGAGTCCACAAAAGGTGAACTTAGAGTGATGAAAAAGGCTTAGTTAGTTGTACTAGGTTTCTTATTCCGATGTTCATAAACCATCAATGATATTTATATAGTTAAAGACTCATCATCAACAACAATATGAGGAGACTGAAGGAGCAAAAGCGGGAATAACAGGATTCATCTCAATCAATTTGATATTCATCGTAAAATTTTGTAAAAGGCATATCTAAAGATCAGGAATGAGGAGTTTCCTATGAAAAGTGGTATAAGCACTAAGATGTTGTTTATTATACTAATTCATAACATGTATAGTCCTTTCTTTTGTCTTAAAAACAAACAAATTACATGTAATTGATCTTGGAGAAAATTTATCTTGAATAGGATAATGATTATGAACCAAGCACATGCATCCAGAAAGACATTGGAGAGAGAAAATTGATGAATTAGGATAAACAAAAAGCAACTAACAAAGTAGTTTGACATTTAAGCACACTAAATGGTTACTATTAATTAAGTGGCATGCAGTAAGGGTGACATCACTCCAAATATGCTTTGAGACATGCATATGAAATAGAAGGATTTGGTGAATAAACCAGATTGCTTCTTTATTTCATAAGGTGGCTGTGTATGGCCATACGTGTTGCGCCCCCTCGGCATCTACATATGAAGCCAGATAAGCGATTTGATACGTCCAAGAAGAAATCACTTCGGAATCCATTTTCAACAGTTGCCTAGTATGAGAGTTGAATATCACTAAAACCTGTTTTAAGTGTAAGCACCATTTTTAACATATATTAAGGTGCATTTGCATATTGTCATGGATGTACATCCCAGTCCTCTTATTTTTTTGTAGTGGGATAGGCGGTGATGTGGCAACTGCTTATTAATAACTTAAGGTGTGCCAGAGGAATTGCCAGGATGGGATACTTCAAATGAAGCTTGTTAACCTATGCGAATGTATCTATTGTTCCTCATAGTTTACCAGCACTATGAATGCACGTTGTAGTGGATTGTTAAAGGTTATGGTACCTCTAGAGCCCTATAGGTACAAAGGTTTAATTTTTAAAGATGCTAAACATTTTAAGCTCAATAAACGAGGCATATGATTATGTGTGAAGACAGCACAGGCATGTAGAAACACCACATAGATAGCAACAAGAATGCTATAAAACATATTGGATATATTTGGAAAGCCAAAGTACTCTCCATGCGTGCCAGAGTTCTTGGAGGTTATTGGTGGATGTGCATGGATAGTTGCTGTAGTTAGGTAGCACATCCTTGTTTCTACTACAACTCATGTTCCTCTCAGTTTAAGATTTTTGCTGGTAGCTCTAAAGCACCAGACTTTAGGATGAAATATTACGGCAAGACATCAACAGTTAGATATAAAATGAGAAAAGTTCATCAACTATCCTTCTGTGTGGAAATGGGAATGCTTGGGGAAACTAATGTCACATATGAATGTTTAAAGCTGGCACAATATCCTTCATTACCATGCAAAAAGGTTTTGATTTATTTGCAGCAGACCATTGTTATACTTTTGGGTCTTCAATTATGATTAGGGTAGAACTAGTGGTCTGCATACATTTGATGATTTTGCGTGAGTTGGGAAAATCATGGTGATATGTATGTAAGATATTTTTGGTGTATGTATGTCATTTTGTTGATATTCTAATTCTTATCCTCCTCTCAGCTCTTTGATAATCTCCAACAATGATGAATAGAACAGCTATTACATACTTTCACATTTTTAGAAGTTGTTATTGAATGATAAAATACCTTGTTCATTTTTTCCGAAAACCAGGGCTATAGTTCTCGTCAGGTATTTCCGGAGCAAGTCTAACAGAGTATTATTTTTTGACAGTGGTAAAGCCTGGCAAAGAGCATGCTGGAGCAACTCTTGAAATTCCTTCTGAAGAGAGCCTCTCTAAGTTAAACTGAGGAGCAATACGCCCTCTGATAAGTAAGGATGAATAGCTGCTACAAACCCCAGAGTCATGGCTGACTTATTTTTGTATAACTTCTTCAATTTCGATTCGTAAGAGAGCATAAGAATATCAACTTGAGGTTAAGCTTATTGCCGTTCTTTCTTGTAAGAACTAATTGCATAACAGGATTCGTGTTCAAGAATCCTGTAATCTGTACTTGTGAAAGTCCCACATACTGTGCTAGTACATCACTATAAGGTTCTGAAGCATCATTTGGAAGCATGGAGAGTCTCTCTTGTAAGAACTAATCGCGTTGCAGTGTAGTAGAATTTACTTGTTGCTTAGATTTGGTAGCGAGGTCTTGTCTGGTTAGTATATAGCAAACACTGCCTTAGTGTTCAGTGAATTTAGACTCGGCACGGATAGTTAAAATTTATAATGGGTGGGAATGTTGTGCTACTCATGGGGAGAAACAAAAGTTCTATTATTGCAATGTGGATAAACATGTAGGCATTGTCTACATAGGTTGTTGCCATATGTTTCCCCTATTAGTGGAACGAGTCCGTGTTCTGTACTCGTATAGCCAACTGAAGGAAATAGTTGCAGTGATTTTGGTAAGAACGTCGCATCATCTTATGGTGTTTTGGCATTCCAACAGAGAGTGAAGAGCTTTACTAAGAGCCTCACATCACACTTGATTTCTTATTTAATGAAGAGTCTCATTTTTTATTCAGCTGCAAAATTTGGTGGTCTGAAATCAATCTCTTTGAAAACATTCGCAAAATTTCAATGATTCGGTAGCATTTTTGTAGCACACTCTGTTGCACATTACACTTGCACAGTGCTAAAATAACAAGAAAGAGAGAATGGCAATGCATGATAATTAGGGGGTTGTCACATATGTTCATAACGCCCATTATATTGTAGGCTTTTTCTTTATTTCTGTGCTACTAACGCTGAAACAAACGACGGTTACTCTGGTCTATGATGAATTAGGACAAGATCTACAAACAAGTAGAGATGACCACAGTCACTTTGGTAGTGTTGTCTGATATTCAACGGTTGAATGAGGGATTGCAATTCCAGGCTAACTGTTTGGTGATCTACCATAATTTGTATACAAAGAACATAAAAACAACTCAAGATCGCAAGTCTTCGTAACATCTTTTTGTCCAAGAATTTGTGAAGAAATCGTCCTAAAACATTTTGAAGGACCATGTAAGAAAGCTCTATTTGTTTTTGTATACATGGATCTGGTTAAACATATAAATCAGACAATTTTAGAGAAAAGAACTTAATTACAAGTTTATTAATGCCAGAACTATCACCTTCTATCCGCACTTATACCAAACATTTCCAGTATTCTTGATTAAAAAAATGAAATAATGATGCATGCATAACTAACCCCTTCTAAAATCTGCTATGATTTGGCCATTTTAACGAGACTACGTAAAACATTTTCGTGAAATTTCTTAGCATGTAAAAGACGCATAGGACACTGGGTTACGGTGAAAGTGGGACAATGTTTAAAACAGCGGCATCAAGCAGAACATAACCTTAGCAAAACATACTGTTCAAATTCTGGAGAGATACTGTAACTTTTTCAACGAGTACCAGAAAGTGGGGGCTATTCAGATAAAGAACCGGTGCATATTTAACTTAATTTTTTACTTATATTTTTCAATGAATTTTATATAATTATTTTATCTAAAAAAATATAAAATTTTATTATTATTATTATTTTAAGCAACTATCATGGTAAAAATCACTTATGGAGAAGCACTTCCATCAATGTTCTACAGCAAACATTCTTTCAGCAACTACAGATATTGATGCAAAATGGTAGTCACTTCACAAATTGACGGTTAAGAGAAAAATAAAGAGTAAATGAAACATTGTCTCTTTCAGAGATTCCTGCAGAATGTGCACCATGTGAGGGGGAAACATTTTCAAGAGAATTCAAGGAAGTTCCTATCTCTTTTGTGATGATAACGAGCTCTCTTTCCTATTTAAACTGTGTATTGCATTGGGGGGGATCTATTCTTACTTAAAGAAGTATTTAATTAGAGATAATCTGAGCGTTCATCAAGCAATAATTCTTAATTATTTAATCATTATAAAAAAAGAGAAAGATCATTGAAACTCATACGTAAATTTTAATAATAATAATGATTAAAAACTATAATGTGTGAAGGACAATAATGAGTTAAACTAACTTATGCATAACTGCAAATCAATTAAAAAGAGAAGTGCATAAAAATAGTTGCTAGTTTCTAATTATTTCACAAGAAAAGAATTATCATATACGATAAGAGAAGAACAATTTGATATTGTTTGAGCTATATTATAACAAATAATTTTTCCTATAGATAGTGATAAAATAGCCATGTATATTAGCAAACTATATTTTGTTGAGCACAAGAAAATAAAATTGACGAAGTATCAGAACAAAGCACGATGACATGTGATGTATAGAATGGCAGCTAGCGAACTGGAGAGACAAGCTATCGTAGCACGGGAGAGCAAGTGGATCATCTTATTAATTGTTTGCGATTTTGAATTCTCTAGTAGCACATGAGAGAAGATACAAGAAGAAGAAAGAAAGAAAAATAAGAAAACAAAAATATTGAGAACAAATAGAAAAAAAAAAGAATACGAGAAGCAAATAATTGAGAGAAAACATTTGAGCTAACATCTTATTACTGTTTCTTTTTCACTGAGCTTATTGAGTTAATATTTTTAGGCATCCCTTTTTTATCCTCTCATTTGTTTTGAAATAGGTTAAGATTCAATTCTATGAGAGTGATCCTATACTAGAAATTTGAATTATAATAAAAATATTTTGAACTTGTTGAAGTGCGAATTGCAGTCGATGAAATGCGCTTTCCTAAGCCTTATCAGGAAAACTAGTCTAGTAAGAAGCTATATTTGAGCATCTGGAAAGACTTGGGAATCCAAGAGGCTACTAGTGGTTCGTATCATGGAGAGCGTGAATACTTAATTGCTTGCATTTAAACTTGAGTGTAGAACCTAATCCTTCTCTATGTAAGAAATAATAAAACTTATCGACTAAATATTTGCCAGTTAACTTACATATATGTATTTAGGAAACAGATTCATTTCAATCGACTATAATTCATCTATTTTGACTAAGTTGTCTCTTTCTAGGAAACACTGGACTTTATTTAAAAACCAGCTTCAATCTAGTTAACTATACCGATGCTATTTTGTTGGTAACTTTTAAAATATTTAAAATTTTTAGTTACCAAACTCAATTCACCCCTCTTTTAAAGTTGGTTGTGTAGCTTTGCGCAACAAAAAAAGTAGAGCATCTTTGTTTCGACTCAAATTATCTTTTTCGAAGTGATGACAAGCGTGTATACAACTCGTTGGAGTAGTAATAATTATCTCAAATATAGCAGAATGCACAAAGGAAGGCAACTTTTGTAGAAGCAACATATGTATACTTTGTAGTATGTATATATAAATCTTGACAAATAATTGCAGTTAGATTTAAAAGATAACACTATCAAATAAGCAATCATGTTCGTTTCCTATGAATAGTATGCATCTTACGCATCATTTTAAGTAAAATCGTTATATTTAAAAAAACGAGAGGACTCCACATCACCGATTACATGAGGAATTCGCTATTGATTATTTTGTTAATAATGGAATAACTAATGCTTAATCTCAAGACAGCCGCTCTAGTTAAATGTAGCAAAACAACCAATAATTTTACAATAAATATATGACAATTAAGAAGTAAGAAAGAATACAATTAATTTATATCAAAGAATTCTCAACAATATGAAAAAAACTCACGGGCAGTACTTTAGAAAAAATCCACTACTACTAAAGAGTTATAGCTTTTCATTACTCTATGAAGAATAATAAATGTTATGTTGGCTGTAAAGAATTAATTTTCTATTGTAAGTAATATAAAAAAAATCTAAGCATAATAAGCTCTTACTATTGCATTCACACCACACACAACTGTTGCCTACAATATATATTATATGTTAGCTGAATCCTACTACACACATAGCTATTTGCATGTTACTTATAACCGCTACTACACATGTAGCTCTTGCGTTATATACACAACAATCTTACATGGTTGTCACGATCGTAGCCCCATAACAGCTGTTATATCAACTTCTGCACACAAGATCATCGTAAATCACAACTGGACGCAGTCTCGCCTACGGCGCAATTTGTGTTGCCCACTTGCCCGTTTGCACTATCGCATCTATATAAGCGCCCCACACCATGTACGCTTGAGCCTGCACCTTGCTCTGTTGTTGCTCGTGCTTGTGTGATTACCGAATCTGCTAGCCCACATGATGAGTCTCGTTCGTAACCAAACCAGCGTAGATCTCCTCTTCTTTGCAGTCGTTGTATTTCCTCAACAATGTCATTGGCGATCTCCTCTATTACTGAAATATCCAACCAGATGTCGATTCCAAATCTCTTTTCAGTCTCCATCTTCCTCTCGATCTATCATAGCTCGACGAATTGATAGAGTCTTCCTCGGCCACATTAGCATCTTCCTAGTAGTGACACCTCCACTAGGGCTTAATAATGGTTTGTTGGTTAAGCTGCACCTAGAGATGTAAATCAAATCGGATTAAACATGCAGAAATTCGCCCCACCTGGCTTATGAACAATAATAGTAGGCCCGGTCTATCATTCAGTAGAGGATTGACATTGTCTGCCCTCCAATCCAGTCACTGTGCATGTTCAGATCAACTTATAATATAAAAAATTTTAATAAAATATTTATAATTTATTTTAATATTAATTGTTGGGCCTCCAAATTAGAGTAGGCTCGGATTAGTAGCATGTAGGGCTTGAAGGGCCCGAATGAAAGACGGACTATCTTGGTGGGCTAGGACCGGATTAGTAGCGTAGGGGTCTGAGATGGTGCCCAAGTAAAAAACGGGCTAGTTAATTTGGAGGTGGGCCAACAACTCACTTTGGATTGGGCCAAATGGACCCTGACTTTGTGGGCTTAACATCCCTCGCCTCTTAATAGTCCTACATTGACTGGATGTTGAATGTGTATGTGCTTATCAGTGAGAGATGCTAACCCTTAAGAGGTTGGCCAAATCTTTTAGTATGGGGATCCGATTCTACAATTGATATCAAAGCCCGGTGGGGTGAAACTGCTCGGCGTGTTGCTGGAGGGGAGATTGTTGGGCCTCCAAGTTAGGCTAGGCTTAGGTTAGTAGGATCGGATCTGACACCCTAATCATTAGAGCTCTGATACTAATTGTAGGATCGGATCCTCACACTAAAAGAATTGGCCAACCTCTTAGAGATTAGCATTTCCCACTTATAAGCACATACATATTCCAACATCCATCTTTCAATGTGGTACCATTAATGGACGTGAGCTGTTGAGTCCACCAAGCCAGGGTCCACTTGACCCAACCCAAGGCGAGTTGTTAGCCTACCTCCAAGTTAGCTAGCCCATTTTTTACTTGGGCACTATCTTAGACCCCTACGCTACTAATCCGGCCATAGCCTACCAAGCTAGTCCGTCTTTCACTCAGGCCCATCAAGCCCTACACGCTAATAACCCGAGCTTAGCCTAACTTAGAGGCCCAATATTAATAATAATTTAAAAATTATTTTAAAATTATCTATTTTTTATTTTTTTTATTTATTATATAAAATAAAAATATAAAACGGATAGGGTCTAAGCACTAAAATTACACATAGGCTTGCCCGACCCAGCATTGGTGTGGGAATCAGATCGTGTCGAATCGGCCAGCTCACTTGGCCTGGGCGGATCGAGCCCGATTCGACCTGTTCATATTTACATATCTGGATGCACCTAACAGCCTAGCTAGTTGCTTTTTACTAGGTTGACCACGACCTAGTTAGATTAGGGCTCCTAGCCTCAATGGGCTGTAATTTAATTTTCATAGGTCATGCAAATATTATTATATGTAAAGTGACTTATATACCAACAAATTTGTACTAATACTTTGCAGTATTTTTTTTCTTTTTAGTTTAACCATCGATAATAGAATACACACGCTCAGTCATAATTACGAAAAGACAATCCACTCTCGGTATGTATCTTGCAGCTTTGGATGTGTCCCCATCATATTGGAACCATAAGTTTTCATTGTTGATGCATATACTTGATACACAGCGATTCACACTACTTCACTGGTTAAAAAATTTGGAGATGAACTAATAAGAGGAGTTAAAATCGGCTAAAATATTCCACGAAGCTTTGGAGCATCCCTTCATTGATTCTTCTTGATTTTGTCTCAGACTCGGCTATCTCGTTTTCTATCTAATCCTATAGATAGATCACAAAATTTCATTCTTAGAGTCGACATGATCGAGACTTCTCTGAAATTTGTTTGTTCAAGTTCTTCATTAGTTTTTCTCTTTCGACTGGAGAATCCAGATATTTTTTAAATTTGCAAAATGTGATTTTAATAAATTATTGATGCTGACACTATCTTTTAAATCTGTGGAACATAAGGTAGTACCCTTTTAACCAGCTAGCATGTATTTGTCCAATGATCCTACATAAATACTCTGACGCATATAGCCTATTGAACTCAGCTTTTGCCTCTTACATACTCACAGTTCATGCATGTACTCTTATTTCTGATTGGCAGATTTTGCTTCTGGATTTGTTAATAACCACCATTATTGTTTGCACTCTGTGCTCTCACCAACCATTTTTGATGTCACAAGATGCACTATTGAACTGATTCGAATTACCATTGCTTCGAACTTCAACTCTTTCTGTAAGCTACTTTCAAAAACTTACTTCTGGCTAGAATCTTTCTGTATTAGTAATTCTAAGCTTCGACGTGTTTTAGAGGAAGTCATTCTTAGAAACATAGGAGACACATACCAAATCTTTGATGTTATATTTCATAGGCATTAAAATCTATTCTAACATCACTGTTATGAAATACAACACTGTATGAGCTAACTAAGGTAAGAATTTTAGATGGTTCCGGCCAACATAGTAAAAGCCCAATGTAATGCAAAGTCTTTAGCCAATGGGATAGAAACTCGTCACTATATTAACTCTTTTTTCATCTTATCTTTATTTAATATGGGACAAATCTAACTCATCCTGTAGTCAATAAAATTTCTTGAAGTGTGTATCACCAATAAAATTTCTCTTCATGTAAGCATTGTATTGTGCACCAAGTACATTATACTCAAGATCTTAGACAAATTTTGCTTCAAGCACTAATAACGCACAATAAAATTTATCTTTCAGAACCTAACTTGATCTAACTCTCTGTTGGCAATGCAAAATTTAGAGTCACACTACTTGAACTTTCTCATCATACTAGTAAGAGTTACAATATCCGCTGCTCGTCTCATCTGTCCTCTATTATTAAGCACAAAATGCTAACTTCTTTAGAGTCAACTTATTCTGAATCACTACTCAAAATGCAAAAGTTCATTTGAATATATCTCACTGTTCTGATCTCCTTATATACTGTTAGTAATATCTACGTGCACCGGTTGCTTCACTTCAGTCAAATCTTAGACTCTGATATCTCATTTGCTAAAAACATTATAAGTTAGAACTAATCCCAATATAGAGCTGATGTTGGCAAAAGCAACAGAAATAATGAAGATTTTGAAATAATTATATTACAATTAAAAATAAAATAAAAACAAATAATTTACTTTGAAACACACTCAGTAATCTGAAAAGAATCCACATGGGTACGAAAAACATTACTACTAATAATGGCTACATTCTTTAAATGCTTTTGGGAGAATAATAAAATTTTAAAAAGAAATAAAATCTATTACAAATAGTATAAGAAAATTTCAAAGGCATAGAAGTTCTTGGAACTGCATACACCACATACGGTTGTTGCCTACTTGCAGCGTTACTACAGATATAACTCTCTATCTGTTGCAACAATAGCAACGCATAACTCTTTCATGTTAGCTGCATTGCTAGTACACACGTAGCTCTCTACCTCTCGTGCATAGTAATTTTGCACCACTGTGACGGCACCTATCTACACCATGACTCGTAGAGGCCCAGTGCGGGCACGGTCTAATTCGCGAGGCCTACTTGCTGATGCTAGCGTGCCAGCACTGTCTGCACCTGCACTCGCACCATGCACTCCTACACCCTGTCTCGCCACTTCTAGCACCTTCATCCGCGCCCGCGTGAATATGCCGAATCAATTGATTTGCTTTTAAAATAATCTGATTTTTATTTTTAATTCCTTGCTTAATCTAAAGGAAAACACTTAAAGCGATGAAATTCAAGAAAACTTCAAATCTTAAAGACTTCTCAAAATTAATCAATAAAATTTCAATATATAATTAAAAAAATTAAGTGAATTAGAATACGTTACATGTGCACATCCAACAAATGCAAGAGGCGGTCGTACTTGAAGTTACATGCAAACGAGTCCAAACTTAAATACGTGTGGCCAAAATGTAAGGCAGCTTTTCCTCGCATACCCTTTTTCCGTTTGGGCATTTAGTTTATTAATAGTTTTAGATAAGAACAAACAAAATGTAACTGACGTCCTGGTTGAGGCGTTACACCAGTTTTCTTCTGCTTTTCCTTTTGTTACATGAAGACAACTTCTGCTTTGCTACCTGAAGACAACTGGCGTATAATCCCTGCCGTTTCTCTTATCATCATATGTGTCACCGGCCAGTAAAGCAGAATTCTTGAATACAATTACTAACGAGTGATGACTATTAGTGTTGTTACTTAGATTAGGATTTTCATTTTGTTTCTACTCTATTTTCTATAAACTTGTAAGCTTCTTCTTTTGGCTCTCTTTCTCTGTGTGTGTTTGTGTGTTAATTTATTAAATGTTGATTTTGATTTGCAAATTTCAGAAGCTCTGGAGTGCCAAGTGATGTTATCTCTCTCGCTCTCTCCAGTAAGCCGAAGAACTCTTGAATAGTCCTCTCCCAGGATTGCCTCTTGTTTCGGGCTTTCGTATTAGTTTACGGAATTAATCCGGAGAGGCCGATGATTCTTTGTGGATGCCTAACTACTTATGTTAATCGGCAATATGTATTACTGTAGACATACAAAGAAACTAGAAGAAATATATAATCTTCGACCACAACAGCGTAAATACTTCAATCACAAGAAGCATTCATGCTCATACAACTAGTACATAGCAAGTCTTCTACGATATGACATACGGATTATACCATAAACGAAGGTAACACTAAGTTTAGTTTTTCGCCAATATTATTAGTTGATTAATGGCTGCATAGATGGTTGGATGAAAGGATGTCCTTCATACTCTTGCTAGCTACGTAGCTAGTTGTTGTTGCTGCTACGAATGGATTCGACGAAGGCGTTGATGGTGTTCATGTCGGCCATATAGGTATGAGTGAAGTCAACCAGTTGACCCCATTTGAAGTCCGGGTAAACCCTTGGGTGCTCCGAGTCCACTAGAGTCTCCGGCGGTGTTATAATTGTGCTCCTGTTAGGGTTTAAGAAGAAGGCAAGTGACTTCCTCTCAGTCTTGTCGTTCACCACTGCACGGTGCAGGCAGCTCTTATACCTCTTGTTCGTCAGTGCCTACAAATAGAAAACATTAATTACTAGTTTTTCGAAATTTGTCAAACTACAACTACAAAACATTAATTACAAAGGTAAACATTAGTTTTTCTTTGCAAAACCATACATGAATCTACAAAAACTCCAGTCATTGCCATATATATGCATGCATGGACTTTAGTGAGACAAATTAATAACTACATTAATTGATGATGAAATCAACAAGGCATGCACTTACCATGAGAGTATCGCCAATCATAATGATGAATTCATTAGGTCTGGGTGTCACCGCCTGCCACTTGCCTCCGGAAAAGACCTGCAACCCAGGTATGTCATCTTGGCTAAGGATAGTCACGGAGGTTCCATCGCAATGGGGGCCGGTACCGAGGGTGAGCTGTGGCTGCTGGCACGGCGGGTAGTAGTTGACCCTCATGATTGATTCACTCCCCTTGAAGTAGTCTACAAGAGTTGATCTTTCTAGTCCCAGGCTCACGCCAAGCATCTCGACGATCTCCAGCGACAGCTTGTGCATCATATTGCAGTACTCTTCCCAAACCATGCTACACATATGCACCAAATTATTTAACAATATATACAACAGAAATCTGTACTATGCATACATGCATATATAAACATAAAGCTTTTAGATCAACTAGTCTTTTATTCAGGTAAATATTTTACATACCCGAAGTCATGGAAGTTTTGGCCCATGGTTTCGACAAAATAGTCATGAATGGAACCAGAAGCACCGGGGTCTGAAAGATGACGAATAGAGAGAGTCTCCTTCCATGGGAGCTTGGCAGACCACCTATCTGTGAAGCTGCTACTGTAGCCGTAACTCTCTCTGGACTTTCTCTGAGCACGATTCTTTTCGGATAGCGGCATTTTAAAGAATTGATCGGTGATCCGATAAACCTTGGCAATGAACTCAGAATCAACGTTGTGGTTCTTGAGATGGAAGAAGCCGACGGTTTCGCAAGCTCTGCGAACTGCTTCCAGGATTTCTTTAGATGCCTGCGGATCGTTGATGC
Source organism: Acanthochlamys bracteata (assembly GCA_019914995.1). NCBI lineage: Eukaryota > Viridiplantae > Streptophyta > Magnoliopsida > Pandanales > Velloziaceae > Acanthochlamys > Acanthochlamys bracteata. The sequence goes on from CM034136.1 coordinate 2,992,016, forward strand.
ATGACTGAAGCTTATGGAAATCGATAACCGGTGCATTTTGCTCTTCAATAAGGCCATCGTCAACCTTCGTCTTGAAATCATCGGGCCACACAAGCTGGGTAGGAATGTTCGCTTGCTTGTTCAAGTTTACTGCATCAAAAACCAGTTGTGAACTGTCAATGGTGGCCATGCTATCTAGTTTCACAAGAGTTGTGACCGGCTGCAGGCGTTACAATGTTTTCTCTTGTTGATTTTGATATATGTGAACAGAGTAGCATGTAACTCGTGATGCCGAGCGGAGTTTTAAAATCATTTTGTTTGTTGTATTGAATGCGGGCAATTAGTCTTTGATATATCCGAACTTTTTAATAACAGCAAAACTAAAAAGAAGACGTATGATTAACATGTATGTATGTTACTCTTTTAGGGGTACTCCCTCTTGATTATGGCTGAAATATCCTCCAAATTCAATCTCCACAGTTGGATATAAAAATTTATGAGTTAGAAATAAACTCACAAAATTTCAGTTTAATCGGATTGTAAATCGATATCCATTTGTTCACTTGATCAAAATAAACAAAATTATATAAAACATATATTCTGAAATTTTTTAATTTTTGTCATTTTGATCAAATGACTGAATAAAGGTGAATCTATGATTTGATTATGCCAAAATTTGGTGAGTACATTTCTAACTCATGACTTTTCATATCCAATAGTATAGATTGAACTTGGAGGTCACTTTGGTCATAAATCGGATCGGATATGAAATGCCCGAAAGTGCCCGTATATGTATATGGATACTTTCTCTTCTAAAGACAGTTCCACGCACTCTATAATAATTTTTTACCGTAGAGACATTTAAATCTAATCTTTACCGTTGAATATAATGAATTATAAATAGATAATGTGCTGACAAAAATATTACCTCAATCAGACTACGGGATCGACCTTCATCTTCTCACTTGATCAAAATAATACAAAACAGAAATATATATATATATATATATATATATATTTGCCAAGTTTTACTATTTATGTCATCTTAATCAAGTGGACAGATAGATGTCGATTCGTGATTCGATTGAGATAAAATTTTGTCAATATTTTACCGACTCATATTTTATATTTCTAATAGTAGAGATTGAATTTAGTGATCTCTACTGCCAAGAATGACTATGGAGTGCCTTTAAGAGAGAGTATATCTATCTCTCATATATATACACACATTTTAATTATATCTTTTTGTTGGAACTCTCAAGTTAATTTTGATGATAACAATGAATTAAGAATTATGGTTTATATTAGACTAATAACTTAAAATCAAGTTCTGCAGGATTAGACAAATCAAGCTTATTTTACTTACGGCAGACAACAATAATAGTCATTAAACTGCCAGCTGCTCTACTACTATAAATCAAGTAGCATACAGAACAGATGATCCTATAGTCACACTACAGCCAGCTACTTAACTGCTGAAGCATACGAAAACTTTTTTGTATCGCTCAAAACAGAGTATTGGGTTCAACAACAAAACTTCAGCTCAAGCTCTTTTCTTCAAAATCTTCTGGACTTACAACTCACTGAAGCAAATCAGATACAAGATCCACAACGAGCAAAAATTTATCCTCTTCACAAAAAACAAAAGCTCAATGATCAAAAAAAGAAAACAAATTATACAACTAAGTTTGACTAATCAAGTCAAGACTAGCAAGTCAAACAATCCAAAGCAATCAACCTGGGATGCATTTAATTTGGACAAGCCAACTCAGCTCTCATATTTCAGACAACAATTTAGCTAAATCAAGTTCATAATCACTGACGGGTAAATTCAAATCTCTCTATGCTGCATTTAATGCTATGAAGATATTACACCAAGATAGCCGAAAGCAATCGTGGAAGCGGTTGATTAACCGCTGAACAAACTGCTCCTCTCTGACCTGAAAGTTTACCAATGTAAAAGGGCGTTAACGGCAATCTTTTTCAACGGAAAAATCGTCCTGCATAGAGATGAAATTCTATAAAAAGAGAGATAGAGTAACAGAGAAAAAGTAAGAGCAGAAAACGAAAAAAAACATATAATAACTCAACAGCTCTACAACGTTATCACTCAAGCAATTGAAACATTGCTGCTAATCACACTGAAGATATCTCTCTCAGTAACCTTCCTGATCATCTCATTAGAAAAACTACGTGAACACTCAATCATCATGAGATAGATTCTATGCTCTACTTCTATTATTTTCTTGTAACTTTATATTGATTTTGTGACAGAGGAGCTGCGGGCACCTGGTAAAGAAGCTCAGATGGAGTTTGGTGAAAGTTCTTAAATCTTATAATAGAGCTAGCATATCAGCCAGAGGGGCAGTGGTGTCCAGTAGGCTGTAAGGGGTTGTCTTGGTGAAAAGACCCGGTAAGAGTAAGTGTGTTTGGTGAAGCATTTTGCTCTTGGTGTATATGTAGCTTATTAAAGGTTTAGTGAAGCTTTGGCTCTGGTGATAGAGCGTCCGTAGATGTAGGCAAAGAGGTTTTGCCAAACCACGTTAAATATTCTGAGTACTATTTTTTTTAACTAAGTCAGCAAACATTCTAACACTTTCTATTTGCAGGTTACATAACTAACTCAGCCGGTTGTAAGCCTGTTGTCTGTAAGATTATTAAACTTCACGAAAATTTTTATTTATTAATTCAATTCACCCTTCCACTCTTGAGTTAATCTTACAGGAGATTCAACACTTTTGTATATCTTTATTAACCACAAAAAGATGATAAAAAAGTTCGGCCTTCTTTTAGTAAGAACATATTTGCTTAAATTTTAAATTTAGAGACTTTATCTAAAAACTACTATTTATATACTTCTACTGAAAAAAATGATTGTTGAGTTTTTGACTAAAAAACTACTTTTGTCTGAATTCTATTTAGTTAAATTTCATTATTTAAAACTTTTTCTAAAAAAATTGAAATATGTTGCTACACTTGTACTTATAAGTGAGCCTTTAACTATATAACAAAGATGTATTATTAAAAATTTAAATCTATTTCATTTATTATCTAATTTCTTAGAATTTAATTTTTATAACATATTCTATAATGCTTTTTATTTAATATTTTTATATTAACATTTATAAACTTATTAATAAATATATTATTATTATTATTATTATTTATTGTAATGAACTTGGAAATGTGTTTACTTTTGTAATGAACCTGCTCATACCTTCATCTTCAACAAAACTAGAGTAGTGTATCCCAAAAAAACGCACAACTTAGAGAACCTAAAAATTAACAAATAAAAATAAAATAGTTTACAAATAGCAATCAATAAATAGTTTAACTTATGCTAGAATGAATAAATCATTTTATTTTTCTTGCAAGTTAATCCCATACGAATTGTTTACAATCAAGTATAAAGAAATGATACTCCTAAATATTATTTATAAAGAACTTGCACATACATAATATTTACGATAATTTTGTTCCTTCACATTGCTCTTCAAAGTTACTTTTTGTTCCTTCATATGCACTTCAAACGACTTGACACCTGTTGAAGAAAGAATAAAGTAGCGAATGCTATGAGTTAACTCTTGAATGTTTTGCAAACAGCTGTAACCTAGAAACACTACTAAAAAATGACCTTCACCGGTTGATAAAATACCGACAAAAATAATACAATCGGTAACGTATCAAATATTGATTAAATATAATTTAATCGATAATATATTTAAATTTATCAACTGAATTTTAGTCAGTAAATTTATCGACTAAATTCTTTTTAGTCGGTAGATTTGTCGACTGCATGATATTAGTAGGTAATTAAATATCAGTTGGTAAATTGTGCTACTAGATCTAAAATTTAGGTGACAGATTTTATTTCATTTGTCTTCGTCATTGCCCTCTCTCCTCTTTCTTTAGAAAATTTTCTCCCTCTATTGCTGCTTCTCTTACCAATATCTTTCCTAATTAAACTCATTTTGTCCTATTTACTGTTTTTTTAATCTCTTTTTTTCTTTCCTTTTTTCTTCCCTATGCCTACACTACTGCAAATTTATCCTTTACCGACTGACCAATTCTGTCGGCAAGAGGAGTAATTCAGTCAGTAAAGAATATTACCGACTAAAACAAACTCGGTCGGCATTCAATCGGCAAAGACTGATCGGTAACCCGTTTTTCGACTAACAAACTAATTTAGTCGGCAAATTACTGTGTACTGCCGACTGATTTATTTTAGTAGATAATTAAAACAAATTATCGACTGAAATTTTAGTGGGTAAATTAAAATTACCGACTGAAATTTTAGTGGGTAAATTAAAATTACCGACTGAAATTTCAGTAGGTAAAAAAAATTACCAACTAATTATTCAAGGGTAAATTTAAATTGCCGACTAAGATATCAGTGGATAAAATCAAATTACCGTCTATAATTTTAGTGGGTAAATTTAAATTACCAACTAAAATTTCAATAGGTAAATTTAAATTAACGACTGAAATTTTCGGTGGCTAAATTTTAAGTTATCAATTGAAAACTTTAGTAGGTAAATTGATATTTTTGACTAAAACTTGTTATATTCTATATTATGCATTAATATTACAAAAATATTTATTAAAATAATAAATAGCATTAAATATATATTTTTTAAAATTACACACCATTCATAAAAATATTTATAGTAGTATATAAAATATTTATTAATACTACATATGTTCAATATTTATCACTATCAAATTTTCATTCATTAGTTTCACCTCCAAAGCTGAAATACCTCTTGCTGCTGCTCAACAATGTGAGACTTTAACTAGCATCTTCAGAAGCTAACTTAGCAGACTTCTCTTGCCGTCTCAGCAAACTTAGCTCCTTTAACATATATATAAGCTTAAGCTTCATTCTTCACATTCTACGTTTAATAGATTTTCAACAAGCTCGGACTCATAACTAAGGAAGTCAGGCATATAGTTACTAGCGTCACACTGAGTACTGCCAATTTTGTATCGTTCACAAATCATAACCTTCAGAAAACCACAAAAAAAGAAGCAAAACTTATATAAGTTTGTCAGGTGATAAATCAGAGGTATGGACAACCTTAACTCTTGGAAAGCAACTGAGGACTGGCTTTGGCTTATGATGGAGAATGTTTTGCTGATGATTGCTTGGGTTCCCACTACAGAGGCTAGTATAGCTATTATGAGCACATGCCACCTTATACTCTGTAGAAGCAATGGTTTTCATCAATATTTAATTGTGAAATCTAGCATAAGCAATATAGCTATCAGAGAAAAAATTCATGCAAAATAAATGTTCTATAGCACTGCCATGGTTAATGCAACAATTATTAGCGAAAGGTCAGGCCTCCTCTTATGACTCCAAATTAACTAAAGCCTCAGTTATCTAAGTTTATTCACACAAAAGCTTCCATGATTTATTCACAGATTTTTGGCGAATTTAATTGATAAAAGAATGCAGCTTGACTAAATATTTGTTAGCTGGCACTATTACCTTCTTTTTCTTCACAAGCTTAAGAAATTTGATGATGCAACAACGCCTATGGTCGTCCTAAGCCATAAGCCTATGCATATCCAAATTTGATTTTTCTTCCAGTTAGAGTTAAGCTCCTTAAAATAAGTCCATAAGCCTATCCAATGCCTATGGTCATCCTAACTGGCACTAATTCCTCACATGTTCAGCTAGATAAGCTAGTTCAGCTAACAAGATGAGAACAAAAACTTCATGCCTACCAAGAGCAACTATACTTTCATTAAAGCTCTTCCTCTAATCCAGAATGCACATTAATCTTCCATAATTGCAAAGATAGTTTGCACAAGTCGCAGGACGAAGCCAAGATACTCACACTTCACACATAGCACAAAATATGTGTCTTGTCAACATTACCAACTAACTAATCAACAGTTTTCTCTTTACCTCGTGACTAAGGGAAAACAAAAATTCCAGAATTAATAGCAAACAACACTAAAAATATCAGATTTTTTAAGCAAATATCCATACAACAGTGATACCCCTAACAACATGATTGAAGGGAAGCCTAAAAAATAATTTATCATCGCACGTAAGAACAAATGAACATAAAATCCTTCAGAAATGTTAAGTTTATCACAAATAGAGCTCAATTAGATACTCAATCACAAATAAGGAGGAGAAGATAAACTTAGATTTCAGTGGTCCAATTTCACAAAATTGACGACGGCGAAAGTATGGCTCGCACACACGCCGGTGAGATCTCAGCTTCAATCGCTGGCGCGTCTATGACGAAGGCAGCGGCAGTTAACAAGGAGGAGATTAGAGGTAGAAGAACAAGGAGAAATCAAGCGGGGAGGAGAGTTCGAAGCCGGAGCGGGAGCGGGAGAGACGAGCCAAGCACTAGTAGAGAAGAAAGAAAATGAACGGAAAAAGATAACAAGCCGCGAGTAAATAGTATTATTATTTATCGACCAACAACTATTAGTGGTAAATTAGCTAATGAAAATTTTAGCAGATAAAATTACCGACTGAATATAAGTTAAGTCGATAAACTTTTTGACCGAATTAGGTTCAGTCGGTAAAAAATTTTAATCAATAAATTTACCGACTAAAATGGATTTCAGTCAAAAAATTTACCAACTGAATATATTTCAGTCGGTAATTTATTAATAAATATAAAGCTTTGATAAATTTATCGACTTGATCGTTTTTTTTTGGGTAAAGCATCTAATTTACCGACTGACTATGTTCTCAGTCTGTAATTTAAAAATTTTACCAACTAAATTATTTTTAGTTGGTATTTAATAAACTTATCGACTATATTTTATCAGTCGGTGTTTTATAGTCGATAAAAACTATATTTGTAGTAGTGCTACTACCCACATCCCATGATCTCCTTTCTTAGGCATACATGTCACACCCGGCGTCGAGCATTTCTCCTCTATCCTCTAGCCTTCATTCTTGTCCTCTGGCTGTTGCCGTCATGCTTTGTTTTTTTTCTTTTTTTGCCTTCTTTCTTCCCCGACGCCTACTACCCATAGGCAAGAATCCTAAATTTTGCCGGACTGCTTCGCCTGCCTTCCGGCCATGCTGAGCAACTAGAGACTCTTCCCTCACAATATTAAGATTTTTCTCTTTTTGAATTTCGATGAATTGCTGCTCCATAATGTGAATCTATGGATTGTCGAATGTTGATGATTTTTTTTCTATTGATTTTTATGAAACATGGCTCCTCTCCAACTTAGACAACAAGATTTTGGCAGTGATGCTATCATGTCAAAAATTTTAATGATGTAATGATTTTTATGAAACATGACTCTTCTCTCTAACTCAATTGTTTCTTCTGTAATGATGCTTGACTGCAGGAGAGCAAATTTCTGAATCTTTTAAGATTTATGTGGAACCCATTGTCATAGGTTATGGAGGCGGCTGCGATCATGGCCATTGCTTTGGCCAATGGAGGGGTTAGTTTTATTGGCAATCACATATATCTGTAATATTTTTCTGTAATTTTTTGTCTAAATTCACCTGTTGTTTTGAATTCGTGAGACAAAGAAAGCCACCAATTCTAGTTGTCTTTGTTGTTGTATTATGTTGTTTGCTATAGGCTCTAGTCAGTGATACTTTCGCTGCAATTACTTACCAATTCAAGCCAGAACATTTTCTTTCTAATACTTATCTAGCTGTTTGTTTAGTTGGCATTTTATTAGTTCTATCATGATGATGAGTATTTACTATAATGATGTGGTGACATTGAGTATTGATTATAAATTTCTATTTGTGTTTGTACAAATGCTCATGGATGGACCTAGAAAGAGGAAGAGGCTGCCGTTCTTATCCCACGAGATATTATCAGAATTAAACTGGAGATATAATTACTGCAGATGCTCAACTCCTTAAATGGGTTTCTTTGATAATTGACCATATCCTAACATATTTTGTCAAGCATCTTAATAATTTTAGAATTATATTCACTATTTGATGTTTGATTTTTTTTCTCGTATTTTCTTATCCTCAAACATTGTCAAGATTTACATTTTCCAATGATTATTTATTATCATTATTTCGATCAAAGTTGTTATTTACTTTATGCAGGGACAACAAGCTGACCAAACTGCTTCTTGATTCCTTGGGTGGGAGAACAAAAACTTGTATAATAACTACTTTCACCTTCAGTATATTGCATTGAAGAGACTCTTATTAATACCTTACGTTATACCCATAAGACAAAGAATATTAAAAATAGGCCTGAGGTATTTATGTAATATTTGCTCTAAACATTTTCTCACTGTTATTATGTAATGGATATTTATGTAATGGATATATAATTATGAATTTTAATGAATGTTATATCTCAATTGATGAATATATATGAATTTATTGTAAATTTAGTACATATTTAATAACTAAAATTTTGATGGATAAATTAAATTTACCCAATGAAAGTTTAGTGGGTAAGTTGAAATTACCCACTAAAATATTCAGTTGGTAAATTAAAATTATCCACTGAAAAATTCAGTCGGTAAATTAAATTACCGACTAAATTATTCAGTCGATAAACTGAAAGTATCGACGAAAATTTCAGTTGGTAATTTACTATTTAATACCGACGGAATTTTTCGTTTGGTTGGTAAGTCGTTTAGTGACTAGTCGTTGCCGACTAACACATACTCAGTCGACAATTTGTGTTACCGACTAATTTATCACCAATACCGATTGAATTTTGCAGTCGTTAAAGTTCCAATTTGTAGTAGTGAAAACATGATATAGAAGGATGAGCAACAGAAATAACAGTTTACTAAGAACTCATCACTTGTATCAAACGAAACATCATTCCCAGACATGCGCAACCTTTTCTCTTTGTATGAAATTACTAAGTGCATAAATGGTACCCAATACCTTACATCTTAGAACCAATGCAAGAAAACAGGTCATTAGTATTTAGATCATTAGCGATTAAGAAAAAACGGTCAGTAATGAAGACCAATAGCGACTGACTCACAATGATCGCTATTATAAAAGTGCTAGCGACCGGCGTAAAAAGTAGTCACTAGTATTTATGAATCAGCGACTATTTTGTGGCTGCCATCTCTACTGATTCTAACATTAATTACTAAAGTATTCGCGACCATGACATATAGGTCGCCACTTCAAATATTAGCGACCAGAATGGCTAGCGAGTCGCTGTTGTCCTAAAGCAATATCGACCATCGTTGATCGGACGCTATTTCAAAGCAATAGCTTGCGTTTTAGTCCGCGATTGTGAATGCTTTAGAATAATAGCAACCGTTCTGGACTGCGGTCGTTATTGCTTTATGATAATAGCAATCGTGTATGTCTGGTCGCGATTGAGAAGCAATAGCTACCGTATATGTCTGATCGTGATTGATAAGTAATAGCGACTGTCAGCTTTTGTCTGATCGCTATTATATAAAAAATAAAAATTAGTTTATAAAAATTTATTTATCAAAATCTAAACTATTGGATGTGATTTATATTCTTTATAGATCATATTGACAAGAGTTTAGATCATTTGAATGATATTTTGTGCTCAATTAAAATAAAATATTGATTGAACGTATAAGATTTAATAATTTATTAGCATAATCAGAGTAATAACTTATATCCAAACTTGATGAAACTTTTTGTGAACAATAATGTTATATCATATGATGTATTTATTGGTATAGATCTCTATTTTATTCTTATAATTATGTGAATTAAGTATATACGTAAGCAACGATAGGACTAGTTAGTTTATGACTTATACTCCTAACCCGCGCCGATCTCCTAATCTCGCAGGTCTCCCGCCGCTTGCCGCATTGAGCCCATCTCGCAGCGCTGCAACTCGCTGTCGCCTCCTTTTGCCGTGCTTTGATGCCACCGTGGCCGATTTTAGTGAATTTGTAAATTTTATTTAAAATTAATAGAATATTTATTTTACTAAAATTAATTTTAAAAATTGTGATAAGTAATTATAAATAAATTTTATAAAATTATAACTAATAATATTATATAAGTAATCTGTACAAAATTTATTAGTAAGAAATTAATTTTGTTAATAGAATGTTAATGTTTCTTTTGTTGTATATAGTTAATGTTTCTTTAATTATGAATCAATTTAATTTTGAAATGAACAAATCAACTAATTAAGTAGTTCTATGTTAATATCTTGTTGTAGTAATAGATAAGAGTTGGATGAAAATTAAAAATAGAGTAAGCGAAGAGTATATTGATGGAGTTAAAAAATTTATGAAGTTTATTGGTCAGTATATAGAAAATATGGAAAGTATTTAACGACAGTGTAGATTTTGTTTAAATATATATTGGCAAATTTGAAAAGTGGTTGAAATGCATTTAATAACAAAGGGTATTATGGTGATGTATACCACATGGCTGGATCACGGAAATAAGCTTTCAGAGACTAACAATCAATCAAGTAGAGGATTAGGAGAAACTCTTATTGTAGATGTCGACAGTGATGATGATGATAATGAATTATTTGAAATGCTAAATTAATTGTAGTAGGTCATGAGTAAAATACTTGAAAAATGTTCACAAACTGACTAGCCGATTACATAAGAACAAATTATATAAAGAGTTTTTGGAAATAAATCTGGTTTGTGGTTAGGGATCAGGACCAAAACTACAGCGTAAAGATGATCGTGTATTCGAGGTATCTAGTCTAAGGACTCAACTAGAGAGAGTAAGAGAAGAACGGGAGGGTATGAGTGGAAGACTTAGTGTTCTTCTGTAGGAGGTCTCAAGAGTGACTACCCTTGAAGAGGAACTAGAGCGATAACATCCGCAATTCAACGTACTCGTGTAAATGATGCAGTTTATGACAAATCAACTGCAAAGACAGGATCCAACTTTAGGTAAGTGGTTATCTTGTGGTCGTAAACTTCTCACTCTTCAATTTTTTTATAATTTATTAATATTATTATACGATATCTTTAGATATCAGCAAGTTAGAGAAAATTTACGATTTAAAATTTTAATTTAGAATAATTTAGTTTAAAATAATATAGGGGGGACTAAAATATGAAATAAGTCATCAAATGGTACGAAATTGTTGCCGACACGATCGGCTCGACGAGTGAGACGGCAGGAAGAGTAGGAGGAGTAAGTTAGAGTCAATTTTAAAGTTTAAAAATTTAATATATAAAAGCTTATTTATTACAATATAGGGGTCAAAATATAAACTAAGTCGTCAACATAGGCAAATTTGTTTTCATTTTAGATTCACGAACGTTAGTTCTTATTTGAGAAGAAGGACGCCCTCAGTATTTGATTCTTTGGTTTACGCAGTTTTTGATTATTTAGAACAATCTAATGAAATATTTTTATAAATTTTGTATTTGTTGTATGAAAACAACGATATAATATAAAACTTATATAATATTGACTATATTTTGTATTTGTTGAATGAAATTATAAATTTAGTAATATTTAGTATTGAATTAGTATGTTATAATATTTTTCGTTAGAATATAAATAAAACGTAAATAAAAAAACTAAATTAGCGACCAGAATGGAGTAGTCGTTGATATCAAATAACAGCTAGTAGCGCGATGTGGTAGCTAATGGGTAAACAATAGGAGCTTCTGTGACCAGTAGCTGGTGGTCGCTAAAGTGAACATTTGCGGCTAACTACTTGCAGTCGCTATAGTTCTTGCTAAAGCGACTAGGCGATTTGGCCGCTGATGTCAGCACTTTACGATCGTTTGCTCGAGATCGCTGATGTAATCATTAGCGATCACTGTGAGCTGGTCGCTACTGTCAATATAATTGCGACCTTCTTTACCTGATCGCTAATAATTTAACAGTGACGATTGGTATTGTTGGGATCATTGCGACTGTAGTTTCAGTTGGTTGCTAAAGGCTTTAGCGACAGTGCAACTAGTTTGGCGACCATCTTTTTTTGGTCACTAAAAGCTTTAGTGACGGTTTTCAATTTATAGTGAACAACTTTTGCGACCGCTATTGGTGAACCCTCCACACTGCTTCAACACACCTATCACACGACATGCCAACCTTGAGAACGACTATCTGCAAACAAAACATATAGCGTTAAGATACTAGGAAGGGTCATAATGCATAAAACCAAATTAGGAGAATGAACTTGTCACTAGGAACTAGAATTGAATCAAGTGTCATTAAGAAATTAAATTTCCATGCCTAGTTAGAATTTAACTTTTTAGACTAATTTGCTACATGCTTCTAGAAATTGGATTGCAGTTTAACCACAAGCATAAGTCTTCCACAAGATGGCATCAAAGAACAATTTAGATGGGGTCATATAAATAACTTTTCTAGTTCTAGATTATGTTGATTCTAGCTTTCACAATTATATTCTAGAATTACATTACAAGCAACCATGAGAATTACCGTTCTGATGCTTTTCTTTTTCAATAAAACAATCGCTTGTTTAAGTAAAACCTAGTAATCAAACAAGCTTTTTAATGTTAACTACTTTTTTCGTTTAAAAGCGCCAAACAAGCATTCCCAAACATGCCCTAACTATTTGAAGTAATTTGATACATAAAAATCCCAATGATTGCATTGCCATAATCTTCCTTAAGCACGTTTAACTAATAATATTATTTTTTGTTAATCTTCCATTTTATATTATATAATATCTCATTTTTTATGTAACAAGTAATTTTGATAATATATTAAATAGACTTGATAAGTACTTTAGACTATCTAAATCGAACTTAATTCAAATAGTGTTAGTTCGTTTAAGTGAAATTCAACTCAACTTTTTAATTCCTCAAGTTTTGTCTATTTAATTATGGTAGTGAGAGCACGTTTGGGATTGCTAAAACAAAAGTAAGCTTTTTTCTTTAAAAAAAGCTTTCATTTGTTTCCGATTTTTTAAAAATATATATATAATTATTTTATGATGTCACTATAATAAAAAGTACTAATAAAGATCGAAGAATCAAGTCGTTATTTTACAAAACTAGTTGCACTGCTATCTGCAACAATAAAAATTGGTCACCAAAAGTCTGTAACCGATACTAATAGCGACTAGAAAGTGAAGTTGGTCACAATTGACTCTCACAATCGCGAGCTACCACTTTTGGTCGCCAAAATCTTCAGCGACCAATTAAACTGGACGTTATCAACATAACAGCGACCAACAAACACAAGTCGCTATCATTAGTGATCGGGTGGAGGCTAGTCACTATTTTATCGCTTTAGCGACCAAGTTTGTGTTGGTTGTTATTACCATAATGACCATCACTGGTCGCTAACGACTAGCGACCAGAATGTTGTTGGTTGCTAAAGAGTAGCGACCAACATAATTCTAGTCTCCAATTACAAAATTTTTGTTCAAAAACTTTTGGTTATTTAAACATATAAAATAGTATATAATGAATATTATAAAGAATATTTGATTGGGACGAACCAAATGCAAAATTTAGTTTCTTTTCTAAATTTGTAGTTCCCTTGGAGAGGTTCCTATAAGGTGTTCAGTGGCTCTAGGAAGGCTTCGAATTAACTAGCTCACTATCTATGTATCATATAGACTTTATTTTTAAATGATGTATAGTAGCTAGTTGAAATATATTATCATTTGATTCACTGACAAGATAAACTCTAATATGCAACGAGAGGATGTTTCGATTTGGCTTGTAAATCTTCAACGATTCTACATAATGTATTTTTTTCTTATAAGCACCAATATTTTCACCACTTGGTGTAGTAGTTTAATATAATATACTGTTCTAATGTATTGTTATAGTAACATAATGGATGATTTGTGATGCTCCTTGTAACATAATCTGTAATTTCTTCTTAAATGAAAATCGAATTCGAAGTTTTGAACTAAAATTTGGGTGTTAGCAACATTAGTTTTGATATCACCTTTGTGATATGTTCATTGCCAGAAAATTATTATAATTTTGTCTTGGTCTTGTGAAAATCTTATTTATATGATACTCTAACTTTAATGAAAGAATCTAGTTTAATTTGTACTTACATCTGTTCTTCAGTTCTGCAAGTCTTTCATACGTAGCACTTTATGATTAATGATTTTGTCATACTAGCCAATTATTATGTAGAATGATTTTGTCATTGTGAAAGAGCACGCGACTAGTCAGTTGTCTTTTAGGGGAATATAGGTAGACTTCTAATGCAATAATAGTGATAGCCAGCTGGTTATCTCTTATTATCCATGTGCTTTGTTTTGGTTTTATGATTGCATATAGTCAGATTAGCTATATTACAAATAAATTACAAATTACAAATTTAATTCTTTTTATTATAAGAATAGTTTTAGGGTTCCGATAGTAATGCAAACATAAAGTTATATATTTAATTTTCATAATACCCATTAGGTTTCTTTTCTAGAAAACTCTCATCTCCAAAACGTTAATGACTTAGGTGTATTCTTTTTATACAACTCACTTCTGTTAAAAGTCACTTCTAACTCAGTTCTAAATATACAAAAGAATATAAAATGTCACTTCCATTTACTTCTTTTTATAAAAGAACACAAAATTAAATTTATTTTCAGTAATACTATTTATAATAACTCACTTTCTAATAATTTATTTCTAAATAACTCATTTCTAGTTTAAAAGAACTTACCCTAAAGCACTTTTTAAATAAACCAAATATTTTACTATGACGTCATTTGGTAATGTGGTGCGACAAGCTAAACATACTTTTATCATAAAAAGTACTTCTAGTGTTTAGTTCACTTCAAAAGTAACTTAAGTAATTTTAGTTTTTGGCTCTAAAGCGCTTTTAAAAAATCGCTTTTGTTTAAGATAGGTTACCTCATCTATAAGTGACTTTCTCTCATAAAAATTCACATTCAGATGACTTTTATATTTATTTCACCAATTTACTTCTAATAACTCATTTTCCAAAAATTTATTTTTCAAAATGTACTTTTGCACAAGTAAATGTGCTAAAGAGAAAAAAAATACTTTAGCAAAAGAGATTTAGGGTGTGTTTCAATTACAATAAACTCTAGTTTCTCCTCTCAGATTTTGAGTTTGGTCACTTTATGTGTTTTTATTGGTCATTCATGTGTTTTAGTTATTATTTCGAACTTTATTTTCACTTTTACATCAAACTCTATTTTTACCAAATTTCACTTCACATACTTCAAGTAGCACTCGAACTGTGTCTATTGAATTTTATTTCTTACCGAATTTTACTTTTATAAAATCTAACTTTACAAAGGTCACCTCATGTAATTAACACACGCCCTTAATTAAAGTACTTAGAGAGTATTTGGCAATGTTTATGACATTGCTTTTCTTTCAAAAAGTTTTCATTTTTCAATAATTTTTCACAGCATTTAATTGTTATTTTTAAAATTTTAAAAAATACATATGAATTATGTATAATACAATTTATATATATATAATTTTTATTTTTTAAGTCAAAAATTCAAATACATTTTTTAAGAAATTTTTAAATAAGCTTCGTTTCATAAACCTCTTCATAACTCCAGAAAGCTTAGGTCCCGTTTGGCATTGCGTTTCAAAAAAATAACTTCGTAATTTTTTATTTCATATTTTTTAATACATATTTTATAAGTATATAGAAAATTTATTTAAAAATTTAAAAAATGTAAAAAGATTTTACGTAGTAAAATCTTTTTATTGTATATTTTTATTATTTTTTTAAAAATAAAAAAAATAAAATTTGTTTCTCAAAAAAAATAAAAATATTTTTTATTTTAAAAAAATTCTATTTGATAAGCAACTCGTAAACGGTTCCTTAGAGCTTTACCAATTACCATACTACAATTGGGCCGCCGCAGTAGGCGTGTGCCTATTTAAGTTTCTCGAATCGTAAAGCATCGGCCCATTTATTGAGACCACCAGTGAAGAAAAAAAAACATAAACGAAACAAAACGAAAAAGCAGAGAGAGAGAGAGAGAGAGAGAGAGTTGTGGTGGTGGCTGTGTTATGCCGGGGCTAACGACGGCAACGGCGGCAGCAATGGATGCAGTCGAGCCGCAATCCCTGAAGAAGCTCAGCCACAAATCACTTAAACGTGCGCTAGACCTCTTCTTTCCTTCACACGGCCAACAAATCCCCATCGACGCTGAGAGGTTTTTCTAAATTGCTGCTCTATAATTTCTCTTCACTCAATCAGGAAATAATTCCATGTTTTTTTTATTCTTCATTCCGAGTTCACGAATCTTACCAATGTTGTATTTTGTGGTTTTCTTTGGTCTTCTATGGATGCAGCAAGAAGATTCGGATTAATTACAAGGTTAGACAACCCATGTACTTCTTTTCCCCTTCGTTATTTGTCCCTTTAATTCAAATCGAGCTTGGAATTTATAGGAACACGAGTAAGCATGAATTACGAACTTCATTGAACACTAATTTTTTAATTGCCTGTCTTCTGAGGCCTTAATGAAGCTCGATAGTGTTTTATTTGAAAAAAAGGTATGTCTTGGTGAATTATATTGGCTCTTGTGCTGTCGTTGTGTTTGTGGATAATGTAGAACCTTTTGCCTTCTGACTAATACAGGTTAATGCGGAATATGGAGCAGTGAAGAACTTGGCTAGTGAGCAAGCACGTGATGCTAGTGCACGAGGTCAAGGAGACCTAGCTCTGGCTACTAAGGATATGGCACTAGCACTTCCAGGTCAGTTTTTCTTTTCAATCTAAGATACATAGATTGAGAGGTTAAAATTTTTTTGGTCTTAGCATTGTGGTGTTTCTTTTGATTCTTTTGATATGATATGATATGGTAGTCTCACTTTTTATGCATACTGTGATGTGATGGATGGTTTATTTTGTTTGTTTCTTTTCCTTCTATTAAACACTAGTAAATTCCTTTGACCAACAACCTGATCTTCTTACCTTGTAAAACTTCTTGAATACTGTAACAGGCACTTACAATTGGATGTGAATTTACTAACCATTCACATTGTAAGTGCACTACTGGTGCTTCTCTCGGATGAGTTTGCATGGAGATTTGCTTGAGAACTATGCCTTGGATTTTGGTTTCTTCTTATTGGAAATAGTGTTCTAATAATCGTACATTATAATCTAGCTGCTTCTATGCAATGTATCTTATGCTGTTGTTATTGTGATTCTATATTTTTGAAATGGGCAAACTTAGAACAAATACTTTAGTTAATTGATCTAGTTTTAAGCTTTATGGCTTCATTTACTTGGCTATCATGCAGTTTGCTCGTATCATGTAAGTTACAAATAGATGTCATCTGTGATGAATATGAGCTTCTGGCACAAATGAATTCCCTGCTTGATCTCTTATAACTTTTGCTAATTTTCAACAGAAGGTTTACAATTCTCTCTCGTCTTCCATTGTTTTGTAGGCATGGTAAATGTCAAATATGATTTGAGGTGTATGCCCTCAAATGTATTGTGCACCTTTATGAATTTAATTTTAAAATTATTTGTATTGCAAATTCATAATGTATCTCTGCATTTTTGATCAGGGAAACAAGACTCTAGAGATGGCATCGTAGATGGTGGTCTTGGGACTATTGTCCCCGCACTGAATATGCAAGTGAAAGGCTTGTAAGTGTGATCTCTTTGATGCTTGAATGCCTTTTTTTTGCGAATTTAAAAAGAACTATCGATTTCTTGCTATTCTGTTTTGTTGATCGTGGTATTCAAATGTTCTTTTAACAGTGAGACAGGCACTCCTAGCAGAAATGCTGTAGGGTCAGTTATAGCAGCTACTAGCTCATCTGAGAGGTGATGGTCTTTCTGTTAGTCATAATGAACATAGTCATAGAGTTTGGGAGTTGTTTTGTGTTTTCTACAATCTTGTACTCTCTCTCATTCTAGAAGATACTTCTCACGTATCCTTCTGTGATTTTTACCAGGCATCAATCAACATCTGCTTTGATGGAAAGAATACCTAGTAAATGGCCTCGTCCTGTGTGGCATTCTCCATGGAAACATTACAGGGTACATTTTCTTTCTTTTTCGTGCTAAATGAAAATGTCCTGTTAATATTGTTGTGCTTCTAGACATGTAATGTGGCACCGAGATACCTGTAATAAGCTATATGTAGCTTTAGTCAGGCCCATAAAAACCTTGCACTGGTACAGTCACTTTCAACCTTCTTGGTTTTAGTTGATTATTGGACATTCTAAGATTAGTACGTTGTTGGATTTTGCTTTCACTAGCAGTTTGACAAAGAAAATAATGTGTAAGGCTCTCTTTCTTGATAAGATGCCCGTCTTGCTTTGCTTGGGCTACTCTTTTTGAAAATTTGGTTTTGACTCTTTGCTTTGTCCTGCTTGCTGTGGCTCAACTCATGTTAGTAGGCCTACTACTATTTTTTCATAAATTAGCATGTTATTTAATTTAGTTTTTTTGGATTATCCTGTTTAATGTTGCTACTGCTCTTAATATGAAATGAGGTTATGAATATTGTTTACTGCTATTTTTTTGCAATTGGCTGCTAACACTTGTAAGATATTACGGTGCCACCTTGCTGTGAGTTGTTAGGTGTTATAATAGGTTTCATGCCTGTTTTGGAGCCCCTTCATATGTTCTCCTTCAAGTCAAATATACTGAGTTCTTGTTTGGAGGCTCTTCAAACCTATGGATGACTTCTTTTGTACTAGCACTATTCTTGTGTCGTCTCATCAGATAGCTTGTATGGCTTTGCTATTTCAAGTGCATGTTGCATCTTAAGTTTCTTAGCCTTCATTATTTTTTATCCACCTATAATATTTTGTGAATTTGCGACAGAATTTGAAACCCTATTCGAGCCCCTTTTCCTTTCATCTTAATACGTCTTAGATACTTTTCCTTTCTTACCAATATTTGAAGCTTTGTTACAGTAAGTTCCCTATCCTGTTATTCCTAACATTTCTTATATCTTTGCAGGTGATTAGTGGTCATCTGGGGTGGGTGAGGTCAATTGCATTTGATCCTGGCAATCAATGGTTTTGCACTGGGTCTGCGGATCGCACAATAAAGGTACTAGAAGTGCTACTATTAAGGTAGCATTATCTGTTTACAGTGCTGTTTTGTGCATGCTTCAGAATTGTGATAACAGTTGTTTGACCACTAGCGCATTTGACTGTTTCAGCTTAATTCTATTCTGTGTCTTGTTTAGGAATTTTAATTAGCCATCTAATCTTACTTTCTGCTTGCCCTATCATCGGAGAAGATAACTTCTCTAACTTGTTCAACATTGGCTTTTAATCTTCATCTTGGTGATTTTTCTTTTGTGTGCTTAATCCCTAATAACCACTACTCATTTGCTTGACATGCATCAGAGTAGCTCTCATCTGTTCAGAATCTTTTTAATCCATGATGGCTTCTCTTTTTCTGGAAGACCTTCCGAAAGTTTATTAATCATACATACTAGGCTTAATGTGCATTCTGCATAACATCCATGTCAAAATCTCTCTGAGATGGAATTTCTCATATTTTGTGCTTTTTCTGAATGTATATATAGTTGTCCTCTCTATGCAGTTGCAAAGTGCACACTAGCCATTAGCATGTCCTGCATGATGTGCACTTGGTTGTTATTGCATGTGCTGTGTCATTTGTTGTTATTGGTAGTTCTAGTGAGCCAGTTGCTTCTGCTTCTTTATATCTTCCGTCTTTGGTGTCTTATATATTAATTATGTTTGCTCTGTGCCGCTTTCTTTTCTGAAGATTTGGGATGTTGCTTCTGGGAAATTGAAGCTGACACTGACAGGACATATAGAACAGATACGTGGTCAGTATACCGACATTTGATATAAGTATTATTTCGACCATGATGCATGTCTTTTGTTTGTCATGTTTGTTGAAATTTAGGACTTGCCGTGAGCCAAAGGCACACTTATTTATTCTCGGCTGGTGATGACAAGCAAGTTAAATGTTGGGATCTTGAGCAAAACAAGGTTGTAGATCTTGTTTGATAAAAGAAAGATCTTCTGAAATTAAACCTTACGCATTTACATGGGCACTGAGTAATCATATGCTTTGTTAACGATTTAAAGGTGATAAGGTCATATCATGGGCATCTAAGTGGTGTCTATTGCCTAGCTCTTCATCCAACTATCGATATTCTGTTAACTGGAGGTCGGGATTCTGTATGCCGGGTATGGATCTCCTCTCTCTCTCTCTCTCTTTAATTTATTTATTTTTAAGTAATGAAACATGGTTTGCTACTTCCTCTATCTTATAGTTATTGAAGCAATTGTATTTCTCAGGTATGGGACATTCGTACAAAAGCAATGGTTTGTGCTTTATCTGGCCATGATAATACTGTCTGCTCAGTTTTTGCTCGTCCCACGGTAGGCTACTTTTCCAGTGCACATAATAGCTTCTGAACTGTCTAGAAATGCTTGTGTTCTGACAAGTTGTTTTTATTATAGAAAACTGTATGATAATGTGGGTCATATTGAAATGTATATGTTTATTTCTAGAAGAGTTAACTAGTGTATATATCTATAATTGTTAGGGCTTCTCGTCTTTCATGACTTTTGAAATGAAAAGTCAAACTGCGTATTGATCTATTTAACTTATAGGAGTATCGCAAACGTTCTTATGATATCATGAAGCATGTCTGATCATGTTTCCTGTTTATGTGTCATGCATCAACTGGGTTTTAACCGATCATGGCTAAAGACAAGGAACAGCTGTACGTATAGACAAATATTAACTGAAAATAACATCGTAACTTTCTAAAAGCTGTACAAGAGTATATATGAAATCATGCAAAACTTTATGGAAATACTTCCTAGTAATATGCTTGTTGAACTATGATCATGCATGTGCTACAGCCCTTCAGATGTTTCTCTCGTGATAATAATTCGTGAATGTGCCTCAGACCTTCTGATGTTTCTCATAATATATTAGATATCACGATTTTTGTATGAACAAGAAGTTACTGCAGTGATTTGATGCTTTTTCAAGAAATGATATTAGGGAAAGGACAAGCTTTTTGCTGAGCTTTAATTCTCAAAGTGTTTCACTATGATCAAAATGCTTAGTGTATTGGTCTAATTGTAATTGCTACAATCCAGGATGCCAATAACTAAGATTCATATCATAAGTCAACAAAAAAATTTCAGGGTGAGGAAATGTTTCTGTAACAAGGCTAGATGTATATTAGTGAGTTATTATGGTTGAATACCAATAACTAAGGGTGCAATGGTTTTATGAAAGTTACAATTGAGTTTAGAAGTGATCGCAATTAGGGAGATATGATCCCAGGTGAAACATTATAGGAATTTTCGTAGCATTTATATATGCTATCCTGTTAATTTTTGAAAAAATCAACTATCAAGCTTCTAGTTTTGTATAAATAATTCTTATTGCAGAAGATTTTGTGAAGTTGTAGTATCTGGTTCTTGTAGTATTTGTTCCATCTGTCATTACCTGGCAGACTGTTCTATATGTAATTTTCATCCCTTTTCTTTCCGAGTTATTTTAACCCCCACGCCACCTCGTTGGTAGTGGTATTTTGTTAACATCCATTTTTAGGTGGCAAGTACACTCTTGCATATTTTGTGTAGAGTGTTTATCATTGCCAACTGAAAGAATTAATTGTCATATCTCCTTATTTAATTTCTTGCGTTTATAGCTGAGTCATCTGATCTTAAATTCATGATATGCTTGTTTATTACAAATCTTCATCTCAGGATCCTCAAGTTGTGACTGGTTCGCATGACACAACTATTAAATTTTGGGACCTTGTCGCTGGTAATTACCATCTTTCCTTTAGATTGCACAATTTTTTAGTAAATTTCTTTATTCTATGAAAACACTGAAGATCTTCTTCTTCAGGAAAAGCAATGTGCACACTCACCCATCACAAGAAATCAGTCCGTGCCATGGCACTACATCCTAAGGAGTATGCTCTTTTATTTATCTCGGCCATCTTTTTCACATTTTACAATTTTGAAAATGCCTTATTACTTTGAAGTGCTTTTAGCTTAATCAGAAAACTAAGCTGTCTCTTCCAATTCCAGGCATACTTTCACTTCGGCATCTGCAGACAATATTAAGAAATTTAGTCTCCCGAAGGGCGAGTTTTTGCACAATATGCTGTAAATTTCTTACTTCTCTTTGCTTTATTATGAACCTCACAATTTTTACTAATGATGGATCAATTTAAACATAAAAGTCTTAACTCAGTAGGCATAGCTTTTGGCATCTTTTTTTTAAAATTTGTCTATCCATTAATAGCTCATAAATTGGACTATTGATCTGTTTGATGAAGATTGGGCAAGATAGTTGTTGAAGGAAGATGATGTACTAAATTTGATATAGTTGAGCATGGTGGACTATATGTGATTCTTTGGCAATCTCATTGTGTGTTAGTTGAGAGATCTGGTTAAGTAGATCTTTTGTGCCTAGCCAAATCTAGACAGTTTATAGTCATTGAACACGCTTTTGATATGCATTGGTTCTGGAAGCATACATGGTAGATGGATGCACATTTCTAAAGTTCTATCACACTGCTTGCCGAAGGCCTTCAGATATCATCTCGCTTATTACTTATGTAATTTTATTGCTTTGGGCTTCTTAGAAATCTTATAGTTGTAACAGAAACTGCGGGTACCATGTCACTAGAGAATTTGTAGGTTCACTCAATCTGTCTTTTTCTTGTCTGATAACTCGATGTGTTTGTGATCTATACTAATGACGACAGGGTTTTGTATTCACCGTCACGAAGCGTCTTTAGCTCCCTGTTTGAGCAACTACGACCTTAATGCTTTTGGTGTTGCAGTTTTTCTTTTAATGAGCTGGTTACATTCTTGTGCCGCATCCAGCTTTATTTCTTAGTAAATTTAAATTATTTTCTTTAATTTCTAAGAACATGGCAAGTGGTTGTTTACCTTTTATCTTGAAATTGGTTGTTTACCTTTTATTTTGCAGTTCACAACAGAAAACAATTATCAACTCAATGGCTGTAAATGAAGATGGTGTCATGGCAACTGGAGGCATGCAAAATCTTAAGTTTTCTGTCTTATTTAAAATGTCAATGATTAGTGTGATAGCCAGTTATATTCCTTTAGCTCTCACCATGTATTTTAAAGTATTTAACGTGTCTTTTTCCTCTAGCTTTCTTTGTTTACATTGGACACGAACAAGATTGCCTTTATATGTTGACGGTGCTTAGATTCTTTGCGTATACATAAGAAATTATCCTCTCACTTAAAAATTTTGTTCTAACATCATTTATATGACATGCATCCTATAGGATATTGTTTCTTAATTCTTGCGGATAAGAAAAGGCCTGTAACCTGCCAAGGCCATCCTGCTTAAAATTCTTGGTCACATTGCAAACACTGTTTAAATATTGAACATATAATTTCTTCTTTGACTTTTAGTTATTGATTTGAAGATGATAATGAAAGCCTTTGGTTTTGGTATTCATAGTTGTTGCCCATATCATATCTCCACTTATTTTAGTCATTATTTTAAAGGTGATAATGGGAGTCTTTGGTTCTGGGATTGGAAAAGTGGTCATAATTTTCAGCAAGCTCAGACTATTGTACAACCCGGTAAGTAGAGGTCCATTTAATCTATTTTATGGTTTTCACTTGTTTTATAGGTCTCGAGGGTAGTAGGGATGACATCAAGCCTCTAACTTAAAAGTTTCGAGTCAGTAATAATATTTACATTTTCCAACAGGCTCACTGGATAGTGAAGCATGCATTTATGCCCTTTCCTATGATGTAAGTGGCTCGAGGCTTGTCACTTGCGAAGCAGACAAAACTATTAAGATGTGGAGAGAAGATCTTACTGCTACACCAGATACGCATCCTCTGAGTTTCAAGCCTCCCAAAGAGTTTCGCAGATATTAAATTTGCATCAATCCTACGATATGGTGCAACAGATCTTTCAGTACTTGTATGATGCAATCTGTACAGCTAGGGACAATTTCAATGTGATAGAGGTATGGAAGATCTGATTCAAGTAGTTGCTAAAGACCAATTTGTGTAAGTGTTTAGTGATTGACATGGGTAAATTCTGTGTGTAGGAGAATAAGATGTATTTGTATTTGCTGGGCTGCTTCTTAAGCTGAAAGACGATTTGAGTCATGGTCAATGATTTGCTAATTCGGGCATGCCTATTCTTGTCTTTGATCAGGTTACGTTTAGCTTTATTAAAGCACGAGCATCTCCAGCACCCCTAACTGCACATGAGATTGCATGCAAAGTATGCCTTTAGAGGAGTGACTTTTCTGAGTTCTCTTGCACTGTCTTGTAAAATACAATATGTGCATGAGTGCATCTTGCTTAGTTCTTGATGTTTTTGAACTCTGCCTCTGCCGTTTTGGGGATTCTTGTGTAATTTGTTAGACCTTTGTAAGAATCAACTTAGTGGGGTTATGATCACTTTTAAGTGTAATTTGTATTGTTTGTTAATTGTGTTTTTCGGAAAGAGGTATTTTCTTGCTTTCTAGTCCTTTGTGTTTTGTTGTCCTGTTATTTCTTCTGTTGTCAACATGTTTCGGAAGCTGTCATTCTTTCAAATTCAAAACAAATGTAGGATCACTATTGAACTAATCGTAGCTTTCAAATTTCTTGGCGGTTGTCGTAGTGCTTTTACGTTCGCTTGATAATTTGAAAGCTTGTCCTGAATTGAATATACATGGAAGTGGTGGATTCCTGTAGGTTATACTTTGAACGGTTGCAGCGACATCTTAAATGGTACGAACATGAGAAAATGGAAGTTTCTGTTTCTAAAATTTTGAATGCAGCCAGGAATAGAAAAGAAGTTCTCTTTGTGAGTCCTAAGATTTCCACCGACTTATAACGAAATATAGGAAAAGTCGGAGGAGAAATCTTCGAGCTCCGGTAAGATATTGCAAGGAGCTGCTGGGGTTCTGATAGCGCTGCAGCAACGACTACTACTAACTACTGTACTGTTTGATATCTAACGCTGCGATGACTGTGACTATTTCAACGCTAAAATAGTTAGTCTTCATTGGCTCAAAATCTTTTGGTGTGATCTGCGGATAACAAAATCAATTCTTGAGAAGTTGAAAATCGTCAAACATGTTAGCAATCAACTGTTAGTGAAGATCTGGTATCGACAGGGACGACCGCAATACCACGAACTGTCAGCCATCTCAGTGTTTGTTGTATATTCAATCCGCCTATTACATTTCCATACATTAAAATTCACGTGGAAATCTGCTGCAGAAAAAAAAAACAAACAGTAATAAAAATGATCGTCCCACTTAATCCTTCTTAAAATTGTCGAGGAACTGTTGACTGTGTGTTGAATAATGCTTCTAATTGTTTGATTTCAAGGTTTGTTTACATTACTTTCACTTGATTGGTACTAATGATCAATATCATCCAAGGGCCATTCTGTAGCATATGAATCGAAAATTTATTACATAGAAAAAATAAAGCAGTTCTAAACTGTGCATCGTGAAGGCAAAACATGAATATCACACAACTGCGAATCCATAGAAGAACATAAATTCTAAATAGTAGAAAATAAAATGTAAATGTTCTGTCAAATATGTTCGTTTAGCGTATCTTGGATATTGACATACAACATTTAAATAGCATCTGTAGCATTATTCACCTAGACTCACTAATATTATATGCTTTAGTACAAAATAACCAACTAACCATTCTTAAGGTTTGGCACAATGTTCTTAATGAATATTTATACATTCTTGCAAGCACATGCTAAGAATGGAAAGCAAGGTAGAGCTCATAATGCCCACTTTAATCCCCACAACTAACATGAATTGTCATTCTAATCAATCTACTGCCTAAAGTGGGGAGAAATTATTTCATACATAGGACAGGAGAGAAAAAAGAGTTATAGCAACAAAATAGGACCACTTGAAATATGATGATCTCGTTTTGATTCCGAAGTATGTTTATGTTAGATACAAGGGAGCAATCTCTTCTAACAACACTGGCCCTCAATCTGCTAACTTGCAAATGTCATCTGCGTAGTGTGTAGGTCATCATCGTCCAAGTTAATCAATCAATCAAACGTATATATCAATTTTGATGATCACTATCATAGAGTAGGGTAGTGACTGTAGGGAAGATTCGTAAGGCAAAAAGGTTCTCTTCGCTTCAGGTACTCTTCCTAATAAGAATTGTTTCTACATTAATAGCCAGGTAACCTGTCTAGAAGGATACAAAAGAAGCGGGCCGAACTTTAATTAGGTAGTTTTCAAATAGCTAACTATCGAAGACATTACTTAATTCTTTTGGAGGTTATTTGATTACATAGGCCACACCTAACTCAAATTTGTTTTTCTAAGCCACCTTATAAAAATATGTATTTGGGATCAATTTTTTATGCTAAAAGACCAAAATTTTTTCAACTCAGATTTGCTCTAGCCTCTTCTTCTCCCCCATCCTAAACCCTTCATCTTCTCTATTTACATATAACTCCTCCCTAACTCTTGTCTATCTAATCTTTTCATATTGCAAACTGCTTTATTTGTATTGCTATCTTAATTTCTACAATGATTCACTCGCTCTGGTGAAGTCTTAATCGTGTCTAGAAACAATCTTCCCCGTCGGCTTTGATTGCGTAACGCGAAATCCATCATATCATTTCTCTTTCCCGAAAAATAATAATGGCTATATGAGGTATGCTGAGATAATTGTAAGATTTTCCTAAGGTATGGCATCGTTGTTTGATTTGTTGTCTCGTCTACATTATTAAGGTCACATATAGTCGCATAAGTGGCACATATCCTACAACTAGCACACAAGATCACCCATGGTCACACATATTGGTCGCATAAATTAGACAGAAGAGTTGCAATAGTCACATATAGGGTGTGTTTATCTAGGCTTGGAAGTGGGTAAAGTGGAGTTTCTAGGAAGTGGATTTAAAAAATTAAATTAAAAATTAGGAATATTTAATAAAAATAAATTTTTATATTAATTTTATACTAATAGTAAGTTTTAACAAATGAATTTTTTAAAAAAAAATTGATAAGAAAATTTTATTTTAATTTTTTTATTTATTTTATATTAAAAGTGAGTTTAGAAAAAGTGGAGTTTGGGGTGTTGGTAAACACGCCCATGGTGTATCTCCATATGCGATTCTTTCTCTTTTCGTGCAATCATGTGCAATCATGGTTTGATATGGTAATACACAATGTATTCTTTTTTCTTCAATTTATTTCATATAAGTAACATTCAGCAATTGAAGAAACTTCTTTAATCGAACCAAATATATCATAAAAGGTAGGAGAAGATGGATGCTAATTTAGGTTGGGAAAGGATGGAACACAATAAATTATTTATGGTTGAAGGTTAACTTATCAACAAAACACAGACGTAATGTGGCAACTAGAGACGAATAGAATCGTTGACAAGATGAATCCTCTTTCCAACGAGTTCCTATTAGATTAGAGTTTTTCAGATAGTTCATACTCAATACTTCATTTTATATTGAAGGTTAACCACATGAGGATAATCTCAACTTATCAACACTGAATTAGTTAGATATCAAGTTTTTATTACTTATAAGATTTTATTATAATGATTCTTATTGAATTTTAGTCAACAATGAAAACTTTAACTCTAGCTAACTCAATGTTAAGTTGTTTCAATTTATTCTTATGATGCTTAACCTTCAATCCTAAAAAGAAGAATTGAATATGATATGTTCAAGAGACTCTAATCAATAGGGACTCATCGAGAAGAGGATGCTTTTTACCAACCATTTCAACCGTCTTCTAATAGCCATAATACGTGCGTAAATAATTTGAAGCATTCACTTTTTCAAAACGATTTGAAGTTTTCACATTGTTGAGGATTCATTAGTTCAAAATTATGTTTCTGAACATTTATATAACTTTATTTGTAAATATGGTTGCTATCTTTTAACCTTGTAAACAAATGTGTATTGATGATATCTTTTTAAAAAGTTTTTCTACTTTTTAAATCTTGTCTGAAAAATAATTTTGATAATTGTTAATGCCCTAATTTCTGAATATTTTTAATTTATAAATGCATTTTAATATATGTGACCATTATGTACAACATTTGTGCTACCATTATGTGCTATCGTTTGTGTCCGTATTTATTACTTGTACAACATATAAATTTAAAATATCTTATAAATTTTGATTTTAAAATTATAAATATTTATATATTGAGTGTTGATATATCTAGTGATTGCTTGTTGATTACAAGTAATTATTCTCATAAGTTATCATTTATACGACCATATATTATCCCTATGCATCATGTGGGAGCCTATATTGACCACAAATCAATGAAGTCAAATTGCATAGCGCCACATCCCCCACATGCATGAATCAAACAAAATTCATTCATAAAATTTAAAAATATTCAGAATACGAACATTAACACATTTGACATATGTACGACTAAATATTTGTCTATCTCTTACACATTTATAATGTTTAGAAATAAGATAATATTTACCTATTTCAAGTAAAAAAATTACCCTTGTTTGACTATTTGTGACGTTGTGCGACCATTATTAATCAATTGAGATCATGTTCGACAACGAACAATATGGTAACTTTTTCTTGAAATTTAGAACAATGCATATCCTTACTCTGTTCAGAGAAAGTCCGAAGATGAGCTCTTTATTACCATGTCTTCAGTTGGTCACATAGGGAAGCATCTTCTAATGCAATCTATGCCATGTGTGGAGATACAATTCATAATGAGCCCTACAATCATTATAACTTACCATGTTGTAAGTTTATCCTCAACACCAAGCAGTTCATACTCAACATTACTACTTCTAGTTGGTATATGCATTGCGAATTACAAGTGTTCACTATTCTATCTATTACATAGTAAATATCAAAGTACACATAATACATATCAAATAATTGTATTTGAACGGTGACAAATTATCAAAATAAGATTGCATATGGTTGTATATAGTCGCACACATAGATGTTGTGTGCACACTATGTATACGACTATGTACGATCTATACGACTACTGTGTGCGAGTTGTGCGACCTGTGCAATCCTAATTGATACGGTTGTCATTATAATTTTTTTATCTTTGTGTCAAACAAATTTCAGACTAGTTTTTTTCTCTCTTTGTCAAAAAATTTTCACTAACTTTATTTGTCGCGACTCAAATTTTAAAGAAATTATAAATAATAACCAGATTGATATGATGAATAAGAATATTAAAGACATGTCAACTCGTCAAACCTTTATTAATGTCGGTCGAATATCAGTTTAGGAACTCCAAGCTTGAGAGCCGACGGAGTCGAGATTCGCTGGCAAACTTTCAGAGCAAAAATTTAAAATGTAGGTCTAATATTTTAATAGTTAAATATATAAAAAAAATATAATTATACAAATATATTTTAAAAATGTGATAAATAAACACAAAGTGAGGGCAGATGTGGCCTATTAAACAAAAAACCAATCCTTTTGCCATCGGGAAAATTATGTAGTCATTTGGATACACTGTAATTGTCGGTTGATATCATTGTCCTTGATCGACCCCTTAAGGTATATTTCATAGTTTTAAAGTTTCTATAAAGCAGCATATTTCTAGTAATTTTGTATTTGATACACCCCACCCTAGGAAACTCAATCTTGTACATATTTGTCGTCTCGATATGCATATACGGTTCGATGGATTGTATATTTGAGTATGAAAATTCCAATTTCTGCCTCATAGTTCTTGAAGTATGAGTGTCATATGGGGACGTTTGGAAAAGCTTTTCCCAAAAGCTTTTTTTTATTGTTTTATTTTATATTTTTGAATACATCTTTTATAAGTATTTAGAGAATTTATTTAAAAATTAAAAAATATAAAAAAATTCTACGTAATAAGATCTTTTTATTGCTTATTTTTATTATTTTTTAGATAAAAAAGTATAGCTTATTTTTCAAAAAAGATAAAAATATCTTCTATTCTAAACAAATTTTATTTCAAAAATATTTCCAATGCTCCCATAATGCATTAAACCGTATCACCTTCTACATCTCAAAAATAAATAAAATGTACATATTGGGTCTGTGTATGTAATGGGGTAGCAACAAATCCATGTTCGACTTCACTTAAATTTTCAAAGCAAAACTCTCATCTAGATTAATTTGTGATTGCATTAAGACAAAATTAAAGTCGACTGATGTATTCTCGCATTTATCAAAATTACAAAGATTGTGTTAACACAAGTTATTGTTTACTTGTCCAAAGATTTAAATTACTTATTAGTTATAGTGAGCACTAAATGTTTTTCACGAATGCCATATGGGAAAACACTATGCAAGAAAGTAAAAGCATGTTCAGATTTTGAATAATTTTATATAGTAGAGAAAGTAAGAAAGAAAGAAAGAGATGAAAGATACTTTAATGTAGGTGGTTCTGTTGCTTAAATTAAACAGACCTAAATATCAGTTTTCGAAAAGCTTTTGAATATCACTGTCGCTCATGTTTATGTAGCTTTAAAGCCTCTCATTGCCGACGACATAGTTGTTAATGTTGTTGTTGCTACTTGACTGCTACTGCTTATCTTCTATTTATTTTCAAGGTTTGCTTTGTTTTTGTTTCTACTTGACTGCTAGCTACTGCTGCTTATCTTATATTTATTTTCAAGGTTTGTTTTGAAGGGTTACAGAAAGTTGTTAGGCACTTCCTCTCAGAAAATTAATATAAGATCCGGTCTCAAAACTAGAATAATTGGCTAACGTTTTAAGAATTAGCATCTTCTATATAAAGTGCTAATTTGAAAATATCAAGGAGGTGGATTGTTAAATCCATCAAATCATGACCCAGTTTGGCACAGACCTTGACAAGTTAATGGCACACCTATAAATTGACAAGAGTGTTTTTTCACTTGGACATCATTGGTAGGACTCTCCGTTATTGATCCGAACCTAGTTTAATTTAGAGATCCAACAATTTTATTTTCAGCAATATGCAAGATGGCTTCAACCCACCAGCCTCTAATACTAATTATATGACTAAATTTTTAAACAAAAATAATTGGCCAACAAACTGAAGATTTAGTATCACCTATATTTAAGCACAAATCTATTTCAATATTCAACCAATATGAAATTATTAAGAGCGTGAATTGTTAACTCTATCAAATTATGACCCAATTTGGTCCAATATAAAAGGAGTTGATGGCTCACCTCTAAATTGGCTATATATGTTTTATTTAGGCGTTATTTCCTACGCACATCCAATATTAATTCAAACTTAATCCAACTTGGAGGCCGAAGAATTAAACACTAAAATTTTTCTTAAGTATGTCATGTTTAGTACTTTAATTATATCATTAGTGGAAGATTTTAGTTTCAAGACATAAGGATTATGAATTATTGACATTGCATTTTCAAGCAAGTACCATGTTAGTAATTATCCAAAAATCAGATAGAAACTTTCTTTTGATTAGATAGCGAAACCAATCCATTGAAAACCAGAAAATGGGATAAGTTTGAACACATATTTGAGTAATAATATATGTGACATATACTTCCCCGATAATTTGCATGTGGAGTATAACGCATGATATCTACATCAAACAAGATCATCAATCATGGGCTAACCAATTTTTTATCAAAAAACTTGAGAAATCAGTTATATATAACTCATTTGTTACTGCCAGCAAGCTAAGACTTACAGGGAAATGGTGGGTAGGATTCCACTGCAATTCTACTTTTATATCGTTCTCAGCATTGAATTAAATAACAACAACCACAAAGAAAGACCACATGTAATTGCAACGTTGGTTGCATTTTCAATCTAAAACATTGTTTGTTGCTAAGCTCACCAAAGTCTTCTATTATTCTAAAACATACCTGTCTTGAAAATGATGTTTTTAGTCAAGGGATAGTTGGAAAAAAAAAAAAACGTAAACTAACAAGTGCGAACAATGATTCACCAGAATTCTGTTGCATTGCCACTATCTACTCAAAAGAAAATTTTATCAAAAATAAGAACCTTCCACATGGTTGCCATGTGGACTAAAATGAAACAGTTGTTTGTATAATTTGCTCAAATTATAATGTGATATACCTGTTTTTTGTTGTAGTTATTAATATATAAAGAGCAATATAGCACTGCTCAAGTCTCTTGATAGTTGATACTCTTGTTAATACATGCGCTTGGGAGTAGATGATATATACCAATTTAAAATGGGTTTCTGAATAATTAACTACAATGTAGTGGAACTGTCAAGTGTCAATATCTATGTAGTTTGTTGTTTTTGGGGCTATATATAAATCAGCGTTATTCGCAATTTCATTCATAACAAAGTATTAATTAGTCATGAATATATAGAGAATGTGATGGATAATATACTTCGACTAGGAATTAGTGTTCATTATGATTTGGGTGTAAGTGCTTATTCCTCTCAGGAAGCCCTTTTGCTACAACTTATCAATAGAAGAAATGAGCTTGGTGAAATTGAATCCGTAATAAGTTAATTAGAGGTAAGTTCAAAAAAACTGAAGTAAGTTAATTAGACGTGAGTTCAAAAGATCGAGTCCGCACCGTTAACAAAGCTTACCGTGTTGTTTCGTACCAACCAAACGGAGACAACTCACCTTCTCCAAGCCAACCGATTCTCCAAATACCATCACGTTCATCTCATATTCTCATTTGCATCGCACTACTATATTATTGTTAATTAGTTTAATTCTATATATAATATCTTAACCACAACTTTGTCCTTACAACTAATGATAAATAATAACCATAGACTAATTATGCTATAGTTATTACGACTAACCGTCTATGTCAATTAATTTAAATTCAATTAAAAAGCTGAAAAAGGTCGAAGTGGGGGTTACCAGAACCGTCCACTTGTCCAAAGATGCAAAGGTACTGTGCTGCATCGTTGACGAACCCCACACCAGCTCGCATATTTGGGGCCCGCAGTTGCTGGTTGTTGCTACGTTAGAAAAGGGACGAGTATTGAATGTACGGAAAAATTTTGTAAAAATAAGTTTTATAAATAAATATTAAAAACAGTGATTTGAAAAAGAATTTAATTTTATAGAAACTAAGTTGAAAATAAAAATAAATTTTAAAGTAAAATAAAATTTTTAATTATAAATAAAATATGTGATTGTTTAAAACTTTAAATGGACAAAGGACTTTCTGAAATTTGAAACAAGCCGTTATACTTGAATTACTATTGAAATACTGGAGATATTCTTTGTGTAGAAAGTAGAAAGTGATTATATGCTGAAGAAAATAAAACAAAACAAGGTTGTAATGTTCATTTAACAAAGTCAACTTCGAGATGGAAATTTCACCAGTTTACATCTCGCAAGCATAACAACGGTTGCGATAGGTTTCATCGGACGGTCAACATACGACAGCGAGTAGTCTGAGCGGAAATTTATTTAATTTATTTTTCTTCACTCAATTTCCTGTGGTATATATAAATTGAAGCACCCATCAAACCGGGAGTAGAGGAGGAAGAAATTAAAAGCTTTAGAAGAACAGACACTGTTCTGTTCTTTCGCATTATAAAATATTTTTCTTTTTTTAGTTTTTTTTTTTCTTTTCAATCGAGCATGGGTTCATCGGAGTTGATCTATCGCGGCCATGAAACGCCGTCTTCCGGCGAAAATGGCGGCCGGTATTCTCCGAAACAAGCCAAGCCATGGACGTCAACGTTCTCACGCCCGATCCGGTATCTCCTTCGTGAACAACGGCTTCTGTTCACGCTTGTCGGCATGGCTCTGGCAACTCTCGTCTTCCTCTTCTCTCCTTCGGCAAGGCCGGAGAACTTCGCGGGGTTCACTGAATCGACGGCGGTTTCAGCGGCGGCGGCGGCGGCGGCTTTGAAGGTGGTGAATTATCAATCGATGGCTGTGAGGCAGCCACACCGAGCAGCTTATGAGCAGAGGTTCAGAATTCCGTTGGGGTTGAAGAGGAAAGGCTTGAGGGTGGTGGTTACCGGTGGAGCAGGATTCGTTGGGAGTCACTTGGTTGATAAACTTATCGCCAGAGGAGATAGCGTGATCGTTGTCGACAATTTCTTCACTGGGAGAAAGGAGAACGTTATGCACCATTTCGGTAACCCCAATTTCGAACTCATCAGGCACGATGTTGTTGAGCCAATCTTGCTCGAAGTCGACCAGATCTATCATCTTGCTTGCCCTGCCTCGCCTGTTCACTACAAGTTCAACCCCGTCAAGACAATCATATCCTTTATAAATTTCATTTCCCTGGTTCCTTCGATCTATCTCTTTATCTAGTTCTTGTTAGAAAAAAAACGCTTTTTTTGAATTGCAAACTTTCTTGATATCGTTGATCGGCTTCACTTTCATTCGTGCAGATTTTTTGATAAAAAAAGTAGAATTTCTACTCTTTTTCCAAAAAAATTTGAACATTTGGTTTCTGATTACAGTTATTAGTATGATTTATGGAAAGTTAGGTTTGTAGGATGACGTATATATTTCATAACAGAAATCTCTGGATTTCTTCTCAGATCAATCTTTTCTCATTCTCTCTACTTCTGTCCGTTTGTAGTTGGATTAAATATACTAGTAATGAGTTAATGCAACCATTCCCTTGTGGGAAACGTAAGTACAAAATCTTCACTTTGTTCAAAGAATTGGAGACCTTAACCCAAGAATTGGTTGATGGTCGCACAAGACGAACGTGGTAGGGACACTGAACATGCTTGGATTGGCTAAGCGTGTTGGCGCGCGTTTCCTTCTCACCAGCACCAGCGAGGTCTATGGAGATCCACTTCAGCACCCTCAAGTCGAGACCTACTGGGGCAATGTCAACCCAATTGGTCAGTATCATACCAAATTCAATCAATCTCGTTCCAATTTCATCCGTATTCAAACAGATTTTGATCAATTTGCAATAGATCTATTTAATGCTGGAGAGATAGGAGAGAAGGGGAGATTAACAAGGTTTTAGTTTGGTTTCTTAGGGACTGGGCTAGTTTTCAGGTGATATCTGCCCACTATTGAGTGGCATGTGATCACTGCTCATGCATTAATTCACTTCAAGACCCTTGCTCAAGCTTGTTCTGTAATTTATTAGTGGTGGGGATTGAGAGAATCAATGGGTTCCATTTCACTGCTTTTTATTTCAGGTGTTAGAAGTTGCTATGATGAAGGGAAGCGGACGGCCGAGACTTTGACGATGGACTACCACCGTGGTGCTCAAGTTGAGGTAGATCTTTATAAAACTTACAGCTTTCTTTCACTGTTTTACTTGTCGGCTTAATTAAAGGTTCAATTGGTATTGCGATGTCATTGATCAATTGTTTATTGTTTGGGAGTAGGTTAGAATTGCTCGGATCTTCAACACGTACGGCCCTCGCATGTGCATTGATGATGGCCGGGTTGTCAGCAACTTTGTTGCCCAGGTACTGCATCAAAATAAGTTCATGGTTTTCCTTCCTTTTAATGACAACAAATTGGGGAAATGTTTTCATTTATATGGTGAATTACAGGCATTGAGGAAGGAGCCAATGACAGTTTATGGAGATGGAAAGCAGACAAGGAGCTTTCAATATGTCTCTGATCTGGTAATACAGATATTATTATCTATATCTGACTACTTTTTGGTGATCTTATTCTAGATAATGAAAAAAATTAGTGAATGAGACATTTCATAGCATGCATTTGGCTTTTAGGATTGGAATAATCCTCATTTTAAGACTAAACTAAATCAAGCAAAAATTAGTTTTGTTTATAATCATGGTTACATGTTAAGTGGCAGCATATTCACAAGAATGGAGTGACAACTGTACATGCTGTTCCACGTGCGCACCTAAGTTGCTTGTGTGCTGTAGTTAGTCAACCATCTAACAGCAGAAAGGTTTTGCTCAGTTTTCAGATAACATATAATTGAGTATCGAACGTATGCCATCCATTAACTGATCTTAAAATGATTTGTGTAATGAGATAAGATTTCCACTACTCATTAAGTTTCTGAATGAACTTCATACTCCAAGATCGAAGCCAAGACTTATTTCCGAACATCTAGGAGTGTTGCTTTTTTATTAGACATCATGATACACTGTTTACTGATCTGGTAGTGTTCTTTGGGCAGAAATTTATCGGTAATTGGGGAACTGCATCCTGTATGCCATTAAGGCCTTTGTAACTGCAAAATGTTGAATAGTCGGCACATAGTTGAAACTGCAAAATCTTTTGCAACTCTGGAAAATCTTGCTTTTGCTGCCATGCATTATTATTACCTAAACTTAGGTGCTGTAGAAATGCCAAGATTTTTTTCCCACTGTATTGATGTTCATGTGCATACTGTGTAATTATCTGTAGCATATTAACTGTCCTAGTGAAATAACGACATGATCGCTATCTCTACATTCTTGCACAGATCTGGAAAAACTTATGACACTTTGCATAGGAACTAAAAGTGCTAGAGTCCTCCAGACTAATAATATTTAATTGAAGTTTCTTTGAAGTATCTGATACTGGTAGCAACTGATTATCATTTAATCAAAGAGCTCATTTAACTTATCTGGATTAAGGATTCAGATGTAGAACATAGTTGCAACTATCTGACACATTGTACTTGATTAAGGCTTGTTATTTGCTTTTAACATTGAACCTCTGATGCCAGCAGAATCACAGAGAATGTTATGTTTACTGGTTGGCATATGTAATAGCAATGTTTCTTACAGGTGGAAGGGCTGATGAGGCTGATGGAAGGTGAGCATGTAGGTCCATTCAACCTGGGTAATCCAGGTGAGTTCACAATGCTTGAGCTGGCCAAGGTGGTGCAGGAGACCATTGACCCTAATGCGCGAATTGAGTTCCGGTCAAACACAGAGGATGATCCCCACAAGCGCCGTCCTGACATCTCCCGAGCCAAAGAGCTTCTTGGTTGGGAGCCGAAAATCGCTCTCCGCCAAGGTCTTCCCCTCATGGTATCAGACTTCCGCAAGCGTATATTCGGTGATCACTCTTCTGAATCCTCCAATGTAGGTGCCGGTGCTGCTTGAAACCCTTCCCTGTAGGCTCAATATGCTTACTTGGCTCAGAAGCTTGTAAAATGCTTGCCTTGGAGAGGCACTGAATGGATAGGCTCCGTACGGGCAGGTTTTTCAGTATTCTGGATTGTGATGGTCATCATAAGTTAATACCCCTGATCGTGATGATGATTGGAGATGCATAGTTTCACAAGTTTTAACTCTTTCTTTGTGATGTGTAATTTGCCGTTTATTATGAAGAATTATTATTGTATGAATAGGATGGAATACGTTTATGTTATTCTTTCAAAAGTTGCAATGAGGCCTTTAGAAGTTGTTCACTAGTCTTGAATCAACTTACTGCATTAATCCTGACCGGCTAAATGAATCTTTTCGGGATTCCATCTATATTCAAAGTCCTACAGCGAAAAGATTTTATGGAAACTTGTTGTTGATTTCATCTTATTGATAATACTGTTATCTTGAAGAAAAACAGTTCTACATAGAATGCTATATCTTAATCCCCTATATAAAGTTAAGATGATTGGTGTATATATTTGAAGTAAATGAGGTTAATTGAATGCTATTATGATCATTAACATAGCACCAGTTATTATAACGTATACGGTCTAAATTACCACACCAGGTAAATAATGAGCTTTTTTGTTACAAAGTAGACTCATTTTCAACGCATAGTTGCAATTTAGATAGAAAAGATATATTGTGATGACTACTAATATCACATCAATGTCTTGACATTTAAATTAAGGCCACTTGGTAGAAACAATTTGGGCACTATTTAGCAGTTCCTTTTGAACTCCACTTAATACTAATTTCTTATTTTATTTTATCAATAAAATTTTTATAATATTTATAAAAATATATCAAAATTTAAAAATATTTAATTACATGCTGTAATATTTTATTACAATATATTTTTTTAGATAAAATAAAATTTGAAATATTATTAAAATAATTTTTATTTTAATAAAATTTTATTTTATAAGTACTTTCAAATGTTATTTAGAGACGTAGAGCTTTTTATACACAAAGTAGATGCGTTGAGGATTGAAATGCACCGGAATAAATATTGGATACTAAGTTGTACCTATTAACTGGAACCATAAAAATTATGGTGCAATTTAGGACATATTTCAAATGTATTTAATTGAATTTTACGAAAGTGAAAAATAAAAATAAGATTTGAAAAATGAGTTGAATGTAAAATTTAATTTTTGTTTTACAATTGTTCGTTGAAGTCGGTTGGAAATGCATAGTATTTGTATTTTGAATTATTTGTTGAAGTTGGTTGGAAATTGAATTCAATCTGAGAATGTTTGTTTGTTTTTTTGCTGGCTTAGAACGTCTGAGATTTCGGAGTTGCTATTGTTGACTCGGCGAGTCGACCCTCGAGTCAATTTCAAATCTGTCCATTCGGACAATTTTTTAGATCTTTCGATATTCTGAAAATTATGCATTAAATCCTTATTCGACTTTGTTTTAATCCTAAAAATAACGATTGCGAGGTGGGTATCATATTAAAAAGATAAGGAGAAAAATTAGTGAAATTATGTGCTAACCAAACACGGGAGCATCATGTCAAAAAGAAAGAGAGCACTAATTACAACGGTAAAAGGATGTAATGGGGAGAGCTTGGTGATTACAATTTAATGAAATCCCCAAATGCTTTAAATTGTGATATTATTTTTAATCATAAATATATAATTTTTTATAGTTTTTATTTATTATAAAAAAGAAGAAATTATTGAAACTTCAAAAAGTTTGATGATAATAAAAATTAAATAGAGCATTTAAGTAATAATAAGCTCAACCGAAGTATTTCGAAAGAACAGCAAAGAAATTAGCTAGCTATCGCTCGTGCTGTCTTTACTTCGGACATCAGTCAGCTACCGTTGCTGCGGATCAGCTCAACAGCATTTATATAGAACAGAGAACAAATCGAACACCAGCTGGTACATGCTGCTGTTCATTAGAGAATCTATACAAAGCAGCCAAAGAACTAGCTAGATGGTGAGCTATTAATTATCATACAGAGAATCTTTCGAAGATCACACTAGAACAACAAACATGTAATATTTAGAGCTGATTTCAAAGATGATTTGGGGGTTTTTTAGTTCAACTTAATAAAAAAATAATTTTTTAATTTTTAATTTTATATTTTTAATATATATTTTATAAGTATTTAAAAATTTTATTTTAAAAATTAAAAAATTTTAAACAATAAAATTTTTTTATTAATTTTTTAAAATAAAAAAATAAATTTATTTCTAAAAAAAATATAAAATTTTTTATTTTAAAAGTATTTCTAAACGTTTCCTCCAGCTGTTGCTGAGCCAGATCTTCAGACCAAATATAATAAACGGCCATACACATTACACATTCTCAACAAGGAGAAGATCAAAAGAATCATAACCAAGCTCAGAAGAATTGAAGAAGAAGCAAAGAAAAACAGTGAGCTTCATAGAAAAATCAGCGTGATCAACCAACTCTTAAACAGCATTTACATATGTTACAAGAATCCATTTGCCATAAAGTTTGGAGGACAAAGAGACCATCATACTAGCATTTCGATACACATAACATGTCCAAGATGCATCAATAACAAATCACATCCCTAGAGCATATACATTTCAAGTTAAAGGTTTTATCTAAATTTCATTCCTTACAAGCTGGCATTGTAAATGATCATTTCACACCAAGTTCGCTATCTTACTATAATCAATACTTACATCACAAATTGTAATGTTAAAGCAAAAGGCAGAAAAGAAAAAGAGGAGTCCAAGCTGAAGCTGCTGACGACTAGAAGACCCGACAGACGCTAGCACAAACTGAAGAATTTGAATTAAAAGAGAAAATCATCAAGAAGAATAGAGCAAGCACAAAAAGAAAGGAGCAGGTCAAGCTGGAGCAGCAGAATTTACATCACCGCTTTCGGCTAACATTGAAATGGACGGAACAAGCACCAAAGTTCAAAATTCTCAACTTATCTATTTCTAAAACTTGAAAATTCGATCAAGAGAGATGAAGAAGAAAGCCGAGATGATAGTGAAAAGAATGAAGCTCGCAGCAACAGTTTAATTGTTGGAAATGCTCAAAACTCATTTTGAGTAAGTGCGCTGTGATCTAAATGAAAAAGCTTTCCTTACCCCACCTACCAACCTGACACCCCTGGGAGAGCAATTCTCGTCCGTTAGAGAGGAAATTCTAACTGAAAAGAAATTTTAAAGATGAGAAAGAAGGATATAAGAACAGATCTAACCGAGCAGAAGGTTATAAGTGCAACAATAAAGAACACAGAGAGCATTCGGTTTTATTGAAAAATTTGAAGTGCTAAACCGTTAGCAAACCAGTCGATTACTTAACCACCGATTAAAATACTTCGTAGACTGTTTGCGTTTTTAAATCCTCTCTTATTCTTATTGAGTTATAAAACTGTAGTGATCATGAGTTACATCAGAACAAGGTGCAAAACCTCTGTAAAAGTTCTAAATCCTTATAAACTAGTATACTGAGTGCAGGATGCAGTCGGAAAGGAAATGTGCTTAAGTAGAAATCTTCAGTGCTATCTTTTGTAAAAACTTTGTTGTGCAGCCATAAGAGACTGGTGGAGTTCAGAAGGCATCGGCTGATTTTGCGTAGGTGAGAGAACTCGACTGGAAGCGAATTCGTAGCGCTTTATATAAAAGTAGTGAAATCTATACGTGTTGGAGTGGTCATGGATTTAGATCGAGTTGGCAGCTGAACCACATAAAATTCTTCGTATGCATTTGTGCTGACTTCGCATTTGATATACATTATTTAGAACTAACACCACAAGCTAACTTGAGAATTCCGTAAAAAGATCAGCAAGCTCGCAGCTAGCTGATTCAACAACTGATTAACTTATTATCTTACTTATTATTGAGTGTAGAAAAAAGTAAGTAAAGCAGTTAGCTGATTTAGCTATTGATTCTGCTTAGTGTTGAACGTAAAGAAACAAGTAGAGGGGTAAAATAGGCCGGACCAAACGGGCCGACCCGCGATCCGATCAGTTGGTTCTGTCATCGGCTCGTCCAGTCCGATAAATAGTGACAGGACCGGGCCGGCCCAGACCGGTCCAACGGACAGGATGGGCCGATTATGTTGGTCTATCGGGCGGCCCGCTCGTCCGAGTACTGTTCATATTGACCGGTCAATATAGACCGTCGACCAGATCAAATTTTAATAAAATATATTTTTATATTACTAAAAAATAAATTTAAAAATAAAAAATATTTATTTTTTAATTTTATTTTAAAAATATTTTTTATTTTTTATTTTTTATATAAAATTAAAATATAAATCGAATAAATAAATCAGGCTGGGTCCTGAAAAATAAAATCGAGCCGAACTGATCCGGCCCAGATGCTTTATCTAGGCCGGACCAGTCCGGTCCGATCTATTAATTTGACTCGGACGGGCCGATTTGCGTAAGTCCGGCCTGTCCGTTTTTGCACTTATAGAAACAAGTATGAAAACCAGCCAGCTATTCTAACTGTTGCTTTCAAGAATCAGAAAATTAGTGGGACAATTAGCCCGCTATTTGAAACTAATTTTTCTCTGTTAGGAAAGAACGAGTATACTCAATAAACCTGCAGCACAGTCACCTAGTGTACCTACTGCTTCGCCTCTATTTAGCATAAAAGTTTTTATATTTAAACTTTATTTTACAATTCAATTCACCTCTTCTCTATTTGATGAGTTGGTTGGGCAAGTGTCCATAACATAAGATTTAAATTATTTTGAGGAAAAGATTTGTGACAATCTCAACTTCTGTTGAGATCCTACTGCATCGAACTAACTTCACTTAACAAATTATGAAGTTATTTGACTCCAATTTCATTATCTTGAAATTCATTTATACGTGAACAATAAACTCATTTTACTCATTTCTGAAAATTTATTTTAGAGTTTTGACTTGATTGGTGTGCATTTTGCATTACTTTTCTGAACTTTTTAACAAGTTTTTTTATGGTATATTTATAAATAAATTTTTTATAATATTTTATCAATTTTATTTAAATATTTAAAAGATATAAAAAAATTTTACATTATAAATTTTTATTATTATTTAATTTATTTTTAATACTAAAAAATTAAAACTTTTTTAAAAGATAACATAAAAATATTTTTTATTTATAATCTCAAACAGCACTAAGTGAATAAACTCTTAAATAGTTTGTCTTTTTTAAAAAATGAACTTTATTTTTTTTACTTTTAAAAAAATAATAAAAATATAATCTCATTCCGTAAAATTTTTTTATATTTTTAAATAATTTTTTTATATATTTATAAAATATATATTAAAAAATATAAAATAAAAAAAATTAAAAAATAGTTTTTAAAAAGTTAAACCAAACGCGCTCATAAAATGCCTCTACAATTGATTGAGATTGAAATCTTAGGGACTGATTTGTATATTGGAAAAAACAGAGGGTTTTATTAAGAATAGTGCTCTTTTTCTAATAAAAGCTTATTAACACGTGTTGTAATGTATCTAATAAAGTTTTCTTATAAGTACAATTGTACAAATGTATCTAACAAGCGCGCGAGGCGCGAAATTCTGTTATTAACCTCTTTAATCTAAACATTATAAATAACCCTCGATGATTAACTTTATCGTCATTAAGTAAACCTCTTTAATCTCTCTTTATCAGATTCACAATTACACCTAGCCCTAGTCTACTGCTACGCCTACGCACCTGAAATAAAAACAAAAAAAGAAACAAAAAATGGCCACTCAGAAGCAGAACAAGAAAGTGAACAAGAAGCCAACATCACCAGATCATCATGCACAAGAAATCTGTCCAAAGTCTCCGTCGACACCGATAAGCTCTGAAGAAATAACGGAGTTGAGAAACGCCGCCAGTGAGAAGTTTCTGCGATTGCCCAAGTTTTCAAAGGGTTTCAGATTCGTGCCTACGGACTACGAACTCGTACGCCATTATCTCTTTAACAAGCTTGCCGGACGCAGCCTTCCCTGCGACATCATCAACGATGTCGACGTATATAAGTACAACCCACAGGATCTCACAGGTCGTTTCTTGCAGAATATTTATTTCTTTCTTGTTAGTTTCATTCTTGATACAGTTCTTGGTATCTGTTCTTTCTTCTCTTTAATTATTTTCCCTCTGCATATCTTTCCATTGAAGAATTTCTAATGCACGCATATATACGTTTTGCTTAATATATATTTTACTCTTTCGCTTACTATATGCTTTGCTTTGCAGACACTGTTGATGCTTTACAATAAACAGAAACTGCTATTTTGAGGATTTTTTTTATTTTGAATTTGATCCGAAGATTTGTTTACTTTTTGCTTAGAGTAACATTTTTTGTTGAGAACAATTTGGTGCATGCAGTGGTTTGTTTAATTAAGGTATAGTCTTTGACGCTTGAAGTGCTTCGCGCAGGCTTCTGTTATATTAACGTGTGGGAGTTTTCTGCTAATTATAAGTTTCATAAATTATAATGCACGATGTTAATATATTTTATTATTTTGGTCATATTTCTTTTGTATTCATATAATTAGAACTGATGAATAAATAACCTAGGCTATAGTACTAAAGTATAGTTTCAATAAGTCTAAGATAACATGTAACTTGCTGTGTTCTTTTTTCTATTTTTCCCAACTCTATTGTATTAGCCCTTCAATCATTAACTATCTAAATACAAAAATTTCCAACTATTTAAAGATTTAGTCTGACATCCCTAGAGTAGTTCATCGTTCCAATTAGTATCGTGTCATCTCCATATATAAAACTTTCAGCAATGTATTTCTTGTCAATTACCTGTTTGTAATAATTCGAGGTAGCTTGTGATATTTCTCATTATTGAACTGTGTGTACATGTTGTTGGATGTAAATCAGAAATATACCGGAGCTTTGGAGAAAATGAATGGTATTTCTTCACTCCAAGGTCACGGCGATACGAGAAAGGAAACCGTCCTAACAGAACAGCCGGAGACGGATTCTGGAGAGCCGTAGGGTCTGATAAGACCATAAAAGAACATGGCAGGCAAATCGCATCGAAGAAAACTTTAGATTTTTTCTGGGGAACGCCAAAAAATTCTACCAAGACCAATTGGATCATGCATGAATTTTTGCCTACTAATGCAATCCACTCTAATTTACAGGATGGTACTATGAAGGTAAAATTCATATCAATTTTACTACGTATTTAACCTTTTTTTAATTTTATATTTAGTATTTGTTCTTTGGATTCTGTTGCGTGCAGCTGGATACATGGGTGCTATGCAGTATTCGGAACAAAAGAAAACGCTTGTACAAATTAAAGGGTGAACAAGCTGCAGTTACATGCTGCATTAACGAAGCTTCTAGCTCCAGTCTGCAACAGCCAGGAAACAGTCGCCAGGAAGAAGAATTCATGAACGATCAGACAGCGATTGTACCACATTACAGCCCTTCATCTGGCTATATGCTTATTCCACAGAAACAACAAGGATACTTTCAACAGGAAC
Organism: Acanthochlamys bracteata; assembly: GCA_019914995.1. Classification (NCBI taxonomy): domain Eukaryota; kingdom Viridiplantae; phylum Streptophyta; class Magnoliopsida; order Pandanales; family Velloziaceae; genus Acanthochlamys; species Acanthochlamys bracteata. Next base: position 3,036,337 of record CM034136.1, read on the forward strand.
AAATATTCATGAACGATCAGTCTGCGATTGCATCGCAGTATAATTCTTGGTCTTCTACCGCTTATCTGCAGCAGCTTCAAGGAGACTTTCACCAAGAAGAAGTGTGCATTAATAATCAGACAGCGACGGCACCACGTTATACTTGCAATACAGTTCCGAAGATGAACGCACTAGAAGGAGAAGGCTGTAGGTATGATCAGGTACTTGCAGATATTTCCTTCGAAGATTACACCGTTGATTCCTGTTTCTTCATCGATGCTTCTCAGTACCAAAACTTGGATGGCAGCAGCAAATGCAACCATATGCATGCTCAAGAACAAGTAACAATTACTCAATAAAGGATCCTATAGATGCTGTTGAGATGGACTTCGTCAATAGTTTACTGATATTAATTGTTATGTGAAGTACTTGTTTTCTGAAGAGTCTGAACTTTTGTTTTCTGAATATAAATTTGAACTATGGAATCTAGCACCGTATGCCCCAATCTCTAACACAAGTTGAAGTTTATAACAAACCCCTCCTTCAATCTCTCCCGCCCAACTCCTCCAGTCTTCATCTGGAACATGATCATTGTGCCGCTTCAGTTGGTACTTCTTCCACTCTTCCCTGTTTACGTCCTGATCTCTACATGTTTCCTTCTTCCCCTTACCTCCCTTTCTTCACCAGACGTTCTCACTATCTCCCGCTATGTTCGCTCACGCTTTCCTCACAGGTACTTCTGCCCGACTCGATACCTGCACTGCTCGGATCATTCTGTAGTTCTGTACTCATTCTGCGGCAGATGATGCTTGCGCTCTGTTCTACCAGAACCGTCCAGAGGGAACTTGTTTCCTGGAATTCTATTATTTGTGCCGATCTCAGAGTAGGATCTATCTCTGCTGCAAGCAAACTGTTTGACGTTATGCCTGTAAGAAATGTGGTGATTACATAGGTGGTCTAGAATTGTTCAGATATACGCAGAGATAGCGAGAAGATCCGCCAACGAGTTCACCCTCTCGAGTTTGCTTTCTCCTAAAAGCAGATCAAATCTGTTAAAACGTTTTTGATTTGCAGAAGTGATTCATCTGTTAATAAAATGACTTGTTAGATTATATTTTTGAGCTATACATAAAATAAATAAAACTAGCTTTTATATATATATATATATATATATGACAGGATAGAGGTACAATGAATCTTATACGTGTGCCGTTGTACATAAATTCGGATAACCTAATCCCAATCAACTTAACACATTCAACGCGACTAATTTTTGCAATTTAAGATATAATTTTACAATTTCGGCCCTTTTTAGGGCAAATGTATCATTATATATACTTGTGTCATGCACGGTCGTACAAGGAAGTAAAAGATTGCACAATTTAGTTTAATAATATATTTTATGAAATCTTTTAAAAAAATATATTGCAATCCAATTGATAAGAACAGTGGCATCTTACTTAAAAAGATTCGAATACAAGTTATAATACAATTTTTAATTTAATATACTTTAAAATTTTGTTCTAAATTTGATCGCATTGGGTCACACTATGTGCAACCGGTGTGCAACTTAATACTATCTTGCGCGATCCGTGTTGGTCGCATTGGATCAAAATAAGTCAAAATAGGAAATAAAATTAAGTCGACATGAGGTCGACTTAGGTGGCACGCAGAGCTAATACGGTTGCACCTAATGCGACTAACACGAGTTGCACCTAGTTTGAATTATTTACGACTTCCTATTGGTTTCATTTGGATGTAATGTTGATTTCATTTCGACTTTCTTCTTCAACCTAACTTTGACTATTATATTAGTTGAACCATTTATAATCAATTTGAGGTGGTGTCTTAACTTGTTAGCACGTGAGTCTCGTAACTTTCAGCAAATTTTAAGATGTAAGATTGAATCCATTTAATCACATATTTATATTTTAATATATAAAGTAACAAATTTGCTCAAAAGAACTCGAAATTGTAAGCATCAACCTAGTGCACGTTAGATTCGCTATCAGATAGTCTCGTAGCAGCACAACGCATAGTACATCCTAGTTTCAATCATCATTTATTATCATATTCAAAATTTTGTCTTCATTTACTTGTCAATCGTTTTGGTATTAGAGGCATTCAATATTGAAATTTTTTCTCCTATTTCTTTCTATATCATTAAAGTTAATTTTCATTAGTCTATCATAGTTAATTTTCCAATATCATTCTTCTTCAAATTATCACGGCTGAATCTTTCTAATTTTACTACTACTACTACAACAAAAAGGATAAATCCAAACTCACTGCCACTTCCGTTAGCAACCAGCAGTTGTTGCCTCTACTCGTTATCTCACCACAGATCTATTGCTGCAACCTATCCCTCTTACTACCGCCAAATCACGTACGTTCACCCTTCTCTGCCGTTGCAGCACATTTGTCTTCCCTCATTGGTTAATTGAGCAACCGTATATTTTTCCTTCATCGGCGCATTCCTCTACAGTAGCTACCTAATCACCACAAGGTACACCACCGCCTCACTGTATCTCGATTGTATCCTCCGCCATGACTGCTTGGTCACCATCTTCGTGTTGTCATCGTTCCGATAAACTCACTAGAATTGATTTTGCTTGGTTAAAATAATTTTCGCCAAATAACGATGTCTTAATCTAACTATTTTTTGGACTTTTCACCTAATGCACTTTCTTTGAAATTTCGCTAACGATTTGACTAAATGGTCTTGAGTAAGAACTATTTCGTCGTGATTGTCATCTTCTTGATTATCTAGATGGCTTGATTAAGCGCGTTTTCTCACTAGTAAATGATGCAATAGTTGATCGGGAACTGTATTCGTATTGTTCAAAATGTTTAGGATGATCATAATGAGCAGATTATTTATATTGATTATTGCTTTTGTGGAAAATATTTCAACTACGGCATTATTATGCAAGAATTTGAGTATACAATTTCTTTAGTCAGGTGTAGTCAATATCAACTGGTTACAAATCTTTAGCCCCAGATACAATGAACGCACGATTCAGAAGTTTTGTACACTTATTTGAGGCTACTAGCAGGAGCTTCTAAAGCTTGAGGCTCTTAATCTAGACTCTAGTTATCTCGTACATGTTGCGAGCACCGTCAGCCTTATTAGTTTCCTTTGGATTTGCATTAAAAGTTTCAGTCGGTGAGCGGTCATATCATACAGAACAACTCTAATCTGGCTTCTGATATTCTGAGCTTGTTGACGAAGAGACTCCATTACGACCTCTATTGACAATACCTACCTCGACTTCTAATACGACCATAATTCTTGCTATTATTGCACACACTTTTTTTTCCACCTCGAGAGGGACCCATACTCCTAAAGCAAGACTTCTTCTCGTCCTCACTACACTTTCTGTTGTAAGCCTAATCATTCTACTTCCATATGTTCCGTTCTTATTATCATCGTAGTACGTCAGGTCACTCTGATACATAGTTATTTTCAACTGCTATCCCATCTGCTTTCTCAGTATTAGCTGGTGAAGGCGAAAGGGACTCACTTCGACTTGCTTTGCTAATTGTTCAGCCAAATGATGTTGATAACATAATACTTAGTCTATCGTTATGATTAAGCAGATTTTCAGTATCGTCTTAGATAGAGCTTCAGCTCTAGTGCCAGTCCGTATTTATTCGCTCCTCTACTTTTGTCTTTCTAATTTCTCATGGTATATCATCTTCTTGAATTTCTGATTCTAGTCATCTTACTATATGACTTCCGATCTGCTATTATTATCTATCGATACATGTTTACGAGCAAACTTTTCTGATTACATATAGTTGATAACTCTCAATTGTCCAGTGTATGGATATAGTATCTAGACTGACTTAACTTACCTTTTGTAGCCGATTAGGACTTCTATTGGCTCTTGAGGAGTTTGCTTAGACTTAATCATTTTGAAGTTGGGCCACATTCTTTCTTTCTTTTCTTTGCATTTTTATTTCCTTAGTTTTAAATTTCTTCAATCTTTACCTATTATTCACACAAATAACGTAATTTAACTTATATGCATATGAAATCAATATTTAGAATAATAAACTGACACTAAAAATGCATATAATTGTACTCTTATCTTTAATTTATACAGGAACGTCTGTCCTCGCTGTCATTGTTACAGTTTTGTTTTTGAAAATATAATGGATAAATGTTGGTTTCTTGATCTTCTCTACTTGAGTGAGTACTAAAGTCCCAAGAAAGCATCCTCCTTTCTTTCCTAATAATAATAACAATAACTCTATTCCAATTCCATCCAAAATAACGTGCTGGATTAGAAAAAGAAAAAAACAAAAACAAAACCATAGTTGCTTCAAATCTTCTTCATAACAGAGAACCAAACGACAAGCTATATATATCATGAAGTTGTTCTATGTTCACCCGCCGCCACAACCACTTCACTCTTTTAGCAGTAAATAGAAAATTAATGAGTTGTATCACTCACCCTAGAAATATGTTATGTCCTTGTGCTTCTAGTATTTGAAGAAAAAAGAGGAGATCCAAAGGGATTTGGTACTGTTTTCTTGTGCGTACGATGGTTGTGGACTTGGCACATCTGCATCAATTCCCTTTACTTCTTTTCTTTACTCGATCTTTTCTTCATTTGTGTCTCTCTCTCTCTCCTCCATTTAGAATAGCTCTTCCTATCTCTTTCTTTCTATCTTTCTATGTCTTATTATTAGGTAGTTTTTTATGTTGGACTTCCGTAGCTTTGGTTTTATATACAACAAAGAGTTTAACAAATATCTTCTCATCTTATACGTAAAGAAAAAAAAGAGTAGCAAGGAGATGGAATACTATGAGATAGCAAAGAGGAGCGCAACTCTTCACTTGTAGATGGATCCCTAAATCTTCTCCACCAAAGGCTCTAGTCTTCCTTTGATATGCGTGGCAGGAAATCACTGAGGAGGTATAAGAGCAGCCGTGTCGGAGAAGACGAACAAAAATGAATTTCAGAACTTGCCCAGGTTGCATCCACTGACCTATGGGGAAAATTTTTTTTGGAGGAAATACGGCAATTGCACTACAAGTGCACTGAAGGAGAGACATTTGGAATGTATTTTAATTGATAGGAAGAGAGTTTCGTTAAACTAAGTTTGATAGAACTAAGTTCAGTGACTTCGCAAAACTCAGTGAGTTCAGTAAGTTTGAGATACATTGAAACATAGAAAGTCAGTCCGAAATTACAATCTGGCTAGAAAAAGTGAGTTTTCTGTAATTAAAATACATCATTCTGGTTGCATGTGCCTTGAGTGCTTGTTGTTCTATGTATATCATGGTCGACTACTATTACTTGCATGCAATCTAGGTTAAGATCTATGCTGATTTTGATAAATGCTTGTTGAATCCCAACTCACACTACTCCATACAACCAAGTCCTTAATGTTGAAAAAGAAAAACGCAAAAGTTATGTAGAACGTTATTGAACATATTCTAGCAAAGAACTTAATCGAAGACATGAATCGGCATAGAATTAGAGAGTGGGCATCATCTAGAATTATATAATGGCGTTTGGATGCTTTTGTGTTTTTCTTGTCACTTTTTTTATTGTTTGATAAGCCAAGAGTCATTGTGCTTTCCATTTCAATAGTAATATTTTTAGGGTAAAAATATATATAATTTTTTTAATCCATCCTTTACCACCTTGACACATTATTTTTTAGTAAAAATATTAGTTACAACTTTCGTTTCAATAACAGAGAAGCGCTAGCATGAAGAATAACTAGTTCTTCCTCAAGCATAGAAGAACACCTAAGCATTTTTAGCAAGTTTGTAGTTCAAATCCCATTAGTACTTTTACTTCTATTGGTTCAAAGAAGCGAAGCTGCTCTTGATGTTTGAAATGTGCTCGAGTTAGATAGGTTACATCATTCATTAGTAACCTTTCTGTTTCACTTAAAATTGTATTGTTTGGTTTGGCCGTTCATTAGTACGCCCTACTTCAAATTCATGAATCAATGAGATGCGCACAACTTCCTCTATTCGCAGTGCAATCGAGGATAGTTACTGAATTTCTATTCATAGTTTTAGATAATAGGTGTCAACTTTATCATTATACAAAATAGGAGTGTGACTGTCTCTCTTATAATATACGAGTAAGTCTGGATTCTAGGCCATGTTTCAGAACGATTAGGCCATGCTTATATGGTTCCTCGTAGAAGTTGGATCTAAAGACAAGTTGCCTCCATTTGGATTGAAGTTGAAACTATGGTTGGACTAAATTTGGTGCTTGGGGAAGTGATTATATAATTTAGTGTTTGGTAAACTTTTTCCTAAATCCTACCTTGACGCTTCTTAAATTGAAAAGCATTTGGCAAAAACAAGGTCAGGAGAAGCAACTTTGTATCTGTTCCTCCTAAATTGCAGTAATTGATTGGTGATATACATCTCGATTTTTTGAATGATGACTTAACTGTATGGTGATAGTGGTGTTGCAGGATGTGGTATGCATCTTGCAGAGGCAGGCTATGCGGTATATGGTATGGACTATGAAGGCCATGGTCGTTTCATGGGCACCCAGTGCTACATCAAGAAATTTGACCAGCTCGTTTATGACTGTGACTCTTTCTTTAGGTCCATTTGATGTAAATGAAACTTTTTGAAACCTGAACATATCATGGTTTGGTACTGCATGCAGAGAAGTAGGAATACATGAAGAAGTGTCGATTGCTTTATGGGGAGTCACGGGTGGAGCAGTGGCATTGCTACTCCACCGGAAGGATCCAACATTTTGGGACGGTGCTATCCTTGTTGCGCCTATATGCAAGGCAAGCTAATGCACTAACATCATTAATCTGTTGATCTAAATTCCTTACACTGGATTGGTGATTCTAGCTAATCACGTAACTGAACCTATTAATAAGTTCATGAACGACTAGGTATTGATTTATATCAGAGAAGGTGAAGCCCCACTAGGTGGTGGTGAACCTGCTAGCAAGGTTGAAGAGATCATTCCCAAGTGGAAGATCGTCCCCATCAACGACGTCATTGACTCCACATTAAGGACCTTAACAAGCATGAAGAGGTAGGTCAGTGTTACATTTATACATGCTGAGACATCAATCATGTAGATAAACTATATTGTCACATTCTTTATTAGAGTTTTGGCCTATCACCACATAGAAACAGGCACTTGTTTTCATATCTGCTGCTAAGCTGCTATTGGCTTTTTTTGTATTGCATGCCACTTCTAAGACTACAGTTACACATGCATACCCATGTATATATGCATGATGAACTTGCTATACTATATATGAGGTAATTCTTTATTTTGTGATGATATTTCATTCATATGGAGTACACAGATACGGAGCAGCAACAAGTTAATATACCAGGATAAGCCCCGACCGAAGACAGAGTTAAAGCCGCTCTGCATAAGTGTTTACCAAGAGAAGAGGCTTGCGGAGGTTAGCTTGTTTCAGCTGCAGACACCATCTCTACTGTTTAGGGCTATCTCCTTTACTAGTATTCACGTATTGTAATCTCAGAACAACATCTCAATCTAGAGCTAATTGAACATTAGATTATTTGACGTTGTTCCTGAATTCATTAGCTGTGTTAGAGACAACCTTGAAAGTGTTCAGATAAAGGAACACTTGGGTCATGTTTGGCAACGCTGTTTTGGTACTTTTAGTAAAAAACCAAAGAACCTAACAGTAAAGTTTATGTTTGGCAACGGATACTTTTGAGCAAAATAAGCTGCTTTTTGTGCCCCAAAAAATAAGCAACTGATCGCTGCTTTTGCAAACAAGCAGAGCGCTGCTTATTTATTTTACCAGTTGAAATGACTATGTTATTCTTAACAAGTTTGATAAATTACATGCATATATCCCGCTCACCCACCCAGGCAGCACTCATTCGCTCGCATTCACTCTCTCCCTCGATCACTCACCTACCGCCGTTCTGCTCATTCACTCTCCCGTTCTCTCACCCACCGCCGTTCTTTCTTTAACTCCTCTCATTCACTACTTCCCCATTTATCCAACCGTAATTTTTCAAAGTCGACACCGTCTCCGTTCCTAAATCTTCCAAACGGATCTATTTCTCGGTACTGCGGAGATCTTCAAAGACAAATCTTCTACGCCGATCTACGTCATCATTGTTAAGGAGATACTCTAGGTACTTCATTTTTTTTATTTAATTCTATTTTGTATGTTTAGATTTAAATGATAAGTTTTTTTTTTAATTCGGAGATTTATTAGCCAGAAAAGTGTGTTTTAGATTCAGTGAATATATTTTGATTGTTGGAGGGCTTTGGTGTGTGAATTGTTATCGGTTTGTGTTGAGATGAATTCTTTTGATTGATCTTTGATTTGGCTGTTCTTATCTAACTTAATCCAGAGAATTTGAAGTAAATGATAGTATTTTTGGTGATTTAAGAATATGATGAGTAATTTGAAAGCTTGTGATTTGTGTAGAAAAGTATATACTTCGATTTATAATTCTCTTTATTTTCTTTGTTGTTTTTTTCCTTTCAAATATTTTAATTAGATCAAACATCCAACAACATGATTCAAAGATCATAAGAACAATAACAATTCTAACCCACTCGAGTAAGATCACAAGAAAGTTCTGAAAATTCATGTGTAAAGTCAAGTATGCAATGTTCTAAAAAAAATCTCAAAAGAAAAAGTTTGTTGTGCTCCCTCTGTTTGAGAAGAACTCGTGGGAGTTGTGCTCCCTTTATTTCCTTATACTAAATTTGATTTTGTAATATTATATTAATAATATTTATAATGAGAAGAACCTGCTGCTTCTATTGAATCGAACTTTTTTGTTTCTTGAATGGAAGCACAGCAAAAGCAATGCACGGTGAGTTTTTAATGCCTTTGCTTCACACTGCTCTGTTACAGTGTTAATGATTACTTTCTGCTTAAAGAGAAGAATGAATGAAAGAAAATGACTTGAATGAAAAGGATAAATATGAATTGAGCGGGTGTGTTGTGTTGCATTTTTTCACTATATGCATGCATATTGAAAAGAAAGTTCTGCATGTCGCTATTTTGTTTATGCATTTGTTTCGGAGTTTGAACAGTCCGGTAGGCGTTGCTGATTGTCTAATTGTCTATGCATTGCTAATTGTCTACTTCTGCTGCTCTACAGTCTTGTAGGCATTATCTTAGGAGTTTGAACAGTTATTTATTTATATGTTTAAATAATTAAACGAATGTTTATTTAAATATTTAGAAATGTTTCACTATTTATGCATGTTACACTGATGTTTATATAAATATTCTCACCCATTTAACTACTTGATGTTCCACTGACTATGCATGTCCTCCAAAGGCTTGTGCATGTCCTCCACCGGATGTTTATATAAATATCTAGTATTTTGCTCTTAGTAGTACTTGCAGATAATTTCACCTTGTTCCTAAACTTAACTCATTAACTACTTGCTGTTGTCGCAGCAGACTGAAAACTTGAAAGGACCACTCTTATGAGAAATGCCCTCTCTATCCACCTTTTCTCGTTTTACAATAGAATCTTTGCCCTTAATACAAGGGAGATCCTTCTTGTTGCTTCTGAGAATGCACTGAGTCGTAATCCTGTCAAACATAAAGTAATCTTCTTATCCAAATCGAAAACAAACAAAACTTAACAATTTATCCAACAGACAGAGATCAATATATTCATAATGTAGTTCCAGGCCTCCTGCACCTTTCTCTCGAACCACTGGTCTTTTGGCGTACTAGGCATTAGTAGCTCTCTTCATTGCTAGTTTCTCTTTTTGATTTTTAGAACCTATAGCTACTCGATCTTTTTTATTGTAACTTTTTGCATCTTTTCCGCCTTTTATGTACTCATGATGCTTCAAACCTTGGTCTGCCATCTATTTCTCCTTCTTAAAAGCCTTGTGATCTTTAACAAAATTCCCGCTCTTCTGGATATCGAACTATTGGAATCACATAGGGGGCGTTTGGGATTGCTTATGAAATAAAACTTTTATGAAATGAAAGGTATTTTTGTCCTTTTTAAAAAACGAGCTCTATTTTTTTTACTTCTAAAAAAATAATAAAAATATACAATAAAAAAATCTCACTCCGTAGAATTTTTCTACATTTTTTAAATTTTTAAATAAATTTTTTATATATTTATAAAATATGTATTGAAAAACGTGAAATGGAGAATTGAAAAGTTGAGTTAGGGGAAAGTAAAGCCAAACACCCCCATAGTCCTATTTTGACTGGTTTAACATCATTTGCATTCTCTATGACGGGGCTTTGGTCTACATCCTTGTGCTTCTTATGGCTGTCAAAATGTAAAGTCTTGTCAAGAAATTCCTTTGTGTAACTTCCTTCGAGTTCACGAGCATCTTTTTCAGATTAATCTATTACTTTTACGCAGGCATTCGTGCCATATTTACGGACACGGAACATTACTGCCAATGATCTCGAATACGACAAACCCTCCGCAATGTATGTTATGACCCACTACAAATTCTGGCCATCCCTCCACGAAAGCTATGGAACCATTCACTAAAGTTAATCGCATCTTCCAGCATTTCCCTCCAGGATCTTGAACATAAACAATACTGATTGACTGCGTTATTTAACATTGAAGCAAATTTGGGAGGAATGTACTGCATATTTAGAGTATTAGAACCAAGGAGTGACAGGATATATCAATATATAAAAGCTTAGTATGGTTTAAGAAAATGGCTTTTGGTGTACTTTGAAGATGAACATGTGCATACATGTATGCCTATATGTACGTCTAACGTGTCACCTACATGGTACATGCATATGTATATTGATGTGGTTACTACTAAATGACTAACACCGGGGCTAAATCAGCACAACATGAACCTGTTGATTGCCTATTGCTAACTACTGTTCGCATCATGTAGTATATAATCAATGCCGCATATTCATGACAAATAAGCATTAAGACCAGATGTTACTCTAGCTTACTACAAACAAGAAAATGGAAGAGAAAATGAAAGAAATTTCAAACTCTCTTTACGCCCATGGCCTGTGAATACTGATGTTTAATTGTTGCATCACAACCGACACCCAAATATTGTGGAACATTGGCATGCGTGTAAGAAAGCATAGAACAAGAACTAATGCGCAAGATAAATTGCGTGCCTATCCTAACCATTTTATTAAAACATTTGCAGGAAAAAGATCACCGATGGGAAACTACAACCAGCATGGATGGCTGGACAATCAAAAAAACTCTACCAGTTACGCTAAGAGTAGAATAACCAGGAAACACTGGATTACAACAAATCAAGTTGCCAATGCGGAGTTACATGAATTCAGTAGCACTATAGCAGAAATGGAAGGTAAATAATTACTGGATAACATATATAAAAAATAATGGTACGCGAGTAATAAGATGGCCATATAAACAAACCAACAGATCATATATGCCTTCTACTTAATGATCAATATGTATTTTCTAATACCAAAAGAATAGATAGGAGAAAAGTACATGCACGACTTAAAAGGTGTCAGTTCAATTTTACTTTTTCATCTGGTAGTTGTCTTCAAACTTGGAACTTTCTTTTAGGAAATATTTTTAAGTTACTACGGTTGCAACACTTGTATTCAGAGAAAAAAACATCACCTTAACAGCTTGAAGATGACAAAGAAACTTCAAAATACAAGCGAAGAAAATGAAACTTATCCTAGATAACATCGTACCAAGGAAGAAGACTACCACTTTCGAGTTCAATAGCTATAGATGTAAAATGTTTTAATATATATACCTTTTCTGTACATCCGTTTCTTATATTTTTCTTTTCTTTTGACCAAAAAACTTTCCGTTTCAATAATTTCCGACAGGTAACGAATTAGAGACAATTTTTTGACAGATATACTGATCATGTTCATATAGGGAAGCATTCAGAAAAAAAAAAACAAGATCATTTCAGATCTCTAAGGAAATGTAGTAACAATATTAAAATACTCTATTTTTCTTCAAACCGAAGAAGAACATAAACTGAAATCTATCTACTAGTCAGTGCATCAATTGCTCAGAATTTTAGCCTTTTCCATGTAACAGAACTATAAGGCTATCGTTTAACTTCAGAAACAAAGATTGAACTTTTTCTTCTTTTTAGTCAAGCAAAAGCAAAATCAAAATCAACATCTATATTTTCATCTTCATCGTGCAAGATATCCAGTAATAGTGTTTTCCTTCAAATAAACAAACTAAATGCACTAATAAGGATCTTCAAATATTCTGTAAAAGAAGTACAAAAAGGAAATACAAATAGAAACGCCAATCACGCCCACAACAGAAAGAACGAAAAAAAGGAAAATCCTAGAATATAATCTTTTACGTAAAAGCGAGATGGAAAAATTTTGTGATAAGATGCTAACCAGAAAATTTTTGTAGTTCCCAATCATGGGTTTAAAGAAAGACCCAGGATGTTCCCGAGAGGAGGCAGTGAGCTTTGGCGCCATTATATTTTTGCTCAAATCCTTGTTAAAAAGCAGCACCGATCAAATAGTTTAATTCTCTTCTTCAAAACCTTTCTAAAAAGAATTTTCTTTTTTGGTTAATTTCTCATAAGAAATGAACAAGGGCTTTCCAAAAGATAGTAGAATAAGGAACCAAAACAAGCACTATCAAAGTCAGCACATTTAAGTATGAGAACATACCTGAGCCAAATAAATAAAGAGAAACTGAGAAAGAAAGCAACATAAGTAGGATTCGCCTTCTCCGCACTCACCTATACCATCTTAGAAGATTCTTCACACATCAGCAATACCTTACAAAATAGCTTGGTTTGTTGGTTCTAATAGCAGAAATGCTTTAGCATTACGGAAAACAATCAGAATCACAAAGTTGTTAATAGTCTTTAAGTATGATAGTACAGTGAATGAAAGAGTTTCGAAAACATATTTTACTATCATTATGTATGATAGTACAATGATTGAAAAACTGATGCTTCTACAGTCAAATGTTAGAGTCCACTAGCCAGATGAAAATCAAATCATAGTGAAGGATATAAGGACCTTCATCTCCTCTGAAGAAAGAGCATCAAACTAGCACAGTGTTTCTGGCATCACAAAAATGATTAAACAGAAAGCTACCACCAATGACTAACCATAACTGAAATCCTAAAGGAATGCATTAGGATTAGTTTCACAAATCAAAATCAACATTTTGTTGCAAATAACTAATCAAATCAGCACAAGAAGCTGGTTACAAAGTGAGACTCAGATTTCAAGATGGAATATTAGTTCAAAACTTGTCCTAATATCCTTTTCTTTACTCTCACTACTAAACAAACAAAATATATAAAAAAAAAAAAAAAAAAAAAAAGAAAGATGTACCTGTTTGGACCATGTTTAAAAGTTTTTCCTCAAATTTCCATTATCATGCTCACCACCTTCCCGAGTACATAATGAATCCAATCACTTAGGCGCCACTGACCCCATTATTACTGCCAGCATGGATCTGCATGCATAAAGCAGTTCATGAAACATGTACTTCAGACTAGTTTAGCTTTTGTATTTTTGTTTTTGCAGTTCATATAATTCAGTTTCTTTTTTAGCGTACGGATTTAAGTGTGACATTTTCTCTAGTTAGAAACTTAGCAAAAAAATGCAACAAATCCTAGTTCCTACAAAATTAAAGAGCTCGTGAGTAAGCATATACCTTAAGACTCACTTCTAATAGCTACCAATTTTCTTTTTGAATCAATAGTTTTATCTATCTAATTAATGTTTTATAGCAATAAAATAGCAGCCTTTGGAAAAGGAATTCTAAGTATTTTAAACATAAATTTGCAATGAGCTACAATTATTCTTATGTCCAAAAAAATGAAATGTGCATCGTATCCAATAAACTTATTGACAACAAAAGTACAACCCAGACCGAGAACATCAAACCTTACTAACTGTACAGGCCCATCTGCAAAGGAATTCCAAATGCAATGCTTATCTGCCTTCAACAAAGCTACTACAAACATAATTTTATACAACTCACACAACAACAAATTACACATTATTTCTTTTAAAACTCACTAAGCACCTACATTTACTGGTATCGAGTTCATATCATAGCTTACCCAAATATAAATGTATTATGAAATATTTATCTTTTAAAACTTACTTTTGTTTAACTACATGAACTACTATTAGAATAATATAGAAGTAGCAAGTACAACTATACAATTCTCAACATGACTTACAATAATTACTCCACCAGCTAACACATCTCAGATGCACTACAATTCAAAATTCCTTCTCAAAATAAGTCCACTTCAAATCCTTCTCAATTAAGTAACCTACATACTTGCTTTTGTGAAAATTGGGGTCTGAAACCTCAAATAAGAGTATATTCTAGCCAAGCTTCATTCTTCAACCGATTTAGAGATACAAATTTACCTAGAGGGCTCCAAAAAAAGGTGATACGAAAATACAAGTTCACCCACTAAAATCAATGAGCAAACAACAATGGGTCATTTAAAACAAATGTATTCACAAATTTGAAAAGCAGTTTGCACTTAAAACAGTTTTCAAAATGCAAAACTAAACATAAGAAAGAAACAATGGCTTTCCTAAATACAATACCAAAATAAACCAAAACAACCACTATCAACTCCAGTACATTTAAGTACGAGGGCATACCTGAGCCAAATAAATAAAACACAAACCCCAGAACAAAAGCAAGAGAACTAGGTTTCACCTTCTCCACACTTGCACCAGATTATCCCACCTTACAAGATCCTTCACATATTAGTATAGCGTATATTACAGCTTGGTTTATTAATTTTAATAGCTCAAGTGCTTTAAACATTTGGAAAACAATCAGAATTACAAAGTCACAATAATCAATTGGTATGCTAGTAGGATGACTGCGAGTTTAAAAAGCAATATGACAATACGATACCCCAGATTCGCTTTTATTTAAACCATTGGTAATAATCCAGCGAAGGGAGGATTATTAAATTATATTAAGCTATTACACCCACAATCCAAGGGCAGACAAAGGAGACATGGCTGCTGAGTTTGCCGGGTAAACGAGAATCTGCATGTTGGGAAGTAATGGGTAGGGATGATAGGCGGTATCGCCTTTGTTCCATTTTTGTTTTGACCCCACATCCCTTTTCCAATCATATGTTAGGTCCACTAACTTGATCAAAATCAAAAAATGGTGAATATATAAAGGGCCTTTGTCTCCTGAGCAGCCTTGGTCGCTTTTATTTTATTGGGCGGTGCCTTTGTCTTCTCCTTGAACTAAGGGCGCGAAACTAAAAACAAAGTTCCTACCATAACAAAACTCATCAAATTTAAAAGCTACTGTCAATGACTAACCAGAATGTTCATTGAAATCTTAAAGTCACTAAGAAGAAAAGAATTTGGTTTAGTTTTAGAAATTAGAATCAATGGTACATCTCAAACAACTAACCATATCAGCAGAAGAAACTAGTTAGAAGTGCAATGATGTTCGTCGAGCTTCATATTTCAAGATGGTAATATTTGTTGAAAACCTGTCCAAATATTCTCTTCTATGCTCACTACTAGAACAAACAAAAATATATAGAAAAAAGCAAAATAATGTTTTACACCTGTTTGGACCATGTTTGATAGTTTAACTTTTTTTTTTTCTTCTCTTATAAAGGTTTATATAATTCGATTGCTTTTAAATCGTACAAAATGGAGTGCAGAATTTTTGCTCCTTTAGAACTTAGCAACTACTAGAAATGCCTACAAAATTAAAGAGTTCATAATAAACCATATACCCAAAGTTCAATTACTAATAGCAACAATTTTCTTTTTAAATCATTAGTTTTAAGTATCTAATTAAAAAAAAACGTGTTACAGCAAAAAAAGATTTTGCGACTTTTGAAAAAGAAATTCTAATTATTCCAAATACAAATTTTGCAATGAGCTACAATTATCTTAAAAAAAAAAAAAAAAAAAAAAAGAAATGTGCATCGTTATCAAAACACTTTATTGACAGCAAAAGCACAATCCAAACCGAGAACATAAAACTTACCAACTGTACAGACCAATCTGCAGAGGAATTTCGAATGCAATGCTTATCCGCCATCAATAGAGCAATTCATGCTACAAACATAATTTTATACAAGTCACACAGTAATAACAAATAACACATTGTTTCTTTTAACATTCACCTAAGCACCAATACTTAATGCTATCGGGTTCATATCATAACTGCGCTCCACATATAAATGTTAACAATCATGAAATATTTTCTTTTAAAACTAACTTTGATTTAACTACATGGACTACTATTAGAATAATACAGAAGTGACAAGTACAACTATACAATTCTCAGTATGACTTACAATAATTAAGTAACCAAGATACTTGCTTTTTTTTGAAAATTACGGTTGAGCTAAACCTCCAATAAGAGTATGCTATAGCCAAGTTTACATTCTTCAAAAGATTTAAGAGATACAAATTTACCAAGAGGGCTTCAAGAATAGGTGATACAAAAATACAAGTTCACCCACTAAAAATCAGTCAGCAAATAACAAAGGGTCATCTAAAACAAACGCATTCACAAATTTGGAAAGCAGTTTGCACTTAAAAACAGTTTCAAAATGCACACTAAACATAAGAAAGAAACAAAGGCTTTTCTAGAATTTACAGCAAAAATGAACCAAACCAACGACTGTCAAACTCCAGCATATTTAAGTATGAGAACATACCTGAACCAAATAAAAAAAGAACAAACCCCAACAAGAAAGTAAGAGAATTAGGATTCACCTTCAACGCCCTTGCACCGAATTATACCACCTTAGAATATTTTTCTGAGATCAATATACCGTACATCATACCTTGGTTTATTGGTTCTAATAGCTGAAATGCTTTAAAGATTAAGAAAAACAATCAGCATCACAAAGCTGCAATTGTCAATTGGTCTGCTAGGAGAATGAATGAAAGACTTTAAAAAGCAATATAACAAAAACAGATACTTTTGCAATCATATAGAGTCCATTAACTCAATGTAAATCACAATACAAAGATAGGATATAGGGACCTTTGTCTCCTCAGTAAACCAAGAGCATCAAACTAAAACAAAGTTCCTGCCATCAAAAAGATCACTAAATAGAAAAACTACTGTCAGTGACTAATAAGAAATATTCATTGAAATCTTAATAACTGAAAAGGAGACACATTTGCATTAGTTTCAAAACTAAGAATCAATAGCATGTTGCAAATAACTAACCAATACCGCAGACTAAGCTGGTTACAAAGTGTAATGATGTTCATTGATCTTCTGTTTTCAAGATGGGAAATATTTGCTGGATGTCCTAATATTCTTTTGTATTATCAATGTTAGAATAAACAAAAATATATTTTTTTAAAAAAAAAAAGACAAGCCAAACTTTTGAGCCTGTTTGGACCATGTTTGATAGTTTAACCTCCAATTTCTATGATCATGCTCATGCTCATCACCTTTCTTGAGTACATAACGAATCTGAACCCCTTAACCAAGAGTATCAAAACTTGCCAATTGTACATTCTGATCTGTAGAGCAATTCTAAATGCAATGCTATCCACCATTAACAAAGCAATTCAAGATATAAGAATATTTTCATACAATTCACATAGTATTAACAAATTACACATTACTTCTTTTAGAAAAACAAGCAACCTACATGGTAACTCGTATATGGTGTATGCATAGAACTTATAGTATTGCTGTTAACTCATTAACTCATAGTATTTAGACTTCATGAACTCATATCTTGTTATAACTCATATGTATTTATAGTATTTATAGGACTTTACTAATTGTCTAATTGTGTGTTTATAGTGTAGTATCTATATGTTACAAGAGTTCTAGGTAACTTGTTGGTGCAAGATACTTGAGACTAGTTAATTAGTACCTAAAAATGAAGTGACTTTGATATGCAACAATTAGCATATATTTTCTAAAAAGCAATAGTAAAAACGTAAGCAATCATTTAAAGATTAGGTTACAATTCAAGACGGAGTTGGATGGTTTTGTGGAAGTGCTAGATACTTGAGTTGTTCTTAGTTCTAGATCCTAGAATTGACATGTGTATGCTTTTCTTTGTGTTTGTTAATGCTTTCTCAGGAATAAGCTAAAATTACAATTGGTCTAGGAAGTATAGATAAGATGCATTGATATGAAAGGTCATGATGTGGATTTATGGACATGACGATCTCTATAGATTTGGTGCACTACATTGATATGAAAGCATAGATTAGATATGTTGATTGTATTTTCTTCCTATATTGATTTTGGTGATTCTTTATTTATACCATGGGAGATCTCATTGCAGTTCTGAGAAGTTCATGTTGCATTTATGCTGATGTTTAACTTTGTTTTGCAGATTCATGGCTCTTTTGCTAAGCGAGCCATCAACCTCACGGTGCCATCAGAATGGTGTCTGCCTACAATTTTTGATAAATCTACACAAGGGCAACCAACATTTAGATCCTTTGGTCTTGGAGCCCCTATAGTTTAGAGAGATTTGTAGTAGGCTTGAATGTATCTACTAAAAATAGTGGTCATGACTTGAGAAATTTTGTTATTATGGATATTTTGTTGAGATGCTTTTTTTATCTAGATGAATGAACAGTGTTACCAAATATCTGTGTAGCTAAGCTATGTTTCATCGTTTCTGTTTGCTATTAATTCTGACAAGTGTTACAGTTTTGTCTTAGTTCTCTTGTTCTGTTGTGCTCTTGCAGCTAATATTAGGAATTTGAAGAATGATTTATATGCTTGAGTTGTGTAATCGCTGTCTTAAAAGTAGTTAATAGTCATGAAAACGAATTTGGAAAGGCATGTAACGTAAATAGGAGGTTTCATTGGCTAGTAGTTCTAAGAACTTATTTGTTGCATTTATACTGATGTCTAACTTTGTTTTGCGGATCAATGGCTCTCTTGCTACGCGTTCAAACAGTGCATCTATAGTTGCTTAAGAAGCTTGAAATGTAAAAGTAAAAGAAAAATATATATCCTTATGTTTTATATGTGTCGACTATTAGAATAATTTCAAATAATGAACTATTGTGCACCATTACATAACTAATTTGAAAATCTTATGTTCAAGTATAACATATATGAAGACAAATGATAACCAAATATATTAGTGATCTACATCAAAATCTTAAAAAAGAAGTTTATCGCATTCTCTTAACATTTTAAAGATGCCTATCACTTAGTTTTGGAGTTTGAAAAATACGCTTATATATTTAAAACTAATTTTAAAATATTATTATAAATTAATTAATAATAATATATTTATTAAGAAGTTTATAAATATTAATATAAAAAATATTAAATAAAAAGTATTATAAAATTATATTATAAAAATTAAACTTCAAAAGATTAGATAATAATATAAATAGATTGATAAATAACAATATATTATTTATTATAAATCTAAGGATATTTTATTCATTATTATTTTATATATTTATAAGCACAAATTTAGTCAAATATATATATATATATTTTTTACGAAAAAGCTTTAAAGAGTAAACTTTATTCAAACAAAATTCAATAAAAAATAACTTTTTGGGTAAAAACGTAACAGCCGTTTTTTTTAACAAAAATATATAAATAACATATTTTATATAAAAATTTTAAAATTTCAGTTTAGCCAAATATGGTGAGGTTGCCCTTCTTGGTTCTGCATGGCAAACATAGTACCAGATCCAGACGTCAGCATGTCATTGTACGAGCAAGCCAGTGGTGAGGACAAAATAATGAAACTTTATCCTGGAATGCGGCACGGCCTGACATCTGGGGAACCTGATGACAATGTGGAATAGTGTTTGGTGACATAATTGACTGGTTGGATAGTCGCAGTTGTGGCACAAAACAACGCAGGCTTATTGTTTTCATCTGGGATCTTACCAAACACTTAGGAGTGAGTGAGCCTCCTCTTAGAAAAGACCAGCGGAGGCAGCGACCAAACAGATGGTTTGTGAATGGAAGGACGTACCATCACTTAGCTATGTGGTAGACAATCCATATACCGGTATACGTATAACAACGCTCAAATTGTATATTCACAAGCTACATTAAGAAGTTTTATACAAGGTCGTGGATGTATCCATGTGAACCATACAGCCAAGAGATATTACTGTCAGAAGAATAAAAGATTCTTTATTGTGGGGCTCTTTTTAAACTCAAAATAGGCCGTAATCTGCCAATGAGTTCTGCGGAATCCCCGGATCTACAAGTGCATAGACTCAGCTAAAGGGCAGGACATGCAATGAAACGTAGTAACAGGCCCATGGAACTCAAAAACATACATCGAGATTAGGATGTCTCCATTACCAGGATGTACTTTCAAATGACAATTCTCATACATGTTTTATTCATTTGACATACTAACAGAGAAGAGCAACCGATACAGGCAATTTCAAAATGTATGTTCTCTTCGTACAGCGATGATTTTCCAAATTCAAAACTGCTCTCACTACCTAATCCTCAATTAATACGGCAATCCTTCATAGGGAAAAAGAGAACTAATTAAAGCAAGAAGCTTGCACTTGATCAGGCATCTCTAGATGGGCAACCTCTTAACTTGACCTGTTATTGACTCTAAAGCTTAAAGCTCAAGCAAAACTGGGAGAGCAGGCGGCTGCTCGAACACCTTCAAGTTTTCTTTTGGAAGAGCTGTATTTTTTTGTGATGAACCTGATAAGAGAAGAGTGCACTTTATGTCAAAAAGAGTATTAATACAATAAATATTGTATTGAAAATTACATTCACAAACTAAACTTGCAGTAGTTCATCTCAGGGAAACAGTTAGGTTTAAATGCCTTGCAAGTATATTATTTATCACATGAATAATCATAACAACCATACAGTTTAAAAGTTTGAGGAGCCACCAATACACGTTGCAGACAAGAAAGACATCACCCAGTCAGTTACCTGAAGAAGTCTCTCCATAACAGTTCAAACATAAGCCAGTTCATCCCACCATCTCCAGTTGGATTACTATCTTTTGTAGATGATTCAGATGATATTAATCTACAAAGAATTACATGTAGTAAGGACAAGTATAACCTCAAGATGAGTAGAAAGTCCTAGGTACAATATTTACCTTGTTGCAGTCTTTTTCAGCTCCTCAAACATGAACCTTGGAGAAAGGCATCCCAGTGCTAACCATGGTGAGATTTTACAGGAGAAATTAGCACCATAAATGCTATCACATGAACTATCATTTGCTCCTTTTGGAGGTGGAGTACGCCATTCAGCTGCAAATCGTTTAAGCCTTTCCAGTGCTTCACCCTCACCACCCACTAATGCAGGAGTCACTGCAGGCTTTCCATCCTAAAAGTTACGCAGAGATGCAATTAATAATGGAGTATTTGTTATTCTTAATTAAAAAGCAAATGCCCATCATAAATCAGCGTATATGATTACAGATGAGCTAAGAACATCAACAAATGTATGGGTAAGAATAAAACTAAAATATCAAACAAAAAGCCATCATATTCAAAGAACTCCTTAGGCTTGTTCATATCCAATATAAACACTTGCAAAAGCACAGACATCACATCTTCCATGCTTCAACTTTACAAAAAGCAAGAATGAGCTGTATGTGTCCGCTAACATGCAATTAATAAGCTAACTGCCAATAATGCTAAAGCTTTGAAATACATATTCTCTGTAGTTATTTTCTAAACACATAGATAGCAAATGTAAAAGCATCAAATTGAAGGTCTAGTAATACTATCAGGTTAGTCTCCCACTCCATTCCAAAATACCTTTTCCAATTAGACAGATGAATACAATCATGCAAAATCATCAATATTGAGGACGTAGGCAGTAATTCATAGCAGCAGTAATTATTTCCTATCTATCATTGACCAATACCAAGAGCATGACATGGAACTCATGCCTCTACAACCTGCTCCTAGCATCTTGAGTCTTTTGCTACTTCAACTACTTCCTGATTCAGAAAAGGTTAATACTATTTTGCACTCAAAATTTAAACTTAAAGTAATCAATTGTATAAAATCTAACTATACAACTCATCAAATAGAAATAATTGGTATTCACGCCATCAGATCAGATCAATCTTTCAATTTATTCACAGGGCAGCTTGGGTTACAGATTCTTACAGCATAAACCAGTACATCTAATACCTTAACAAAGCAAGTGGCATCCTCTTGTTCTCCTATTGGTAAATTTGCTTCACTTTCCTAAGATGTTTTATCGTCGCATATAAAGAAATAGTCAAAGGTTTTTCTTTTGAGGCTAACCATATGATACCAAAAAGATCTAATACCTTGCATATAATACTGTTCTCTAAGTCAATCCTTTTAACTTTTTCAAAATCAAGGATGCAATAAACATATTTGCATATTTTATTTTCTGGACAATTCTGACCTGGGTGACAGCTGGTGGAGTGAGTCCAAGCTCCATCAAGGTAGGAATCTCCCCGGGCTCAACTTCACCCTGGGAAGGCAGCCCCTTGACCTGTTCCGGCACCTCTACAACCTCCCTAACCTTCAACCCTTTAACCTTCTCTCTAAAACCCCCATAATTCAGCGGCATGTTCTCCAACTCAAATGGCAAATCATCAACATGGTAAAGTGTAGTTCCCCAGAACCACTTCATCTCTACTCCTTCCTTCTCCATCGCTGCCTCCACCTCATCCTCCGCCGTAACTTCATCACGCGAAACCTCTCTGTGAGCATAAATCGCATCTGCCCCGACACGGCGAGCAAGCTCAGGCAATTCAGTTTCCGGCCGAGCAACTCTAACTACAAGATCAGAACCACGAGAGCGGAGCGATTCACGAAGGTTGGCAACAGACTGAATCAAAAACTGAGCTCGGTAAGGACCAGTCCGATCGAACCCGGAAGAAGGAGACTTGCCGAAGTCGCGTGGATCGAAGAGAAAAACTGGGAGTAGAGAGAGCGAATCAGAAGAAGCAGACGACAGCGGCTGGTGATCGTGGACTCTGAGATCTGATCTGAACCACACAATAGCACATCGACGGCCAGTAAAGGCTCCAGCGGAGGGTTCCGAAGGGCGGAGGCGATTAGCGGAGAGAGAAGAAAGAAGGGGAGTTGCAGAAGAAGAGATTCTTTTTGTGGGAACAATAGCGGACGGATTGTGCGAAGGAGAGAAGGAAAGAGAAAGGGAAGAAATCTGAGAAGGGATTGAAATATTGCGAGGGAATGAAGAGAAATTGGGAGCGGTGATGGAAGCTTTGATGCTGCCGGCGACGGCGGTGGTGGAGAAGGAGTGGAGAAGGGAGGAGAGGGATAAGGTGATGGAAGCTGTTGGGAAAAGCGCCACTTTAGTAATTTCGGTGAGTTCGTAGCTTTGCTGGTTCTGTTGCTGCTGTTGTTCTACTTCTTGTCCATCAGGGTTTGGCTGGTGATCCATTGCTGGCGCTGGTGTTTCAGAAGGGCATAGAGAGAAGGAGAAGATTATAGATAGATTTCTGGATAGATAATGGAGTGGGATTGAAGGAGTGGACCGGGAATGGTTTGTTGCACACCTACCCCCGCAAATTTCATTCACCAACCAAACGGGCCACCAGATTAGAAGAACTTCATAACTTCGGTTTGGTCAAAAAAATTGAGCTAGACTTGAGAGCGTTTGAAAATATTTTCAAAATAAAGATTTTTTAAAATAAGTTTTATATTTTTTAAATTTTTTAAATAATTTTTTTAAAATTTAAAAAAATACATTAAGAAAATATAAAATAAAAAAATAAAAAAATTGTTTCTGTAAAATGGTAAGTCAAACGCACCCCGGTCTGCTCTCTGTGAGTAGATTGTTTATTATTACTATTAGTATTCTTATTTGGTACTACTGGTAGAATTTATTATCATTAAACAGGTTGTCTATTTGTTGTTGCTGTTCATGCCTCCGTGAAGAGAATTGGTTGGTAGAACAAATTATGTTGATATTGAAGACTCAATGCGAATTGATTAATGATTTCAGAATACAAAACAAGATGAGTTATTCAATACTTGGAGGAAAAAGTATTTTAAGTTTTGATAAGTAGATAAAACTGGAGCAACAGTTGTGTTCGCATCAACTTGAAGCAAAGTCCAACGAGCTAAACACAAGCTCACACAGACGCACCAAAAAAAGCGAGCGAAACAATTTCACTCTCCAAAGTTCACTTTTACAAATTAAACGAGCCGTCTCAATTGCTTCTAAAAGATGTTCACCATTGATGACGATCATGGCAAAATGCGCAACCGTATCAATTGCTTCATTGCACATTCAAGGAAGGAAATGCTAAACAATGCACGTGTGTAGACAAGGCTTCAATCTTCATGCTATAGCTCCTCGAACCCTTCTTCATCAGCTTCCTCTTCCATCCGATAAAACTCAGCCCTCCATCTCTCCATCTGTTAAGCATATAGTAGCAATTAAGATTCATGACAAGCTCTAGTTTTTTTTTTTTTTTTTCTTCAATATAACTTCAGGACTAAAGATGCCGCCAATCATTATTTTGTAAAGGTAAATAAAATCATCTACTGCTAATTTGAGGTCCTAACAACATATATAATATGAAAAGAATGGTTACTATTACTTTCTCTTTCATATTTTTTTATGGGAGAAGCTGACATTGCCATTAAAGGATGCTAAGATTCCTCTTCCCCTAAGATGGGGTTTAATGTAGCGGTTAAGTTGTAAACGAAATCATGTAATCTGTAAGCTTCTTTAATTAATTAAATTCTCTGAAACTCAGATTGGTTCTACTATCTTAAGCCTAAGTTGCCCACCTGAGCGTCAGATAACCTCAACTGTTCAGCAAGAAAAAGAGCACTTTTAAGGTCTCCCACTGGCAATTCCTGGTGGAGAGCTTTTGCAAACACATCATACTTAACCTCATCAACTCGAAAGCCATGGCTCATGAAAACCTTTTCCATCCATCTACTTGCAGAAGACTGCACAAAAGGGGAATTACTAGACTAAAATATCACAAGGAAAGCAGAATGCAAATTTGCAACCCAACACTTGGAAAATTTTGGATGATGCTTTAGAAAGACCTACCGTATCAGTATGTTCAGTCTGCATTAGTGACAAAGGAAGTTCTCCCATGAAGTTGCACCCTTTCATGGCTAAACTGCTAACCAGATATAGGATATCATGCAAGCTCGTGATGCTCATTACTGGTAGGCCCTTAAATAACCAATAAAGATGAATAAAAGGTGTGTCAGTTCATCACAAGAACAAGTGCAAAATAATATTTCAAATGCCACCAATGATAGGGAGAGTATAAAAATCTGCTTGTAGTCTTTCTGGAAATTTCAAACTTCCTACTGCAAAATCTCCAAGCAATTATGCATGAATAGAGGCAAATCACAGTCACCCACTACATAACTGCATCCAATGCCCCAACAATATGTTAGCAGTTCAGTATATATTTTGAGACCATGTATTAACTTAAGAAATGTCCAAGTTCTAAGGTTCATAAACCACAGAATGAGAATTAATCAAACTTCAAAGACCATGTTTTATATGATCATCTTAAGACAATTTTACCAGTTTCAGGATTACCCAAAACCACAAACTAAGAACTTTCCCAAACAACAGAAGATCAGTCACGATTCATAATTTGTTGCATCAATGGAAATATGACAATTAGCAAGTAACATTTACACTAGTGGTGTGGGACCTTGCTGGTCTTCTTTGTACCACTAAAGAGTATGTACCCAAAATGATTTGGTGACAATTGCAGTATTATAAACTCACAGTCTTAATTTAATTTATTCAATGCGCAAGCTGAAAGATGAGATCGTGCAAATATGTGAATTGCTTGGTAAGCGTACTTGTGGATGTTTGACGTGCTTTATTTACGGAAGGTTCAGACAGGTAATCATGTATTTGTTTCAATTACTCCATTTCCTTGACAATAGTAAGTGTTGGGAGTGAACAATGAAATGAAGTATGCAACAGTTACTAGCAAAACAAAATCAGATATGTAACTCACCTGAAGTACCCATATACTAGGCTTATTGCCGTTGAAGCCTTTAAAGCACAAACTTGTCAATAGATCTGGAGACTCCCATGGCACATGGACTAGCATGCAAGTTCTTGCCATTTTAGCTCCAAATTCTAGGATTTTATACCAAAATATCAGTAGTGTAATGATGTTCAAAGAGTATAAATTCCAGGATATTGCTTAGAGCTATAAAAAAAGCAAGCGCTTAACAAACAAACACTCCAAAAGGTACAGCTGAACTTTGTTCACAAAGACTTAGTCACTCTAGGCTATGTCTGTAGTTATATGTTTGTCTTGCTGCTTAAGCAGTGGCCATGATAATGACCAGCTTCAGACATTCTAGATAACTACCTGTGATGCCTTAACCCCTTCTAGGACAACAATGCATAAAACTGTCACCTTATTGTCAACTACCAATATTTCATGAAAGAATCTGTA
This sequence comes from Acanthochlamys bracteata, assembly GCA_019914995.1. Taxonomy (NCBI): domain Eukaryota; kingdom Viridiplantae; phylum Streptophyta; class Magnoliopsida; order Pandanales; family Velloziaceae; genus Acanthochlamys; species Acanthochlamys bracteata. Next base: position 3,062,679 of record CM034136.1, read on the forward strand.
AGCTTCAAAGTACCTAAACTTACTAACCATCATCCTCATTTTCACATGTCCCAGCAGAATATGAAGTAAAATGAAAGGCAAATATAACAAAGGAAGCACTCATCAACAAGTAAAAGTCCATGTAGTCAATAGCTTTATGCATTCATAGTCCACTAGCAACTCTCTTTACAATGGGATCTAGTGCTAAGTTTAAAATTGCAGTTATAAAGATACTTTCTGTAATGTATTCCACTACTCTATGTCAGATAGGCTACCCTTGTAGTGAACTGCCTTAAGCACCTGAAGAAGAAACTATCTTTTGAAATCATAAGATCACACCAAGAACTAGCTATAGTAATTAGAGGCAAAAATTTTCATGAGATAACTCAACAAACCTTGTAGCCTCTTAGATGATGTTTTGAAAACATTCCCAGGAGATATATCGTATATGATAGACAATCGTGGCCAATTTAACCTAAATGGACGAGTATCCATACCATCTGTCAACAAAACAACCTATATGCTGTGAGGGCATTTCACATCATATTACATACCCAATGAAACTTCAAAAATTCTTTACCTGTCTAAGCTCATCCATATCATCCATAAGATTGGCCAACTTTTGGTCAATAAATTTTGTTGCCAGCCTATAGTAGTACAAAGATGGCGCATGCAAAGAAGCCCCTTCATCTTTCACACCACCATAGCCAATATCAGGAGATAGCAAGCAAGTAGCATATGGATCAATAAAAAGTGGATCTGCATTCATGCAGAAAAAGTGACACAATTTAAGTTTTCTGCTTGACCATTTCCTGTTAAATTCCATAGCTCTCATACAAGACGAATAAAGAAAGGAAACCAAAAAGAAGAAATAAAAGAGAACAGCTAAACTAAATTAATCCATTGCAAAACTTCTTTACAAGATAAAAGATTCTAACCCTATCCACTTCCTAAAGAAATTCCCTTTTACCTTTATGTGTGCATGTATAGCTTTTGGATAAGTGGAATAGAACCAAGTAGCATTTGCAATTAAGATCCATCTTCTTCTTGTCTAGCTTAGAGACCTTTCATTAGTTTTCTTTGAGTTATGACCAGATAAACATATTCAACAGAAATCTGTCAAGCCAAATGGAGTTAATTTGTATTCTGCGTTTCAATATATCAATTAGATTCAGCTTTGAGATTTTACGTTAACCACATAAAAATCATGAAAACACGAGTTAGCCATTCCATTCCATGTACAGCCCAAAAACAGAATTAATTTCTCTCTTTTATTCTAGATACTAGCAGTATTTCTATTTTCGTTATATCTAATACATGTCAGGACCATCTCAAATTCAAAACAAAGTCAGTAATGTTTGAGAGTTCATGTCTAGTTCTTATTTCTAAGTTTCACAGAAAAGACTTTTCCTCTTGGTACATAGTATAGCAAATATTTTACATATTTCGTATCTGCTTCGTGAGAATTCACATAAGCTATTTCTTCAAAATCCTACAAATTAAAACTAGCTAGTTGCAAGTTACAACATCTGATACTCTACAAAACATGGAATATTCCGTAAATTATAGTCAACAAAGCAACTAAAAATTTACAATCGAGAGGCTTGTTACAACTTGATGCTCAAGTGACTCTGTTTTTTCGGGTAAAGCATGAAAATTTAATCTATTTCAAGCTTTAAAAAGAGTCTGTAAACTCTACTTCAGCAAAGTAACCAACCATTAGAATGGACAACACTAGGTTCATCTTCATACTGAATGTGTCCTCCTTCTGGTTGAGTAAAACTACGAGAAATGTATATTTTCATAAAATAAAATTCAACTTCTTTTGTGCATAGTTTTCTCAAGAAATCCACAACTATTCCACATCCATGAATTTTGTTGCCAGCTTATAGTAGAACAAAGATGAAGCAGGCAAGGGAACCTCTTCATCTCCCACATAACCATAGCTAATATCAGGGGATGGCAAGCAAGAGACATATGGATCAATGAAAATTGATCTGCATTCATGCAGAAAAGAGACATAATTTTAGTTCGGCTAGACCATTTTCCTGAGTAGACTTCTAAAGCCTCCATATAAGAAGAATAAAGGAAAAAGCATAAGAAAGAAGGAAACTAAATTAATCCATTACAAGAGCCTCTTGACAAATATAAGATTCTTTAACCTTTAGTATTTCCAAAAGAAATTCACTTTTCCTTGTTTTTTTTTGGTGTGTGCATGTGTATATTTTTTGACCGTGAAGAATAAATTCAAGGGGCAATTGTAATTAAGATCCGTCTTCTTCTTGTCTGGCTTAGAGACCTTTCTTTAGTTTTCTTCGAGTTAGGACCCAGATAAATCATATTCTATAAATCTGCCAAGCTAAGTTGGAGTTTAATTTCTAATGCGTGCTCAAATTTCAAATTAGCAATTGGATTGAGCTCTGATTTATTACGTTACATAACCAAGAAGAAAACAATCATGAAAAACAAGTTAGCTGTCCCATTCTATGTACTGCCCCAAAATGGAATCAATCTCTCTCTCTTCTATTCTAGTTACTCACAGCATCTATTTCCCTTAAATCTAATTACAATGCCAGGCCATCAAATTCAAAATAGACAGTAATGTTTGAGAATTCATGTCTACTTCATATTTCTAAGTTTCACAAACGCCTCTTCCTTATGGTACATAGTATCAGCAATACATTTACACATTTCATGTTTGCTTGGCTAAACTTTCCATAAGCTGTTGAACTCACATATATCAAATTAACTAGTCTGCAAGTGTACAACATCTGATACTCTAAGAAACATGGAAGTTTCCATAAATTATCGCTCAACAAAGCCACTAAGCTGTAACATTTACAATCAAGCAGGCTTCTTCAAACTCCATGCTCATAGTGACTTTGTGTTTGTTTAGGTAAAGTGAGAAAAAGTATCATAAATTCAAGCTTTAAGATTCCATAAACACTGCCTCGGCAAAGTAACCAACAGTCAATGGGCAACACTACACTTATTTTTCATACTTGATTTATTCTCTGTTTGGTTGAGCTCGGAGAAACATCTTCAAAATAGTGATAACAAACTGAAAGGAAAAAAAAAAAAGAAAAATCAACTTCTTTTATTGCATAGTTTTCTCAACAAATCCACAACTATTTCAAATCCAAAACCTTTGTTTGATCATACAATTAGAAACTTCCGTGTAGTTAAAGATGCTAGATAAATAAAACAAACATGGAACAGTTGGAGTGCAAAGAAAGATAAAGACACCTGGGCGCTGGGACTCCGAAGCACGGACAGCTACACGGAGGAGCGGGTCAACATGCTGCCCCCCGTCGCGCCCATTGCGTAGAACGGCAACCGGTGAACGTGAGCCTAGCCTTGTTGTCGGCGAAAGCCACCAGCAGCTAAGGCCGTGGGGCGGCAATGGGTGCACAGCAACGCTGCTAACCGAACCCGCCATCTCATATCTAAGCAAGGTCAACCAGCTTTCGGTAAGATCCCTTATCTATTAACTATTAACAATGTCGGCCAATAAACTACTAATTATTCTTGTTTGGGCTTGTACTGCAAACAACTGAAAATTAAATAATTACATTTTGGTAATGATTCGCCCCATAGATAATAAAAATTAGCAATTTAAGATCCCTCGAAAGATCGGAAAATCAATCTTACACAAAACTGCAAGAGAACAAAAATAAGAACCAATTCATAAGAAGGAACAACAAACTCTTTGATCATGGCATGTTTCTGTAATTGCAGCCATTCTGCCACATGTTTTCTGAATCCAGGAATGTGAATGTTGCCCATGTATTACTTCCACTCAATACTCCTCACATCAAACCCAAACCTCCGTCTATCCTCCACGTAATTTTATTGTAATGGATAAATATTATTATATAATGATAGAGAACACATTAACTCGATAAAATGGAACAAGAGACTTCACAGTTTAGTTGATATCCTAATTCCAATATGTCCTTAAACATAAACAAGGACCTGCTATATTTACTACACATAAAATATTAGGTGTCTATCCATGCAATGTACGAGCAACTTAAATGAAACCTAGTGTAGTTGATCTGTTTTCAAATTTCAACAATGCCATGTTTACCAATTTTATATCGCGTTTTGCATTCTTTTGTTCAAATAGGTCAACCGTATCTTTTCAAACATTCATATTTTGTTTCTTATTTCAAATTAATAATACAACAAACAAAAAAATACAAAATATATATAAACATAAGATTTAGTATTTCAAATTAAACTGTTGTGATCCATATAGTTTCAAATTATATAGTCGACTAACAGTAATAACCGTCAAATATGAAATAACAAAAATGATTTTCATTTATCAAAGCCTAAGCAAAACTAATAAATAAGACTTCAATTTAAGAAAAGTTAATGGCCTTTCAAACCAAGCATGTTTAGGCCTTGCCGACCCAAACTATCAAATAAGAAAGCCCAATCCAACCTCAGCCTAATAGTCTTTGAACCCACCTCAGCCTGAACCTAGAAGAAAAGTTTGGTCGCCTGAATTTGACAAGGATCTTAAATTCATATTGGATAACGAATGTATTATTCAAATCCTCTTCCATCAATTCTTAGGGCTTTTTAGCATTATTTATTAAGATTTGTTTCATCTTTTTCTCAAACTTTTTATATATATTTAAAATAATTTTAATTTAGAAAATATTGATAATTTATATTATATATATATATATATATATTATATGTATAATTTTATTAAAGCTAAAAATAACTCATTTAATAAAATTACCAAAATTTATTTTTATTAAAAATTTTTTAGTTTAAGCTATGACGAATATAGGATTATTTTCTACCAACGTTCTTCGTGTAACAATTGACTGCTGCCGTATTGATTAATATTATAGTTCATTATTAGATATGACTATTGTTGGGTTATTTGTTGTCCATGAACATGAATGCCAATTCATCTGGATGCCAAGCAGTATGAAATTCAAACACTAATTGTATAAGGTTCACCTATACTTAATTGTAGGTAACAATTCTAAATTTTGAGAATAAATTTGTCATATAGTATCAAAAAAGCTAAATTAGATATGCTAAATCGTGGATTAAATATTATTTCAATATCCATTTTATCCTAAGATAACTAGTCCCCTTAATTTTAGGATAGATAATCTCTTTCATTTAAGGATAATTGTTTGCTTCATTTTATGACAAAAGTAGCTCACTTTATTTAGGATAGATAGTCCGTTTTATTCAATTTCGTTGTAGGACAAATAGTCCGTATCAGTCGATTTTCGAAAAAAAATTAGTCATTTAGAGAGTAGCTGTTAATAAAATTTTAGTATCATATTGTTTATCAATAATTACTATAAAATAATATTTATAAAAATTTAGACGCACTCGTTTTATTGTCAATTAGTTTTAAAAAATATGCTAAGTTCATTACACAACTAACTAGACCTTAAACTTACATAAATTTTTATATTGCTAACATTATTATCAAGTATCAATTTGAACTCTAAATTTCATGTAATAATCCATTCAGTTGCCCCCAAATTTTCAAAAAATTAATATGAAAATTAGGGCAAATTAACCGACACAGCAAATAGCTTGATATTTGCCGGCGCGAGATTGCAAGTCGGGTCGAATTTCAGGCTTTGCAAAGCCCACTTTTTCCCTCGCTACAAAACTCCAACAAACGTGAGATGGAAAACTAACGAGACCGACAAATTCTAACTCGGTACAATTATTCGAATTGTTGAAATATTCTCAAATGAGTCTTGACTAAGGGTGTGTTTACCGTAAGGTAAATTTGAATTTTGAAAAGTAAATTTAAAAAATTAAATTAAAAATAAAAAATATTTATAAAAAGTAAATTTTTTATATTAATTTTATATTAATAATAAGTTTTAAAATTATTTATAATAAAAATTTATAAAAATATATTTTAAATTTTTTATTTATTTATATTAAAAATAAATTTAAAAAAATAAACTTTTGCAGTTAAAAAAACACGCACTAAAGGTGCGTTCTTTTACATCCAAAAATTACTTTTTTTTTATTAAAAAGTTATTTTTAATTTACTTTTTATTATAAAAAAAACTTAAAAATTACTTCCAATATATTTTCTAATACAAAAAAAATACATTACTTTTAATAATATTATTTCTAACAATTCAGTTCTAAAAATTGACTTCTAAAGTCAAAAAAACACATTCTAAATGAAGCCGTAAATTCTTACTAAAGTGTATATGTGTCCAAATTTTATCTATCTACAAAGTGATCCAGACACTAATCCTCTTATCAGCGCACTGAGCTGAGACTTTATTTTGTATTATGGATTATATTATTAGAATGTTTGAGAATATTTAAAAAACAAATTTTTAATATAAAATATTTAAAAAATAAATTTTATTATTTTGATGTTACAAAATAATAAAAATTAACTAAAAATAAATTTGAAAACGTAAATTTTTTTTACTTTTCAAATAAAAAATTTATATATTATAAAAAATTTCTTCAAAAATATAAATAAAAAATAAAATAAAAATAATATAGAGTGACTACGACTTTCTACGCCGTTGGTCAAAATAAAATAACAAATAGTGACGATTATAGAGATATTTTAAAAGTACGTACAGAATAAAGTTTCTAAAAATAAGTGATATTTTAAAATATTTTAAAATTTTGGTTTTATTTTTTTATTTTCATTAAATAATAATAATTAAAATAAAAAAAACTTTAGACATATAAAATTTTATAATGTTTAAGTTTTTTAAAATTATAAATTATATAAAATTTAATAAAAATATAAATAAAAATTGATGAAATTCTCTTTCTGACTCTCTTCTATGTATTGGATTCATCTGTTTGCCCATAGTTTTGTCCTATCTAGAGTTTTCATTTGAATTTTGGGTGTGCGTTTAGAATTATTTATAAAATAAATTTTTTTTAAAATAAAAAATATTTTTATTTTTATTAAAAACTGAGCTCTATTTTTAAAAATATAATAAAAAAATTTTATTATATAAAATTTTGCTATACTATCTAAATTTTTAAATATTTATAAAATATATATTAAAAAATATGAAATATAAAAAAGTTGAAAAATAGTTTTTCAAATGGTATGCGAAACGCGAGTCCGCTGTGTTACATTTGATTTGTGTTTCTGTTTATTTATTTACAATTTCTATTCCCTAATAACTTTGTTTTAATTTTTTCAACTTTTAGTTATATTTGGTGCTTAAAGAAATATATATGCAGCCTATTTATTTAAAATTTTAAAAGTTGACCAACTGCAATTGCTATCAAATATGATTCTTTATGATAGCAAAGTACGTACTTTCTACGCTATAAAATTTATTTTTTAAAATTTACTTTTAATATAAATAAATCAAAATTTTAAATCAAAATTTTTCTATTAAAAATAATTTTTTTAAATTTAATTTTAAACTTACTATTAATACAAATTAATATGAAAATTTATTTTTTATAAAATTTTTAATTATTAATTAATTTTTTTAATTCAATATTTAAAACTCAGGTTACTCTAAAATAAACACATCCAAAATCTGAAAAAACATACAAGACATTCTAGCGGCAAACCATAACCAATATTAATAGTAATAAATAAATAATATATTTTCAAAATTAAGTAAAACTTCAAATAACAACTAAAATATATGTATTTAGAAAAGTTCAAAAATGATTTTGAAAAATATTTTTTTGAAATGAATAATATTTTTATTTTATATCGGTAAATAAATTTTATTTTTATTACATAAATAATAATAAAATTTTATTATATAAAATTTTTTTAATTTTTTTAAATTTTAAGTAAATTTAATAAAATATATAAAACATTTATTTAAAAAATATAAATAAATATTAAAATTTTTTAACGGACCCGTCAAACGCCCATTTAGACATATATACTCAAAGATTGTCAAATCCCTTGCTGGGATTCATAATAAACATACAAATTTTGCTTTTGCGTGCTTTATGAAAGTAAAATTTCAACAAAGATAAAAACAATTAATCACCGAAGTAAAACAGATTGAAAGAAAACCTCTAGTTATCAATAAAGATAAAAAGATTTATTAATCACCAGTTTCAATTCTAACTCCTCATTTCATAGAAAGGCTGATATTTATATGCTGCTGTTCGTAAGATGTGACTTCCTTTTAAAAGTTTTTAAAAAAGAAAGAAAACCCCTACTTACGTAACACATCTATTGAATTCTACCACTAGTATACTATACTGTCAAGCAAATGCAAACATCAAGTTGTCTACTCCAGATGTTGTTGCAGGGCATGGCCAAAGAAAGCAAAGCTAGTTCAAAGCATGACGAAATTTTATTACTCTTCCCTTTCCTTACCTTTGCTTGCATGGCTTTAGTTACTACCTAAGTCAAAAACTGTCAATCAGCCATTGATTATCACAAAACCAAGATGTCAAAGCTATCTATCTATATCTATCGATCATTGATGACCCTTTCCACACCTCAAAACCTTTACTACATATACTGCATTAATTTGCATCTTTTGATTTGCATTGGTTGGTGATGGTGATAGATAGTTTGGATTTGGAAGTTAACGTTCTATCACCATGCCCGCATGTCTCCTACGGACATAACAGAAGAAGAACTAAAGAAGATCACATGAACAATGTATTACTTTATTTTGTAGGAAAACATTAATTTGATATCTATATGTTTTCCTTCAACTCCCGTGAATCACTCGCTAGCTGAAGTAAAGTGATTGACAGGGTGTTGTTGCTGTCCCCCGTGAAGCACTCGATAAATCGTCCAGTACTGATGTTCTTCGTCTTCTTTATAAATTTGATCTTCATGGAGAAACGAGTTAGCCAGCCTTTGCGTGAGCGCTTCTCCTGGGCTTTTAAGGTTTCCTTCTTTCAACTCTCTCTCTCTCTCTCTCTCTCATCTTCCTACGTTTCAAAACCATTCCGGAAAAATTACTCAACCCATAAACTATTAAGCCCAAAAAAAAAGTTTTAGTAATTAAAATTCTTGAAAGTTACTGTTCACAGAATTGATTCACATGCACTGCTAGCTGGTTTTCTTTATTTGACTTGACACCAGTGATGATGGTAGATGTTTATTATCATGAAGATATATATAACTATGGGATGGAAAAGTGATGCAACTCTAATCGCGATCAGAAACAATAGAGAGAGGAGACACGAGATCAATAAAATAGAATAAAAAAGAAACTCTTCACTTCTATTGAAAATTGATAATCAGAATTTGTCCAAAATTAGTGCTAGTCTAGCTATTTATTAAAAAAACACTAATTACTGTAAAATAAATATTTAGAGATACTTTTCGCATTTATTGCATCTAACTAACTATAACAAAAAGGAAAGAAAATCTGAATTACACTGAACAGGTTGTTTGGGATTATTTAAAATAAGATACTTTTGAAAATTAATTTTTATGAGATTTTTTGGACAATTGTTTTTTTTAATTTAAAAATATAATAAAAAAATTTTATAAAAATTTTATGGCGTATGATTTATCTATGTTTTTATAAGTTATTTTTCAAATTACAATACAAGGTTTCTAAAGAAATTGAAAGTTGAAAAGAGATGAAAAAGTACTTGAAATGGAGACCTAAATGATCCAAAAAAACTTGGTACTGAAAATTAGATATGAAACATGCCCTTCTGAATTAGCTTTCTGAAATGGGATTATAATAATAGTAATTCTAACTACTGATTCGATAGTTATATTTATTAGTGAAGACTGATCAAAATCTACACATTGGTCCTTACTTTGGAGTTGATCCAATTTTTTTTCAACTATTGAACTGCAAGATCATTCTCTCTATGAGAAAACGAACTTGCCCAGTTGGAAAGCTCATCCTCCTAAGAATCATCAGTATAAGGAATGAAAGGCTTAAACATAGAAGACATCTTGTAGGAAGTGATGCTTGTCATTTGGACCCCAACTATATTAGCGTATTGATTAACCGTATTATCTGTAGTTTTATATGGGGCACTCAAATAAACAGAGAAAATTGCATCCATTTAGTTGGAATAAGATATGTCAGTGTAAAGCAGAAGATGGATTAGGATTGTGAAAATCAAGATATTCTACAGTAAATATGTTCAACTTTCAGATGATTTTCTGTGTTACCTTAAGGAAACATTATGTTGTTGTTTTCATGAGCAGTTTTGGTGGATCACCTCAACTCCTTGAAACTCAAGTAGCATAGAAGATAAGCACTTTAGGTCCACCTTTGGAATTTTCAACCGACAGTAACAACCATAGTTGTTAGATCCGGACCGAACCGTTCGGATTAACTCGAAAATTATCGACTCGGACGGTAAACCGGTTCAAATTTGTAAAAAAATCATACGTGCAATTGACTCGTTTTGATCCGCTTCAAACCGATCGATCCGCCCGCCTGGATCAAATCGGGTTGAATAAAATTTTAAAAAATATTAATTAAAAAATTTAAATTTATGATATATTTAATACAAAAATAATTATTAATAATTTTATGTTAAAAAATAATATGTAGTTTAGATTTTGCATTTCGATGTGATAATGTAAAAATACAATTGATTATGTCTCATTTGTAAACATCAATTATTAGTGATTCTTAAATTTTTATATTGTAAAATATTCAGATTCAAATATGTATATCCAAAAAAATTGGTTATATTTTTTTTATGATTTATCTATTTTATAATCTTATTTTCTTCAAATCGCCTAATTTATTTAAATATTTTTATTATAAATTTTCGCTGTTATTGTCGTTGTTGGTGGTAGTACTGCCATGATAACAATATTTTAATTTTTACTATGATTGTTGTTGTTATTATTATTGACAGTAATATCATAGTAGTAATACTCTAATTTTTTACTATAATTGTTACTATTATTATTGTTGATAGTGCCATGATGGCAGTAAGTTTCTCACTATGATTGTTATTATTATTGGTCGAAAATGACTTAATATTATTAACCTAACGGCTTGATCGGTTGATCCGGCGAGTTAATCCGAGAATCGTGATTCGGATAGTTTTCTAGTTCGACATCTGATCCAGTTCTTACAACTATAGTAATACTTGCTTGCTTCCTATAATAACTTGATTGATCCACCTACTGCGAAGGATTGCTATCTCTTGGGTAAGTAGAACCCCAATCCACTGTAGATTCTAAGAAATTTTACGGAGACTATTTTAAAAATAGACTCCCCACAGTATCGCTACTTTATTTGAAGATTGAAAAGTCCGTAAGTTATATGGCGATATGATGATGAAGTGGAGGATGCATATCGCATTAATTTTCTTGGAGTGTTGCAAGACATTGTAAAATTAAAGAGGTTGCATTTGACGGTAGTTACAAATTTAAGTGTCTATCCCAAAACCTATTGTTAATAGGAGAAGATAGTTTACATCTAATAAAGACCACCTATTATGATAATTTAAATAACATAGGATTAAAACTTTTCCACACCTAGTCTTTAACTAAACAGATAGAAATTTGTTCTTTATTGGACTAACTCGATACACTGAAAATGGTCACCCATCTAATGGAGTCTGACTCTAATAATAAGCTATAAGCTCGAGGGTTCATTTCAAAATTAATTAGTAATGACAGGAGATAACACAGATCTTATAAATACCACACATTATGACAAGATAGATAATATAAGATTAAAACCTCTTCACGAAGATCTAGTCAATAATTATCCTTGGATTCTCTCTATGGCAATTAATATAAGCTACGAAAATATACACCCAAGAAAAATTTAAAGGTGGATTATCTTGTAGTGTTAATCATTACTTATCTCGGGTATATGGAATGTTCAAAATGTTAAATTGAGATACAAAACACCATTACAAGATAAAATGCCTATAGGGATCAAACAAAAGCCGTCGCTAATATGAGATTGGTCGCTATTAGTATAAGCAATAAAAAAAAGTCAGTTGCTAATATAGTCGCTGAAGGTAATCGCGATAAAAAAAAAAACGTTTGTTGCTATTTTCTGAATTAATAGTTATATGTATATATGTCTAAATTTGAATATATTTATTATCTGATGAGAGATGCTTGTCATGTTTTCACTGCCTCTTTGTTGGGGATCCAATTGTCTATTAGGCAATTCTTTCAACCTTCTAATCGCTCTTATAAAGAAAATGTGATAAATTGACAAATTTAATACCTTATTTATGTTGAAAACAAGTATTATATTTATTATGTTGTACTGACCATCCATATAGAATCACAAAAATGTGGAATAGTCATAAGGTAAAACAACTAAGGTATAACTGGTAGCTAATATTTTGAATGTTAGCAACCTATAGCTAATTATGGTGGCTATTCCTTCACACAACTACGACCAAGTAGGTGCCAATCACTGATGTCCAAGCACTGTTGATTGAGTCTATTCTTGGTCGCTAATCTATGACCAAAAGCGATTAGCATTCTCTTTGGTCGTTGATGCTTGCATATTAGCAAACCAGAAAAATTTTAGTCGATGTTACTACATCATTTTCATTGGCCCTAAAAGTTTTGATCGGTAATTGCGTTTTTCTTAGTGCCCAAATGATATAATGTGAGTGTGGCAACGTGTATAGCAGAACGTAAGTCTCAATAAGAGAAATAATGGATATTAGAAGCTTCCTAATAGCACAAAAAGTGCACATCACATAATTCATTACTTAGAGTTCCCAAACTTTCTGCAATTAAGGCTAATGTGAATCTTTCTATTCCATCAAATTATTCAAAAGAATGAACATGGATTGTTATATAGTCACATGAGGCAGGAGTTATAGCTGTTGCTAGATTCCCACTTGTTGTTAACTGCATAGGAGAGAGCTTTGTGCTGCTCTCTACAACAACATGTTATGTTGAGACAAGATAAGTCTCGTGCATCTTTGAAGAGGACTCAAAATTAGAAACTACATGGCCTCAAGTGTCGATCGATCAACATCTGTAGGCTAGTGAAATTCAAATGTTAGTTTCGAGGTTTATTTCTTTCCAAGCAAACCCATATATCCACAGAGTAATGCTACAGACATTGGGTTACCACAAGAATGATTGATATGCATGAAAATTAATGTATTTTGGATAGATGACTTGCCAAAGGAGCTAGTAATATGTAATGAGGATGCTTATGAGTTTGTCAATGCTTCCCAAGAGGATGGGAACGATAACGAAGAGATATATCTATTGGTGCTTAGGAAAACACATGGATATATTTGTGTACGTAAACGTGGGCCTAAACCACCTAGCACCCATTCTACTGGTTCCTCAAACTAAACATATGAGAATGAGATTTTAAAAGATCAGATTGTGATCATAGAAAAAAAATGAAATACAACAGACATGAGCTTGAGAAGCAACAAATTGAATTGCTTGATACTAGACAACCCCTTAGTAAAAATGAAGAAAAAGTATTTATTTCTAATGGCGATGTTTGGAAAGCTTAAAAATATTACTACACCGCTTATAGAGTAAGTAAATTATTATTTCTTATTATTAAAGATTAGTCCTATTTTATTTTAGGAAGAGATATATGCGTATTGCTTAGTGAGGCTTTGCTCCATTTGCTTCTCTTTGCTTCTGATATAATATGTTTATAGATATATGTATCCACTAATTAATTAATAAGTCATCTTATATAGAGTCTAGGTATATGAAAAAGTTTATACTATTACGTAGACTTAATTGTTTATTTCTACTTCGTAGCTTATAGGATATATATATAATTTGTAGATAGATTGTTTCACATGATTTATATTCTTAGTTATTTAAACAAGGATGATCAAGATTTGCCAAGAGACTTGTTATTAGAGTAGCTGCTGTAACGTTGGTTTTCCAGATGATTTAAATATTTAGTTCGTGACCTTTAGATTCTTTCTCATTGTTTTGGAAAGCATTACATAGAGCATTATGTGCTATGTGCTCTTTCTTTTTTAATGCTATTGCCATATACTCATGTAAGTATATATGCAGAACCAAATTTTGTGCCCGTGGATGCGAGGGCCTTCTTCTTTTCCCGAATGGAGGTAGCATTGTTTCTTGTCATCATTACTAGATGTAGGCATATATGGAGGCATTGTCAATGTATTAAGAATCAAATTGTAATTAGTTTAAGCATTTAAATGAATATGAATAGTTAGTTTTTTTCTTTTGGAAATTGATGTACTTTGATTTTAGTGAATGTTATGTTTTATATTTAAAAATATATAATGAATCTGAGTGCATATCTTGAATGAAATATATGAATAATGTTATGAAATTATTAGATATAGTACCCATATTGATGCATCAAATAAGTTTCCGACTGAAAGTGAAGTCCAAATTACTAACTACATGTTCTCAGTTGGATAATTACCGACTAGAATGATATATTGGCAAATATAGATTCAGAGAACCAGTCGATAGTTATCAACTACCTACATAGATTATCATACCGACAAATTATTATAGACGGTAAATATCGGCCAATGTATTTGCCAGTATTTATCAACTGTTATAAATAGCAAGTAATTTTTGACTAGTTAAAGCAGTCGGCACTTACCGACTAGATTTAGCAGTCGGTATTTACTATCTACTAAATTCATCGAAAATTACCGACTAGTGTTTCTAATCAGTAAATACCAACCATAAGGCTCAGTCGATAATTTACTATGCCTTATCAATTGAGTTTTTATTTCAATCAGTAATTAGTTTACCGACTAGTTTTTACGAGGAATTGCCGATTGTTGCTAATTCAGTCAGTAAGCAACTTTGCCGTCTATTTCTTTGGCTTTTGCAGACTATTTTCTCAGTCGGTAATGGCTCGATTTGTAATAGTGCAAAATTCTTAATCAACCAAAAAATAAAATTAGAAAAAGGTTCGTTATATCTTCTTTTAGCTGTACATTCAAACTTACGGCACACTAGAATGAAGATAATTAATCAGTTTGTCTACAGTATTATTCCACCAAATAATTAAACGTAATTTGCTGAATCCCTCCACAAACAATTGACATATATCCACAACAGTTTAACATTTGACGTCAACCATTTACTGTACAGTACAGAACTTTCGAAACACACGTCGAGCAGCAGGTTTACATCTTAGTTCGTCCACGAGAATCACGTACATCAACTACATTCTCATATAATGATCATTATATATGAATACAATTGAACGAACTCGTAGCGAATGATACATATACACATTGCCCAAAATATAATATACTACAAGATCGAGCTACGAATTATATATGGACTTAAGCGTGGTTCATTCAACCAACTCTTCCACCAACTGATGCCCCGAACAGTTTCGTTCGGGTCACAGAAATAAGAAAGGCGGCGTAATTTGTTAAGAGAAATTATTCTTCAATGTTTGTTGGAAGTAGTGATTCTCGTTGGTTCCTTTTGGCCAACAAGTTGAAAATAAGACTCGCATAGCCTTGAACGGACTATTGTTTTGTTTTCTTTGACCACTAGGTTCTACTTCAATGACTTTGACTTCCGACGGCTTCAGGAACTTCAGTTAAATTAAAAGAACTAATAACAAAACTTGTCCTGAAAAGAAAATTAGTACACGTGCAACAACAAAAATATCAGTAGGGAGTCCATCTCCGTCAAGTGACATTGGAGCTCAAGCACGTGCAGAGACGATTAGTTGCTTGTTATTCAGAAAAAGGAAGATCAACAATTTTATGTAATTAATCTTGAAGTTTGACTAAGATAATTAAGTTAACATTAGTACGAGCAATATAATTGGTGGGCACTAATTTGAGTAGTAGTTTCTTAAGAACGATCGTTCCTAACCTTTGGTGAAGACCTTTAACGGAGCTTTTATATATAATAAGCCAAGAGACGTTTATATATTCTTTATAGACTTTAGACTTTACATTTGATTAAAAAACTAACTTCGATGCTTTTTGAAAGTAACTAAGAAGCAGAAGACACACATTTAATTATGGGAATGAAAAATCATAAACCCAAAAAAAGCAAACAAAAACACTTTCGTATTGAAGGAAAGCTTCCAGTATGCCTACAAGTCTCCAAACGTACTTACGCTCTTTTTAATTTCTATGGAGGGGGGGCGGGCTCAAACTAATGAAGTAGGCGTATCTTACTAGAAAGACTACAAAATGAGAAGAGTCAAAACCAGAAAATGTCGGAAGAAAATTAGCAAAAGGAAATAACATACATAATCATGCATGCCTGTAGAAGCAATTCATGCCGAGATGTTAATCAAGTGATACTCACCGAATGTGAATGCATGCTACTGCGGAAGAATTCTTCTAGCAGAATGAAGGTGAGAAGTCTGTGTTGGAGAAAGGGAGCACGTGCAACAAAGATAATCAGAGCTGATCATCTCTAGTATTTACAAACTCAGAAGCTACCTTATAATATATATAATGGTCAAGCTTAGCTGAATTGTAGTATATTGCACGTGCCCTGCTTCTCCAACAAAGAACTTCTCACCATATCGATCTCAACCAAGCAGCAGCAGTAGTAGACGAAGAAGAAGGTATATGTACAAGAACACATAGGATAAACCTTCTTCGATCGCTTTGAAGTGAAACAACAGAGTCCCAACAACTCTCTCTCTCTCTCTCTCTCTCTCTCTATCTTTTATAGGAGAAGAAGAAAAACAATAGCAGAGAGGGTGAGAGAGAGAGAAGAGAGAGAGCGAGAGTCTGGGAATAGGATTGCTTGCAGAAGAGGGAGAGATGGTAATCGAGTAGTGCTAGTGCTATGCTGCAGGGGGGTATAAATAGCTGAGGAACTCAACAAAGGAATGAATGAATGAATATGAGAGAGAGAGAGGGAGGGATGGAGAATTTAAAAGGCCTGCCCGGAAGATCCGTGGCGTTTGTTGTTGCTGGAGAAAAAAACTCTTTGCTTGTGCTTTTGTTTTGTTAGCTTTTTGGTATTTGGTTGTTCTTCTCTTCAAAAAACAAAAAAGTTCTCTCCAAAGAAAAGAAAAAATAAAGCAGCGTAATAACTAACGACTAATGAAACCCCGCCTTGCCACATTGCGTATGCCTCCCTCATTTCTCCCTTATGTCATGCATGCTCTCTGTGTTTGAGACGTCTATATTGATTAATTGCAACTTGCAACATCAAGCATTGACATTCTCATGGTAAAATTTATAGATGGTTATTATGTTGATTATGACTTTAACTTTTTTGGTTTCTTTTTCTTATTATTAAATATAAATGGTATATCATCTCATTGACAGGAAGTTAAAGATTCAGTTTAAAAAATTTAAAACTACCTACCTTCAACAGCCGGCTATAATATTATGTTCATTTCACATTAACGAAAGTCAACAATATATAAAATCATAATTTAATATAAAGTCAAATATAACAATGTTAACTTAATATTTATATTGTTATGACCATCCTCAACTAGAATTACAGAAGCTGAATGCTGTGATTTCTTAGAACCATTGCATTAGTTACTATCAGCTAACTACCAGCTATACCACACGATATAAACTTCATCGCTTGGTAAAAATGATTTCTTCGGAATGTATTAGTTGGTTTCACAAGCTTCCATGAATTAACTTAATTTATAAGCCTCTGCCAGTTACAAATTGTACATGAAGTACAAGTTGCTGCGTTCACTATATCTATATATACTACTAGTTATCATTAACAATTGAATACTGCTATACGAAATGCTGTAGCTAAAGAGGAGTGAAAGGTATTAGCTAGCCGGTGGTTGGTTGCACATGAGACTTTGCACGAATCATGGAAAACAAAAAAGAAGAAGACAAACAAAGCTCACACATACTAGAGAGAGAGAGAGAGTCAGCAAAAGATCAGAAGCATGCATGAATTGATGCATGTAGGGTTATGTTCTTCTGTTTTGAAGCTAGAAGAAAAAAAAAAAGAGTTGAAAAGTACTAGCAGTGCTGAATCGTGGATTGGATTGTGGAGAGAATTTTTATAGATCATGGTTGCGTGAGAGACAATCTCTATCTAGTTACCTCTAGATCATAGAGAGATGATGATAGATAGATAGATAGACGGACAGAGTGATGGATAGATAGATGGAAAATCTTCTACTTTTGAAGAAGAAAGAGTGTGCTGACCGAGTGGAAAGTGGTGACGTTTTAATGAAGTTTGATTTGTTTATGGTGGGAAAGGGATAAAAGAGCGAGTTCATCATGCATCAAATGCTTGATTTGATGCACAATATTTGTGGATATGTTTCCCTGTTAATAACATGGATATGGAGTGGAGATAACTGCTTACATCATATCATATCATCAACCGCTTTTTCCAAATAATATACAGCTCTCTCTCTCTCTCTCTCTCTCTCTCTCACTCTCTATAAGAGATGTAAATTAGCTTAATTTATTAGTATACAAGTTTAACTCTGCAGCTAACTCTAACAATTGGTAGAGCTAACAACAATTAACTTAGCTAACTCTAGAAAGCCGGCAAAACTGCTAAGTTAAAGCACGCGAAGTTAAAAATGCTTGTCAGCTTTAGTTAACATGGACGTAGGAAAATTTTTATCCGCTCGCGGGAGATCGCTAAAGAGATAGTGGTATAAAAGCAACTGGATTGGGCTATGGACAATGGCCTAACAAACCTTCTGCATCCGGTATGATAAATGAGTTATAATTTTGGTCGAGTGATACATGTATAGAATTAGTGAAGACAATATATGACCCTAATCACAAGTCAATTCGAAATCCTATCTCTTTAATTAAATTGAATTCGGAGTAAATCTTAGACGGACAAGTTTTAGATCAATCCAAAAGCAAATGATACATAGACTCAAAAAGATTTCACAGGAAAACTTCAAAAGGTTTTGATTGTTTTCTGCTATGATAAGGACATAATGGAGAATCGAGAAGAGAGACTTACTCTTGTGCTTCATAGTTTTTTGCTTTTGTACTTGGGGAAGTGAAAAAGGTTAAGATCTTGGAAATAATAATAGTGGGTAAAGTAAATAAGTTTAGGTGATGTTTAGCTTGTTTATCTCTTGCTTATTTTCTCTTTTTTTAATTAAAATTTTTATTTCATGTTTTTTAATATATTTTAAAAAATATTTTACAAATTTTAAAAAATTTTAAAAATATAAAATAGTTTTACTTCGTGAGATATTATTATTATTTTTTAAATAAAAAGTAAAATTTATTTAAAAAAAATTTTAAGACTTTTTAGTGAGGTCAAACTAATGTATGTTTTTTTCTTATCCATTAATTTTATATTGTTACTAGTTTGAATTCATCTGCATATTTCTCTGAAAATTTCAAAATGTATCCCTAAATTAGACAAATATTCGTTTGGTGAAGTTTTTTCCTTCTTGAAACGCATTGGCATTGACTTTTCCTTTTAAGTAATTGATAGTGTGGCGCGTTTGTGGGCTATCTTCTTACACTTACAAAGAAAGCCCTATATTTCTGCTTGATGTTGGAGAAAAATTATTATATAATCTAGGACCTGAAAAACTAGATTATAGAATCTGTCACTTGAATTTTAGTGACAGATTCAGAAAACTTAGATTACAGAATCTCTCAACTAAAAAACTAGATTATAGCAACTAGCTCTGTTCTCTATTATAAGAAGGTTTCTCCGTTGATGGTGACTAGATGGGAGATAATTATTTTGTCTACTTTGTTTTCTATCAGTTGCATGGAAGGTGAATAGCGTCTTAGAAATTGAAGATTGCTAAAGGGTGCGGTTTTTCACCTCATACTTCCAATAAAACTCATTCAGCTTACTACTAAACAAAAAGACATAAAAAAAAAAAAATCACTTTTAATTCACTTCTCCGTTACAACATAATAGAAACATTAGACTCATTTCTAATAACATTATTCCTAATTATTCACTTTTTATTAAATCACTTACTGTAAAAAGAATGCACCAAACAGTCTCACCTTAATTTAACAATTTTGTGGCAGAATTATTGTTAAATGTAAGAACAAATTCTCCTACCTGTAAATTATTTAGCATTTCATATACTATATATATATATATAATTATATGATACGGACTATTAAAAAGACTTGTTAAGCCCATCGAACTAAGATCTAACTCGATTTAGTCTAAAATTCTGATATATCATATAGAATCGAGTTGTCGTATGAAAATAATTTATTAGCTATTAGAAGTTAGAATTTCACACGCATAACCATATTTTTTTTGTTCAACTCATGAAATTAGAGCCTAACAAAGCACATTTAAAAGCCAAAAATGCTAACTCAGTTATTAATTAACTTGTTTTTTAGACGGCACTACTTTTTTCTCTACTCACTAGTTCAGATTTATTTTTCATTGGAGGTTCCCACAATAACTTAGAGAGAGAAACTTTTTAAAAAGATTGGAAAATAGGCTTTTATTTTGGGTAATAATCAAGAGGACACCTCCGTTTTTAGTTTTTTAAAATTATGAATATTGAGAGAAATTAAAACAGAACCCTCAATCATTTAAATGCAAAAGAAAGCTACCTTGAAAATGAAGAAATTCCTATCGCAATCGTTAAGTATTAATGCTTTCGAGTGAGGCCGGATTCAAAACTTTTTATTTTTTACTGTTTAAAACCTATTTCACTATTTTATATTTTTTTTGACTTCAAGTTTGAGAAAAATAACAGAGCTTTGATTTTTATTATCGAAACAAATATAGCCAAAAAAAGATTGCATCATATATTTCTCAATTTAGTAAAAATATAACAAACACAAAATGGTCAGCACTACTGTCCCCAATACATTTGATATTTTTTGCATATTACGACAAATAATGCCAGCTGCTAACTATCAATAGAACTTTTAAAAATAAGCTACAACATTATTGGACTTGTTTGTGATAGCAATGTTCAGTCTATATTTAATTATTTAAACTCAAATCTGATTATCAAGCTGTCTTTTTATGTTTGTTCATTTGATATTATATTACAATGTTTAGTTGTCATCGGATCCAATGACATGTTGTACGATATTGCTGGCAGCGTTGGAGGACATTATCCCAATTTGATTATATATATTTTGGAGCTATTTCATCTCAGAGAATTTGTCAGTGTAACACTGCAGAAAACATTATCTCGATTGTTAGATTTTTCTGTAAGATTAACTCAAGAGGAGAAGAATAAATTGAGTTAGTCTTTAAAATTTTTTGTCAAGTTTAGCTATCCTACTGGCAACAATCTTACAGCCGGTTGTGTCAATGCTGTGACCTGCAGACAGAAAGAGTTAGAATATTTACTGATATAAGTGATAAGAAGTAGTACTCAGGGTATTTAATGTGGTTCGGTAAAACCCTTTTGCCTATATCTATGGTCGCTCTATCACCAGAGCTAAAGCTTCACTAAATTTTCAATAAGCTACAAATACACCTAGAGTAAAGTGTTTCACCAAGCACACTTATTCTACCGGGTTTCTTCGCCAAGACAATCTCTAACAGTCTATTAGACACGCCTGTCCCCCTGGCTGATTTGCTAGCTCTATTACAAGATGTAAGAGTTTACACCAAGCTCTACCTGAACTTCCTTTACCGGTGCCTACAACACCACCTTTACACTGTCAGTAAGAGGTTACAAGAAAATAAACCAAAATTGAGCACAAGATCTATCTCATGAATGTTAAGTGTTCATGATGTGATTCAGATGAGATGATCGGAGAGGTTGCTGAGAGAGATTTCTTCAGTATAATTTGCAGCAAGATTTGTTTGTGTGGAGTAGTCGAGTTCGTGACCAGCAGTAGGATATTTTTGTATATAGTGGTAGAGTTCTTGTATTTCTCTATTTTTGCTTGGGTTTTCTCTACTTCTGTTTTCTTTATGTTTTCTCCCTGTTTTTCTCTCTTTCTTCACCACGTTTCTTCGTTGCTGTGACTCCCTTCTTACAGAGTTTCTTTCCTGTGCAGGAGCCGTTGAGGAACGTTGTTGTTGACGCTCGGTTCTTCACGTCAGAGAGGAAGTGGTGTTGTCCAGTGGTCCTTCAGCTGTGTTTGTGCAAAGTCTTCGTTGCATTGAATGCGTTGTAGAAGTTTGAATTTGCTGCCAACGGTTGAAAGCTTAATTTAGCTAAACTTCTGTCTGAGACTCGGTGAGATAATGAGTTGATATGGCATGTTCATAATAAATGCAGCACAGGTTGACTGCTTTACTTGATCAAGGACTTTGACTGCTTTTTTTCTTGATTATTGAGCTTTCCTTTTGTGTGAGATTGAAGATGATTTTAGCTCTTGTGAATTTTCTGTTTGAAATGCTTCAGTCCGTTGTGAATGCAGGTGATTTTTGAAAAATTTCGTTGCCGTTGAACTTAAGGGTCTGTCTCGAAACAGAGAAGTCTTCTTATGCTTCAGTAGTCGAACAACTAACTGAATTGTGGCTGTGGCATCCTCTGTCCCGTATGCTATTCTCTGTCCCACTTCGAGCAGTCGAGCAGCTGACTGTGATGTGGCTGTGGCATCCTCTATCCCGTATGCTGTTCTCTGTCCCGCTTCAGTAGTCGAGCAGCTGATTGTGATAGTAACAAGATAATAGATTTGTTGAATGATATCTCCTTGTAATTAAATTTGTGATTTCTTCTGGAGGAAAATCGAAATCTGCATGTTGAAGCATTTCTGCATTATCAGCAAGACATGATTCTGATGATGCTTTGCACTATGTTCTTTGTCTTCTCTTGTTGTGATTTTTCATAATTCTTGATATGAACTTGTAGCTGATATGTTCCTCAATAAGTCCTCAAGATTTTGCTTCAAATGGATGACGAATTCTTGATTGAATTACATCTGAAAAGTTGTTCCATCAATGACCGATTCTGCTCTCTATTTACTGAATTTTCATCTATCATTCCACGATTTTTCCAAGTTTATATTGATCATCATTTGATGTGCTATTTGGTCAATCTTATAGTGTGCATGTTGACCTGTCTCGATGAAAAGTTGAAGTTCAAATGGAATCGGCATCATGCTTGAAATTATCAAGAGTGAATGATTATCACGATTTTTCGATTCTTCTCTGTCCGTGACGCGTGAAATAAATAGCAGCAAATAGCAGCTATTGAGTCCTTTGTTTTCATTCATCTCTGTTGGCGATACTCTTTTTTCTCTCTTCTCATTCGCGATATCCATATAGCAACAATTAGACAATTTGGCCGTTTGGTGGTGAGGATTCTACATTACGTGTGGGATAGATCTGTTTTATGAATTTCTGCAGAACTTGATTCCAATCATTAGTTCACCCTAATCCATAAACTATAATTTTTAGTTATTGTTATCATCAAAATCAATTTTGGAGTTCCAACATCGATTATTTTCTTTATTGTTTGAAGTACATACAAGGTACCTACAGAATAGAAGTTCCTTAAAAAAGAGAAGTGAATGTTTCACTAAAAGTAAAAATACTAATATATGATCCGAACCGAGAATCTGATTTAAAACCGATGCATTTAAATCATATTTGAGTTTACTTTAGCCGAATTTTAGACTAATTTCGAATCGATTCGATTTTGATCCAAAAAATTAAATTAATTCAGATCGAATTCAAATTAAATAAAAAATAAAGCATTAATTCGTATAACTATTTATATAGTATATATTATCTAATAATTAAAATATTTACAAAATAATATTAGCTTATTTTAAATTTATTTTTTATTTAATTTAGGGTGCGTTTGCCATTACGTTCAAAAAGCTGCTTTTCAACTTTTCTTCATTTTACGTTTTTCAATTTATATTTTATAAATATATAAAAATTTATTTAAAAATTTAGAAAGTGTAGAAAAATTCTACGAAGTGAGATCTTTTTATTGCATATTTTTATTATTTTTTTGGAAGTAAAGAAAATAGAGTTCGTTTTCCAAAAAGGATAAAAATACCCTCTATTTCAGAAAAGTTTTATTTTATAAGCAATCCCAAATGCATCCTTATCAATTTCATCGAAATTAATATATAACTTTAGGAAATAGAATAGTTAATATTTTTTATATATTATTGTTAAAAATTAATTTTTATAATTCTTGTTCTCATACTTTTAATTATTAAGTGAATTGACTTAAATTTGATAATATTATTAAATAGTTAAATTAGATTTGCTAATTTGATTTATATAAATATATGAATCGAATTAATATTGGACGCTTTTAATCGTAATCATTATATGAGTAGATTCGAAACGGATTTGTTAATTTATATTCTCCTCTCTAAGCGGAACGATTAGAATATCATATAACTTATCCAAGAAATAATTTCTTAATTATGAACAGTTAGAGCTAGATTCTTCAAAACGTTAAATTTCAGAAAGTTCATCACCAAATTAAATGAACACTACTTTATGTCATAGTTTTAAAACTAAACCCGGTGTATGACCCGGTAACCGGTTAACCGAATTGACCCATTAGATCAAATTAGATTTATTAAATAAATATTAATATATAAATACGATTATATGCATTATATAGTATTTTATGTAGTAACTATTAAAAAATTAAAAAATAATTGTATACAAAATATATTGAATATATTTTTAAAATTACATTTTTAAATATTTTTTAGCTACAGTATTTAAGACAATATCTAAAATGCTTAACATATAATAAAATCTCTATGTTTTATGCATTACAAAAAATAAATTATCTATACTATAATTGTTTATACTATCTATACTATATTTTATTTATTTATTACTTTCTAATAAAATATAAAAGATAAGAAAACAAACTAATAACAGAAAAATACCCAATAAAGTGCATATTTTAGAGTGCTAATGAAGATGCTTTCTACTTTAAATAAACATATAATTAAAAAAAAAATACTAAAACTGGATCGATCCGTCCAACCTGGTCACCGAGTTAATTCAGAACTCTCCGGGTCGACCCGAATCTTATCCGGTCGTTTGCGCGATCCGATTTTATGTTAACTATTCCGGACAGGGTCGCCGGTTTCCGGTCCGATCCGGCCGGTCCGAGTCGAGTTTTAAAACTATGCATTATGTAGCCATTAATACGCTAGACATACTTTCCCTTGAGAGAACATGAAGTAGCTGACAACCATATGTAACCATGTAAACTTTGAAATGCACAGCAAAATATGTCAGTCGATAGAACATGTAGCTGACGATATGCTTGTAGATTAAAAGAGATAAATTGGAATTAATGGAACATTTTAAGAAGCGTATCTATCTTTTATAAGAAATTAGTATTATACTTTGGACAAAGTTTTAATTGTATTTCGATCAAACAACGTTTTCGGTAATACAACTAGCTTTATGCTCTAAAATTATATTGGAAGTATCTTTAAAGTTTAAACGTTGTCCGTGAATGAAACACGGAAGTATTATAAGAGATGCAAATTACAACATTTCTCTAGGATTAAATCTCTGGTTGGACGCAAGAAAGTCTAGAGATGACAATATGATCCGACCGGCAAATTCGATCCAAAACTATTTAAGTCGGATTTAGATTTGATCTTAGTCAAATTTAGATCAATTTTACATCGATATAAATTGGATCCGAAAAATTAAATAAATTCGCATTGAATTCAAATTAGTTCGAAATTGATCCATTTAATTTGTATAATTATTTATATAACAAGAATAATTATTTTGTAATTATCTAAAAATTTGAAAATACTTAGAAAAATAAAATTAAATTAAATTTAACTTATACATATATATTAATTTAACTTATTTGAATTAATTTCTTACTTAATTTATAGATTTTATCAAAATTAATATTCTTTTTATATATGAATAATTTTATATATTATTGTCAGAAATTATTTTTCTAATTCTTATTTTTTTATAATTTTAATTATTAAATAGGCAACGCGAATTCGATCCCCTTATTAAGTAGGTTGGATTAAAATTGATAATTTTGTTATATAGATATATAAGTCGGATTAGAATTAAACGATTTAATCTGAAATTTATATTGCCACCCGTAAGAAAAATGATTAATGCTTACCTATATAGGTGTAAATTGGACCGGGCCAAACGTCCCATGGCCGGGTTAGTTAATCAGGTATTGGCCCACTCGGTTCGATCTTATAGACAGTATCGACCGATATGGTCAGCCCGCCCCTCGGATATTGTTGACATTAACCAATCAATATTGACAGTTGATTTGGTCAATATTAACCATTGGCTATGTCAATTTTTAATTAAAAAATATTTTTTAATAATAAAAGAATAAATTTAATAATAAAAAATTATAATATTTATTTTTTAACTTAAAAATAAATTTTAAAATTTATTTATATATAAAATAAAAAATAAACCAAATAAATAGACTGGGTCGGACCATAAAAAATAAAATCAGACCGGGCCAACCCGGCACGCTCATATTTGCACCTATACTTACCTATCACTCACTAGTAAAAATCATAACGAACATTTAGAACTTCTGAAATGAATATTTTCTGAGCAGAAAATAATTTTATTCTATTTTGAAAAATAAATTATATTTTTGAACTAAAAAATAATAAAATAAGCAATAATAATATCTTACTACATATAATTTTTTTTATATTTTTTAAAATTTAAATAAATTTTATATAATATTATATTTTTTTTTTTGAAAAGCATAAAGGAAAAAGTAATCAATGGAAACGTTGGAAGAGCAATCCCAAACACTTTCGATGAACAATAAAATCTGCATCATGAAGATAAGCTGTCAATATGTTAGCCATCTGACCATGTGCTATTGTAATTAATCAAACTGAGAACATAATATATGTATGTCATAACTTTTCCCTGTTGGTCGGGTCATGCAACTTTTATATGTGTCCTATTAAACTTATTTAGATATACATAAGTTGTACTTACGTATGCTTTAGAGATTATGCATGTGTTAAGTATATTTGCTTTCATTTGATTATAAACAAATTAACACGAGCATTCCACGTATAAACTGCGCTTCATCTAACGTGCATGCTGTCCCAAATTATACTTAATTAACTAAAGCTAGCTTTTAAAAATTTATGTTTTTATGCATAAGCCTTAGAGTTTTATTAGGATGAATATAGGAGCGCTCCCATCCTTAGGGGGTACCGGTAGACACTTTTTATTGAAAATACTTCAAATTTAATCTTTATTAGGATATAGTGAACTATGAATAGGAATCTATAGGATAAAATTTTTGCTCAAAAGGATCATGAATTTGTTAGATCACCTGCAAAATCAACTCTAAAAGAAAATAGGTGAATTGATTTGATAATTAAATTTTTTTGTAAAACTATAGTTCTTACAGATAACAGGTGACAGCCTGCTGTGAGTACAATAAACTTTGCAGACAAAATCTAGCACAGCATATATAGTAGTTAGATAATTATAGTAGTCAGTAGTTAGATTTACGTTGTTTGATAAACTTCTTTATCTATGTTCATGAATGCTCTATTATAAGAGCTAAAATTTTACTAAATTTTTAATAAGTTACGCGTATCAAGAGAAAAGTGATTCACCAAATATACTTGCTCTTATGGGTTTACTTACACAGACAATTCTTACAGAATACTTGAGATATAAGTCATCATGGCTGATTAGTTAGCTTTATTATAAAGTTAATGAACTTCTACAAGCTCGAACAAAGCTTCTCCCACAAGTGCTCCAAACACTTCACCATTAGTTTATAGAAATTTAAAGCATAAGGTTAATCACAAGATCAATCTTAAGACAGTAAATGAACTTAAAGTTAGTTATAGATATGATCAAATGAGTTGTCAGAGATTATGTTCAGTAAGTGATCAGCAGCAGTAAGAAATCTTTTTCTTTGAAGATTTGAGTCGGTGTAATACTTGTTTTCTTTTTTCTGAATTTGCTCATTGTGTTACTTGTTGATTCTAGAGCTCCTCTTCTTCTTACATTGTCTTGTATTTACAGATGGCTGCTTCTTCTCATTGGAGTCTCCTAGCAGTGGTAAGTTTTCAAGATTGAGATGAAAATGCATCCGGTAGTTAATTAGCTGCCTCATGATTTCTTTTAACTAGTTCAGTGCAAGTCTTTCATCAGTACTAAATGTAAGGAGGAAAGAAATTTAAAACTCTCGATTGGTCATTCACAACTTGTTTCAGCTGAGTTAGCTCTATTTAAATTTTTTCAGCTAAGTTGGCTTTTTTAAGATGGTGTGGACCCTAACAATATATTTCGGATTTTTTGTTTGGAACTAAGTTAGATGGTAAGTCTCTTTAGTGAATCCATAGATTGGGCTGATGTTCTTCCTGCTGGAAGACGATCAAGCTGAATTGGTCTAAATGTCCGGAGCTTGGTTTTCCTCTCGATGATTGAACTTGTATTCTCTAGTGCGTAGGGTTGAAGGTTGTCTTATTGCTAATTTTTTCATTTGTAATACCTCAGCTTCCATAGTATGACTAATGTATTCTCCATTAATGTAATCACTATAACATCTTGAGCTAAAGACTGAAACACGTAGTCACGTTGATGATATTAATCCTCTATTCGATATCTTGCACAGTGGCAAGGATGTAACATGTATCCAGCTAATTATTTCTATGTCTACTAGTACTTTGTTCTATAACCACTGTTCATACACTTCTGAAAAAATTTGGCATACAGATAATAGCTGTGCAGCTGCATGTTTGGTGGCTATATGTAGGTGAAGTTCTTATAGCATAACTGGTTCGTTAACTGCTAAATGTAGAATAAGTTTTGTTTATGAAATATTTCAGAGCTTGATTGTAAATTGTTAGTCCAACCTAAATAAAAATTATAATTTTTAATTATTATTATCATCAAAATCAATGTTTGGGGTTCCAATAAAATCGTTATCCATCTAACATCTTGATCAATATGTAAGTATATATGTTCATTTGGTTTTTCTTTTTTTTGACATCTTAACCAAAATGGCGAATAAATATTAATTCGTACTCAGATTATGTTGAAATTTTAGCATATAGATTTTGGTTCGTTATTATTCATATCAAAAGACGGATACTAAATTTTGTGCATTCTAAGTAGGGGTGCCTCATGAGTGAGGCTCATGGGACACTCATATTTTTGAACATAAAAATATTTATTTTAATTATTAGAATTTATTTTCTTACATTTGATTTTAACATCGAGAACACTCTATATTTCAGTGTATTCAGAACTCAATGAACTTAACTCTAAGAGGCTGTTTGGTTCCACTTTTCACAAAAACAGTTTTTCAATTTTTTATTTTATATTTTTAAATACATATTTTATGAATATTTAGAAAATTTATTTAAAAAATTTTAAAAGTATAAAAAGATTTTATGTAGTGAGATCTTTTTATTGTATATTTTTATTATTTTTTAGAAGTAAAATAAATAAAACTCGTTTTTAAAAAAAGATAAAAATATTTTTTATTTCAAAAAAATTCTATTTCAAAAACAATCCCAAACGCTCCCTAATACAAGTTTTACTGAATTACTTTTATAAAATTCAATTTCTATTAATTAAACTAGCACTCATTTAATTTCTTCCGGGGTATATAAACCTCAACAGATGGTCATATATAGAAGTTTCGCAGTAAATCCATAAACGGAAACATTCGCTGTGGAAAATGTGTACATTACAGAATCCTAACGCCTTTAAAAAATAATTGGTTCTTGAATAATCTACAACTTTTGGAAGGGCGTGCAGAGAAAACGGTAGTGAAGATTCAAGCATCGATGTAATGCATTTTCTTCACTTACTCTGATTTTTTATTTTTAAGATCGAGAAGTAGCCAAAGTCATGATTGTTAGAAGCTGTAATAATTGCAGCAAGCTAAGGAGACGTTTGAGATTATTTATGAAATAGAACTTTTATAAAATAGAAAATATTTTTATTTTTTTTAGAAAACGAGTTATATTTTTTTTACTTCAAAAAATATAATAAAAATATGCAATAAAAAGATCTCACTTCGTAGAATTTTTCTACACTTTCTAAATTTTTAAATAAATTTTTTATATATTTATAAAATATATATTAAAAAACGTAAAATAAAAAAAAGTTGAGAAAAGTTGATAAACAGCTTTTGAAACGGAGAACCAAACAGCGCCTAAGACGCTCGTCGACGGCAGATACTTAGTACAGAGAGATGCCGTGCTGATAAAAGATAAAAAATAGTTTAAAAATTTTGAAAATTTTGAGAGGAAGTCAGAAAATTAATAGATATTATCTTCGTCCTGATCCTAGGAGTGACAATATATGACCCGACCAAAAGCACGACCCGAAATCGATCCGTTTAATCAGAGTTAGATTAGAAAATTTGACCCGTATAAATATATGGATTGGGTTAGGATTGAACGAATTGGACCCGCTTATTAAATAGGTCGATCCGGGTTAATCCGAAATTAACTTACCAATCCGAATTATCATATTTTGAAGAAATAATATTTAAAATTTTCTTTCAGTATATTAAAATATTGGCAATAAAAATAATCGATAATAGTAATTTATAAATTATTAAATTATATAGTATTTATAATTAATTGTTATTTTTATATCTTAGTAAAATAGTATAAGATGAGAATTATAATATTATCGAAAGTATTACTATGTAGATGTTTCTATAATGACGAGTTTGAATTTCGTATAAAAGTTTTAAACAAAATTTTGTTAAATAGCTATGTTTATCAAAATTATTAGTATATATTTATAATCATAAAATTTCAGCTGTCAACACATATTTTCAAAAAATAAAAATAAAAATAAAATTTTTTTTGAATATTTTAAGAACCGATGAAGATAATAAAGAATATAAATTTTGACGGGTATTCACTCTATCTCATTATTAAGAACATCGTGTACTTCCATTACAACTTATCTTATAATTTCGCTAAATCTTAAAACTATAAAATAAAAAATTTATAATTTTAATTGTTAAATAGGTCGATTTGAATTTGACTCAATTATTAATAGGTTAGATTAGTGTTAGATAATTTTGACCCGTATAAATTCATGAATTAAATTAGAATTGAATGAATTTAATTCAATTATTAAATAAATTGATCCAAAATTAACCCACAATCTAAATTGTCATCCTTATCTGATCCAAAGATCAAAATAATGCTGGGTGTTTTAATTTAGGAGTAAGTTATCTATTTATACTTTTAATACAAATGGGTATTTTTTCAAATCCTGTTCCCGAAAGCTTAACATTATACCTGCCTATCACATGATCAGCACAGTTCTTTGTTTCTACACGTTTGCTTGATGCTGGCTATTTAGGTGACACAATTCAAAGCTAAACCTAACCAGCTAGTTCATACATCTTTTATTAACTCCACATAATGTTATCACTATATCTAAGAAATCATTAAGAAATAGCCAGCAGCTTATGACATAATTTTTTTTAAAGCAAATTGCAGGTTAAGTATCTATCAATTTCAGTTAAGAGTGTTTTAATTAGTAGAAAGTGGATTTTATAAAAATTAAATTCAGTAAAAAGTAAAGTAGAGATGAAATCGTCAAAATAAAATTAAACACAAACCGTAAGTTTGAAGTCGAATTAAAATGCACTCTAAATAACACATAAGGGTACCCAAATCTTTTGAGACGGTATAAGAGTACCTAAATTTGAATCTTCATTTTTTTATCCAAATTATTAATCACATTCTAAAATTTATCACAAACTATACATCTCAGTTCATTGAAAGGAAGCATATATATACAAAACATAACATAGGTATCTTTTAAACTATATATCTAAGCATTTTGGGTGTATTTTGAACGCCCAATTTCTTTTTATTTTTTTGAAAAATTAAGAGTGAAAATTGTATATATTTTAATTATTAATTGAACAAAAAATTTTTACTTTTGTTTTACTAAATTTATTATTTTAATTTTTTCTAATGTTTTTCATAAACAGTTGCGAACATTTCTTGCGTTACTCCGCAGTTCATTTGATCTTCTGAACTGGTACTTTCCTGTAACTTCTAGAGCCTTGAGGGGTAAATCTATCAGCTAGACAACATATTTAATAATGCTCTACCGTGGTACCCACCATCACGTGACTTTCCTCCACGACGCCCGTATTGTGCCGGTTACGTGTACTCATCTTGTCCCGGACCGTACCCATCCTACGTGTCAAATCGTTCTTATCAGAATCCTGTGGGACCAACTACTCTCCACCAACAACCGTCCAGATTAAATCCAATAGCTAATATTCACCAACCCTTCCGCCTCTCTTCTATAAAGTCCCCCCACGGCTGCCACCACGAGATCTCTCTCTTTTTCCTTCGCGGTTGCAAAAGAGATATTTTCTTATACTACAAACAGTCTCAGTGGCAGTTCTGTAATTAAGTACAATACCATGGGCCTTCTCGACCAATTATGGGATGATACCCTTGCCGGACCTCGGCCGGAGAACGGTCTCGGCCGTCTTCGTAAGCATAACACCTTCACCGCTGGGTCTCGGTTTATCAAAGGTCTTGATTTTAAATCACACGTAATGGTCTTTTTGTGCCTTTTGCTTTTGGTGATAAATCAGGGGATCTAATTTGATCATATTCGAATGCTCGAAATTTTTACTATAACAAGCTAATCAAGTGCTAGGATTGATTCCTAGATTTGAATGATGAACAGTTGGATGACCAGTGTAGATATTGAAAATGTTAGTTGTAATTTCGTCTCTAATACTTCAAGCTAAGATGTTAGATCGAATTGTCAATCTCTACAAACCAGATTTCTTAGCATGTTTTTGTAAATTGTTGCTGACCTTTGAGGAGATTTTTTTGACAGATGAATCAATGGAGGGACTGAAGATCAACACAGCAGTGGAAGGAGAAGAAGCGCCGAAGGTTACTCGAAGCATCATGATCAAAAGACCTGCCGGCTGCCCTTCGCCGGTGAGCGGAACACCGCCGTCGTCACCTTCTACACCTCCAGTTTCGCCCTTCTCATCCGGTGAATGAAATACTTGCTGATTTCTTTTTTATTTTATTTTATTTTTTGTGATGGTGCTTGTCCACGGAAATGTCGACGTTGCAGCTGTTCTTACTCTTGAAGTTACTATAGTGCCCTTTGTTTTGTTGTTCTGGTACCTTAAGATTTTAAGGGTGGTTTAAGAAATTGATGATTTGCGCGGGCAACCAACTGTGATCGCCTGCTTTGGAAATATCTAGAACTGTGTCCTTCAGTTTGTTGCTTTCTTATGATTGGATATTATTTTATACAAAGTGAATCGGAGGGTGTTTTGGGTATTTTTAATATTTTTTGAGGGGAAGTGGACTTATTTTCAGGGGTTGCTGGTTATAGAGATCTCTAGAAGAGCTTTCTTTCGGATCATGGTAGCTGTGAATAGCAACTGATTGACCAATTATTTCCAATTTTGTTGATCCATTATTCACTTTCAAACTTGTAGTGCTCTGTTTGGTTAATTTCTGTACTTCATCAAAACTTCAGTTAACTGGTAGAGATATCTTGTTACTTGGTATTAGCTAGTGTGTGGGCGCCTGTTTCTTCTTTTTTGTTTTCCCCCTGCTTGCTGTAGTATGATGGCTGACTGGATAATTACAATAATCACAAGTTGGATTAGTTAAACTAAAGATATTGATGATGGTCGACAGGATTATTACAATAATTACATAGTTGGATTCAAAGAGTAGTTATCTTTAATCTTTGATTGTCTTTTTTTTTATTTTAAATTTGAGTGGAGTGTGACAGGTTCCTAGCGGTGATGTGAATGCTGCATTTTATATGGGGATGTTTTGGTTTTTGAGGTTGTTGTATAAACTTATCATGATAATTTTGGTGTTCTCTTGGCATACAAAATTTCTACTAAGGGGGTGTTCTCTTGAAGTACACTTTTTTTTTTGGAAGCTGACTTTAATAAAATTAAAAAATAAAAATATTTAATAAAAAATTAAATTTTATATTTATTTTGTATTAAAAATAGCTTGAAAAAAGTGAATTTGATGGGTTGGTAAATAAGTATTAAGTGTAGTGAATATAATTTGGTTAGAGGTGGCAATATATGATCCGATTTGTGAATCTGATTCGAAATTAAATCATTTAAATTAGGTTTGGGTTTTATCTTAGTCAAATTTGGGTTAGTTTCATATCAATTCGAAATTGATACGAAAGTTGTAAATGGGTTAGGTCGGGTTGATGTGAAATTGACTCATTTAATTTATATAATTATTTGTGTATTATATATTATTTAATAATTAAAAATATTTAAATAATATATTTATATATATATATATATATATATATATATATATATATATATATATATTGATTAATTTTTTATTTTATTGAAGTTAATATTGTTTATATATAATACTAACAAATTTCACCTATTATTATTAAAAATTATTTTTTAAATTTTGTTTTAATAATTTTAATTATTAAACATGACAATCTGAATTGATTTGATTATTAATTGTTTGGGTTGAGACTAAGGTTGATAATTTTGACGTATATAAATACATAATTGGATTATGTTTTGAACAATTTTGACTCGATTATTTATACGGATTGGTTCGAACCTGACCTGTTAATCCATATTGCCACCTCTAAATTCGTTTGATCTTATACATTGGCAAAAAGCTCAAGCATTGTATGTGCTCAATAACTAACATAAAAAATTGGTCTTTGTTATGTAGATAGGTTGTATTGGGCTAATTAGCTTGTCTCTCTTATGGCAGCCTTGCATTCCTTTACTAGTGCAATCTTGTCTGACCTATGGGTTTGCGCCGATGCTGATAAGCAGGGGGCAGGGACTGGAATAGGTTTCGCCGGAAATCCTCATCAGACGCATATGAGCGAGGAGAAGGGTCGATGGCCACTGTCGGATTGGGGAGTTCTCCTCCTCCTTACGAGGTGTGAGCTGTGAGAGCTCTCAGTCCTCTCCCTCTTTTTGCTGCTCAGTTGATGGTCATCCAGGCTTAGTAGGAGTAAAAGCACACTTGTAAGTGTTCTTGTGACAGAGCACTAAGTAGTGAGGCAGATTGATAAGAGGACGCTCATCTGTAGTTACTCGTTTGTTAAACGTAGAGGATGGGTGTTGTGATGATTAGGGTGCAGTATGTGTATAAGGGAATAAAGGGCTTATCTTGTATGGCTTTGAGTTTGTCTATGTTACTAGTTTGTTATCCTTTAGGTAATCTGCATGTTTGTCTCTCCGCATTTTTGTAATATATGGTAGTCCGAAGTTTGTTTCTTGCACTCTAGTGTATATATTAGTGCAATGTGATGAAGCACTAGGTAAATGTTTGTTTCCAATCAGTGTGGCTTCTGGGTTGTGCTCATTGAGTTTCTGGTTCAACAGGATTTTTATTTAGATGAGTAAGCTTGGGTGAGTTGATCTTCGGATTTTGACCCGGACGATGAAATATTCCAGTTTTAACACCTTGGAGTACCTTTTGATTGTTGATGTATGAACGTGAAATTTATGGCATGTTTTAAATATTTGTAATTTTATTTTTTTTGGTCAAATTTTGAGTTTAGAACAGTTTATATGTTTCAACTAGAATTCAGAATTTTATTTTTATATGCAAAATTTTTATTTTATTTTTATTTGTATATTTTTTAATATAATTATATTTTTTAATTTTAAATATATTTTTAAAATCTATTGAAATATAAATACTGTATTTTTATTTTATTTTAAAAAAAATTTTATTTTTTATTTTTTATTTTTATAAAATTAATTACGGATATTTGAAATATATTTTTTAGTAATGCTCGCATCTGTTTGCCAGCTGCTATTTGAAATGATTGAAAACTGAAGTGGATAAACTTGTAGTTTGCATCAGTAAGCACCATCATTTTTATGAGCACTTTCTTCTGATGCCTGCCCTCATGCCTGGCAGGAATGCTTTCAACGTTGGTCTATGTTTGAAGATACTGTTCCGTCACCACTACTGCCACGAAAGCATGAATAATAGTAGACAGATCTAATAAGGAGCTAACCGTGAACTTACGCCAAACGAATCCAAGATGACGAACACCAAGATCATCTAGTAGATACTCTTTGGTTATTATGAATCCTTTTGCTTCTTAATCTCAGCTTAACCAACAACCAAACACCAAGAAGACACGGCCAGCTGCAACAATCATGGAATTTCACCAGAGAAAGGGGCAGGCACCTACAGTTATGCAAAGCACATGTCATCAAAGAGAGTACCTAGAAAGTCTAAATGCTTTGTTTTCAACTTGATGTTTGATTGTACAGAATGGAAAGGAGATATGAAGCATTTGGAGCACCGTATGTCATCTATACAGACATGGAGCTCTCCAAGATTACTTCTTGGCAAACGAAGCAACCATGGGATTCTGAGGACTGATCTTGAAAACTCGCAGTCCTTGCATGGCCAATGTAGCCTGCATCTCATCCCCGTATTCCACAAATGCCATACCTGGCTTTGCTTCTCCCATTCTAACTTCCTTTAATCCAGGATATTGGCAGAAAAGCATCTGCTCTGGGCAAAATGGGTGCCTCGGGAGGTTCTGCTCCTTGATATGGCAATTACTGGTCCATAGAGGAAACATACCTCGAAAGTCCATGAGGATACACTCTTACGTAACTACATAAAAGAAGATGCACCCAATGGCTGGTTTCGCCGTGAACGCATGAGGACTGAAATGTAAATAGATGGTTGATTGATAATCACAAAAGAAAGTATAACTCGTTCCAACTCATGTCTGATGGATGCAACAACCTAATGCATGGAACATGAAGAACAGCATTTTCTTCTGAAACACCGATTGGTAATACTTATACATGAATGTATAAGTAACTAGGTTTGTCAAGTAAGTACTCAATTTTGCAAATTCAAGCTTATGCATTTTGAAGAATTTTCTAAGACAGATTTGAAATAGAGCAACGCTTATGAACATATTAAACAATAAACTGACCGAAAGAAAGGTTTAATAAAGAAAGTTGTGCATGGCCATCCTCTAACAATTACCATCATCGTTCGCTCAATTTCATAGAAATAGACTCTATGCTAACCATTATGGTAAGGTCCGAACTACCAAGGCATAAATATATGCTTATTGATGATTTTGATGCTCAGGTAAAAGCGAACTACAATTGACAGAGACCAGATGGAAGAAAGTGAAACTAATACCAGAGGCTTGTGTGGGAATAGAAGCATGCTTACAAGTGGTGCACCATAGGCGCCTCCATAGGCTGCACCAGTTCCAGCCTGATTAGCATCGTAATGATGTTCACGATGTTTTTTGGCTGCTGTATATAACAAACAATTAATAAAATTAAGTAGCCAAGCGAGACTTGAGAAATGAAATCACAGAAAATAAGTCATATATTTAAGCATCATGGATGTTCAAGCTAGCAGCTCCATTTAAATACACAAAAGCAACATCATTATGCCAAAAAAAAAAAAAAACCAAAAGGGTTAAATACTTCTTGCAGTAAGGTACTGGAAACAAGGCACACAACTATAACAAGAAATAATAAGTTATAGAAAACCTGAGAAGAGCAAGAGAGACAACAGGAAAGGAAAGGAGAAAGAAACACAGAAATAATGCTTGATGAAGGAAGTTGATAGAGTAGATATTAGATAGAGAATAAAGACTTGCAGGAATTTATTTGTTCGACCTTTCTCCTCATGTCTCTTGCGTCTTTCTCTGGGAGTAGAAGTGCCATCTGCTTTTGCTATTATATCTGACTTGGTTTTAGCATATTGTATTCTCTTCATGAAACAATTATGTCATTAGCAATTGAGAAGTAAAGCCCAAAGTAAGTAACTTGGAAGCTTATTTCAAATAAGGAATTTACAGTCTAATATTTGCTATTATTATACTATACAAAACTGAATATTGAAAGTGCACAGTCACAATAATATTGACCGAACAACGAGGTTTGTCAATCACATTTCTGGAAAGTGTTCTAGAACATAATGTGGAAGAATGCACTTTCAGGAGAGCATAACCTTTATATTTTGAAGAAAAAGAGTTCATAGCCTGCTTTGCAGAAGTATCCTAGAAATACTATTTTTTCAAAAAGTAATCACACAAATTTGCAGCAAAATACTTTGAAATTGATGCATTTCGTTTATAAATTGTCTTTATCAGAAAGCTTTACCAAGAGTACGTGAAACTTATAAGGACATCATTCAACACCAGCAGACAATTTGGGAAGGAATGCAGCTCTAGATGGGTATGCAATCGACATAATACATATAGAATGCCACCACTAGAGAGGTGCATCCAAGATCTTATCTAGTAAGTCGAAACTTTGTAGATTTAAAATGAAAGACATAGGAACTGGCCAAAGCTACCTTCAAAAGCACAAGGTTACATCGAGTATATTTATGGAGAAACGAATACATGAGATGAGAATTTTACGGATCTTATGGTGAGGAATAACAAGATCTTTACAAAATTTGGGAAACAAACTTAGAAGAAATTTAACTTTATACCAACAGATGAAAAGATGAGCCAAACAAGTATCAGGTGATTTGTTGAAAATTCTAGATAAGACCACAATGAAGAGATCTTATACAGGGTGGTTTGTGCACATGAGGAAACACTGAAAATATCTAATTGGATAAAGAAAGGTGATAGACCAGAAATGACGTGAAGAAAAACTCACAGAAAAAACTCTTATTCGGTAAAAACAGAGAGGATGATATGATTCTTATTTTAGACACGCAAGTGCTTACTGATGCATCTCCCATATCAACCCAAAAAGAAATTCCTATACCAGCAAATAAATAAGGTAGCAGATATAATTCGATATGTTTTCAGTTGATACGTGCAAGTATTTATATCACTGCTAGATCTGCACAGAGCATATCAACAACAGTAGTACGACCAACAACTATGAATCATTTGTATATACCAACCAAAATACACTATACAAACAGCCCATAAGGATAGTGGCTATAACATAAACGTGTTCTCCAGAATATTGAAGTCCAAAAACAATATGACAAATCCATACATCTTCAACATATACCAACTTCCCATAGCAGAAAATTGTAGTACCTCAAAATTTTCAAATCTGCATGAAAACGATTTTTTCTATTTCTGATAGTTTATAAATGTGAACTTCTCAGCTTTCAAAGAGAAAATTACAATCTGCAGTTGCAAAAAACTAGCCTGGCCTTTATGTCTCAAAGTCTTCAAGGCAAGAATATCCAAGATTTTCCCAAACTGAGAAAAACGGCAACGAAAGACTTCTTAAGCTCTACAACAAAATGGCCCATCACTAAGAAAGTAACTTCGTAATGCCAAAACTCCTTTCCAATTACTACTAATTCATGATTATGTAAGTATCATCTTTACTATGAATGTTTACAATATACATTAACCACATACAATCGTCTCTACAGTTCTTTCCAAGATTTAGTTTGCTTCATACTAACACGCCTATACAAGTTCCCTAAATACTTCCTTGGTGTTCACCAGACTACCACACTACAGATAGCTGATCAAAACTAGACAAGGTTTGCTGCTCCTTTACTTCGTAACACATCAAACAACAATTAAATCTGATATTGATGGCAAAAAGTAGGACTATAGGACCGATATTTAAATACCAATTAATAAAAGCACAGAAAATCTTCTGCAACCTGCAATACTGTATATGCCTCTAGAGCATCCAGAGACCTTAATGACCAGTGACAACTAGCTTTGTATACCATATCCTTACAACACCATTATCGAAATGAGATTTACATATTTCAAATAGTCTACATATAAGAGCCTGCTCAGATCACAGCAAAAATTACGTACATATTCCAATCTGCAGTTATCCTTAGTTTCCTAACCTCCTGTAGGGTCATTTTAAGGGTACTGTGAGAACATGAGAATTTCATGGAGTGATGATATGATTGTTGCTCTAGCAGAGAATATTTACATAACAATCATCCTCATGAAGAGCTAAGACCATCTTAAGATCCCAGTTTATATGATCCCTTGACTTGACTAAATATCATATGCTGAACTACTCACCCTCGATACATAACTATTATATAAGCTCTTCAAGTGAGCTGCATAATACAGTAAGTTCTTCCTAGGTAAAAGCAAACCTCGTCTTCAACAATCCACCAACAACCACCAACTATGAATGTTGCATATAATTATTATTCTAATTACTGCAAGGAAGTCCCAAAACTAAATGATGTATTTGCATTCAACTGCTTAATTATGGAATATCGAAAGGTAAATGTTCATACCGAAATTGCCCGAAACTCAATCTATTCTAGCTTTAGTACATCATTTGTCAGTTAGCAAAATAACCTAACTACAAGTGGAGTAAGGTTGAGTTTTCATTGGTGGAGAAAATAGCAAACATTGAGCTAGATCTTCCATTTTTGCATAAAAGCAGTAGTCTTTATTTACAGAAAACAAGTAGCAGTACGCTACTAATGAGCATAAACCTCTATCAACAAACATCTTATTAGTCATTGTTGAGGATCAATAGTGACCAATTCTATTGTTGGTAATGAAGCCTTCACTGAGTAGAAAACAGCGACTAACTTGGTGACCCTATTTTGTTTTTACTTTCAGCTATAATTTAATACTTTTAGCATTGATACAGTTGATTTGTTTCCAAGTTATAGATTATTATAGTAGGTTTAATTTTTATTGAACCTTTTTCTTTTATGATAGATTTGTTTCCATATAAAGATCTGCATGACGATCAGCTCAATCAGGATATATGATTGTTCTCTTCAATAAAGCTTTGGCTTTTATTTTGTTATGAATTTCGTAGTTTATAACTATTGATTCAGCAGGTAATGTTCAGAAAGATCTTCATCCGATCTCCGTGAAGGGTAGAAATCTACCATTCCCATGCTGTGTAACGAAGTCGAAAGTCCCTTATACCGCCCACCATAACTTCAGAAATGAAGGAAAACTATGAATGCTTTAAACACATCAGAAGATGAATTCAGAAAACATCTTCATATAACTTCAAAAAGAATAAAACCTTGTTGCATAACGAGGAGATATCATTCTATGGTGCCAAATGATTGACGTTTCAAGGGAAATAAGGAAAGAAAGAAAGAAAGAATGAGATCAGTTAAAACAAAAAGCAAAACGAAATAAAAAGAAAAAGAACCTAGTGATTGATGTCATTAAGGGGAAACTATGAGAAAAACGAAATGAAGGAAAAGATAAGTATAGTGATTGGTGTCATTATGAGGAAAAACAATGAGATCAGCTCAAGGAAGAGCGGCTTGGGCTGTGTCTGAAGCAGGAGCAGGAACTCTGGCAAAAGCATCCCCATCAACAGCAGGATTAACCAAATCTCCTGGGGGGTTAGGACAGCTCTGAATAGTTTTATTAGGAATCTTCACTACATAGAGCTCTTCACTGCAACCCCATCCTTGGTTTTTCCTTTAACTCGCTTGCAGGATTCTGGTCAAGGCCCAGTGACAATTCTCCTCCGAATAATCCTGCAGCACTCTGCCTAGTAACTTCTATTTCTCTCTTCAGGGCTTCCTCCTTTCAAGAGATCCCCTCCTCCATGCTTTTGCGCAGAAGCTCTTAAAGCCTCACTGTGGTTCCACCGTAAGCTTGTTGTTTTTGTCGCTCCCGGCATTGAAAGTCTCTTCACTCATTGATTACATTCTCCTGCCTCTTTGATGATTTTCACTGCATCATGATATCAGCATTAAAAGAGAGGTTGGGACAAACCTCCTTAATAGCTAAAATCCCTCTTTATTTAGAGACACCAAGGAAAGTGCCACAATCCTGGGGTTTGAGCGACAAAGCCTCCTGCACTTCAGCCACCAAGATCGCTAGTTTTATCATTCTGATCTAGGAGTTGCTTCTAGGGTGCACCTCTCGTTCTCCAGTTTTATCACCGATCATAGTGTTCATTCTGGAATCTTGCCGAGGAGGCCTTCAATCTCTTTGAACATGACTTCAGCTTGATCAGCCTTTGATGAAGTTAGGAGAGCTCAGCAATGGCCCCCTAATAGACTGCTGAGAGCCCAACCCTTTAAAGCAGCTGTAGTAAATGTATGAACCAAAACGGTTTCCAAGAAGCATGGAGTACAAGAAAGGGAGGGCCTTACATTATTAAGTGATAGCTCATATCGTTTAACACCTCGCACTTGTCCAACATTTCTAAATCTTAACACTTCGATCCTTATCGATGAAGATATCCACAGAGGAAGACTAGAGTGATTTCTCATAAAGTTTGGAGTCAGAGATTGAGCGATTTCAAGACCATTTAGAACCTTATCAGTAGCCAACTCACTAGTTCCTTCGCAA
Organism: Acanthochlamys bracteata; assembly: GCA_019914995.1. Lineage (NCBI taxonomy): Eukaryota > Viridiplantae > Streptophyta > Magnoliopsida > Pandanales > Velloziaceae > Acanthochlamys > Acanthochlamys bracteata. The sequence continues at coordinate 3,104,743 of CM034136.1, forward strand.
GAGCAGTAGGAGAAGGAGTATGGACCTCGGGAAACTTTCCTTTTGCCGTAGCCTATAGAAGACAGAGGAAGTTTGGCAATTGTCTTGATTTCGATCATCCTGATTCCTGACTAAACCAACTGATTCATTGTGACCCTAAATCCACCTGGATCAAGAATACGTATCAGTATATTACTAGTTCACAGTTCAAACAGTGTCAACATTATTGTTCAATGACGAATAGTTATGAAAGCAACAGCTAGTAATAGAATCAAAGAAAATCGTATTTTCAATATATTTTATGTTTGCAGTAGAATCTTATAATTATGACATTTTGGTCCTGAAATATCCTAAGTTCTATATACATCGAAGCTTGATGACACTATCCATAACTTGTTGAAACTGTAACTTTCTATTCACCAAGAACTTGAAATTTCAGTCATGAGTGTGAAATATGTTTATAACAAAGAGTTAAAGGTGACATGAAACAAGACATACATTATAATCTACTTTCGAAATTTGTACAAACTTCAACTTAGAACTTATCAAAAGAACCCCAAACCGACGTACACTTTTTAAAATGACAACAAAGTTGCACCAGATAAGAAAAAAATAAAAGCTCACTTTCCTTTCATAAAATGTCAAATTTTCATATACATTATAGTAATAGAAGAACAATACGCCAGCAATTGACGCCCTATCGCCGCCATTCCAAAACAGGGTAGGAGCTCTTATGTTGTATTTCAAAAGAAGTTCTATAAAGTGGCGAACTGATATGACATCCTACTAACAAGATGCATGAATGAAACCATGAACAATATCTTAACTTCACTACTTCATTGAAAGTCATTGGAAATTATTATTTTCTTACTACAAAATTACATGTTGCTTTTAAAGATGCACAATTGAAGGACCTCGCGTAGAAGCTTAAGACTAGATAATTAAAGAGAGCTTGTAGAGGCTCAAATTAAGTACAACACAAATAAGTATCGATAGTTCACATATGAGGAAGTAGTAGCAACATACTGCAACTAATTTTTTCACTTTCAAGTAAAAATGTGTTTTACTAATTTGAATAAAATTTTTATTTTTGCCATCATTCGCCACAAGCAATTCGAAAATTACACATGAATTGCAAACCTACACAAACCGATTAAAGAAGATAATAATACTATGCTTATAGAAAATAAATAAGAACTCACCGAGAAGAAGATACGAGCGACAGCAAAGAGCTCAATGGAGAAGGAGATGAATAACCCGATGATGGAGGGAAAGAAAAAAGAGGGGTTAGGATAGCGTGTTTGCAAGAACATTAGGGAAGAAAGAGAGAACGATTTAGGGACGACGGAGAAGTTGTGAGAGAAAGAGAGAGAGGGTGTGCCGGAAGGAAATTCTGCGGGAGAAAGATGAGCGTTGCTGGTGTGGGGAAGAGCTGAACCGGCTAATAAGAATTTTGTTTTGAAACCAAACGGGCGACCTGGGCATCAAGTGGGACATTGAGAGTTAATAATACTTCCTCAGTGATATAAAAAAATTTTAAAAAAATTTTTGGTTAAAATCAATTTTTATAAATTTACTCTTACAAATTTAATTTCTAATATTCACTTTAAAAAAACTTACTTATTAGAAATTCGCTTTTGAATCGGACAACACAAAGTTGTCAGATGAAGTCGGACATGCTGTAGAACTGAAGGTCGTGCCGCATAATTTTATTCTTTGTATTTAACCTAAAAGTTACCTACTCGCTACATTATCTATCAGAGTTTTGGGTGTATTCTTTTAGGTCTTACGACTAATTCTATTCTACCAAAAATTTACTTTCAGCTCATTTTATTATAAAAAAAACACAATAAATTACTTTCAACTCATTTGTTTTTAGAAAAATATAAAAATTAAATTTATTTCACTTTTAACAATTCTTTTTCGGTCCAAAAAAACACATCGTTCTTTCACAATAGAAGATATCAAAAACTAACAATTGATAAGCAACTAAACATATCCAAAAGAAAGTTTTCTGAAATACAAAAGGTGCACTCAATAGCAAACGGCAGTTCATGTCTTTTTTTTTTTCCAAATTTCCGCTTAAAATTCAGAAAAATACAAGCAGCAATTCCAATTTTCAAATCCAAGATAAGCTGCATATTCATGTACCTTGCTTTTAATTACAAATTAAAATCAATGATGCGGGGCTTTGCTGGAGTGAGCCAGTAGAACACCGTCAATGTAAATCAATCAACAAAGCCCAAGCATGAGGACTTCTCCCCTCCAGAAACAAAATGCTATACAAGAGTCAACACCACTATGCTCTACAATGATAAAACAAATCAGATCAATTATATACAATAAAAAACACTTAAATAATGATTTACAGCTTCAACTGCTGGCTTACCTAAACAGCTGCCCTAGGGATTTACATGGTGAAGGTCTAGCAACAGGTTTTTCCAGACTCAAAAGCTAGAGCATGAAGAGGATATAATACTTCAGATATTTCCCTTGAACTATATATAATAATCTCCAAGTTTCTGTAAGATATTACATCTTTCCGTCTTTTGGTTGCTGCTTGACAAAAGATGAATAGAATGTTAACTTCCAGAGGAAAGATTAATAACAAGTTTGACGGAATTCACAGAACAAACATTGAACTTCATGATTTTTTAAGAAGAGGCAAAATAGAAGATTAATTACCTTTTTAGGTACAGGTTTCCAAGCGTTTGAGCTGCCCGGTGCCCCCTTAACTCCGCGAGGCTTTAAAATCTGAAATGAGCATATTAGATTTTCATCAACTCTGAGTAGAGCACCAACATTGTCAAATTCTCCACAATAATTTGGCGCTGAAAATATAGTGACTAATCGCCTTTGAGCGAAAAACTCATATCCGTCCTCTACTACCTAGACATTCAAAAGGAAAATTAAAATTTTCCAAATAAGCAAAATGAAGATAGCAGATAAGAAAGAAAGAGGATGTTTACCAACCTGATGCGCTCGGCAAATAAGATCAAGATCATTCTTCCCCAGAAAATCTACGAGAGTATCCGGTCCAAATGTACATGATACTCCTCTGTCACTATCTCCCCATCCTTTAGTGTCAGGATCAGGATCAGACCACACCAGATCGCATAAGAGACCATAGTCTGGGATGTCAGTGGGTCTCTCAATTTTATCTATTTGGTCCAAACTATCCAATTCTGGTGAAAGGCCCCCATGCATACACAGTATCTTCTCATCAATGAGAGCAGCCATAGGCAAACAATTAAAGCAATCAGTGAATATCTTCCAGAGCCTCACATTGAACCTCCGCTTGCATTCATCATAAAAACCGTATATTCTATTTACTTTGGCATCTTCATGGTTTCCCCTGAGGAGGAATATTTTGTCAGGGTACTTTATCTTATATGCCAAAAGCAAGCATACAGTCTCCAAGCTTTGTTTTCCACGGTCAACATAATCCCCAAGAAACAAATAAGATGATGCAGGCAGAAAACCACCAACTTCAAAAATCCGTATAAGGTCAAGGTACTGCCCATGTATATCACCTGCAAAGACCAAGTTTAAGATGTTAATTCACTTGAACAGAGATTATTAGATTTAATGAATTGCTCAGGAAATTCACAAAGCAACGCTTCTATGCAGTCATAAAAGCATGATTCACATAAACAGAGAGAACTAAAAGAATTCTGGACAGAAGCAACCATAGGAGTCCCCCTATGAAAAGTCTCAAAAATATGTTTTCCCTGATGCCAGAACTTAAAAGCAGCCACTTCTTAAATAAGAACATCAAACCTGGACTCCATTTCAAAAAATTTTGAATAAACTGAATCCAAGCATTTGCTATCAATCAATCCCATCAGAAATTGTAGGAAATCTTTACACAACTCCTACTTATGGATATTTTTTATTACGTTACAAAGATCACGTAGATATCAATGCTATAACATTTCTATGTCATGAGTAAAAAGCCAACCAGTTTCTGCAGTTACTATTTCACTCTGATACCAGAGCCAATGAATCGTAACTAAGACATGCCTAACACTAATAAACCAAGACCTAAGACTTGTGAAGAATAAAAGTGGTTGGGCTTATTATTATTAGATTCATCTATTTACAGACAAGTGTTAGATGAAGCAAACATTTGTGTGATTGAAAACTCTTATAGGTAGCTCCCGAACTAAACGAACTACGATATGAACTGGTCGTCTTCACATTTTCAAAATAAGAAAGAGTTGATCTAACATTTAGTATGAGTTATACTACAGGTTTCACTTCTATTTTCTGTAGGTAGAGTATTTGAACCAAAGATAAAGATCGGCGGTTGTGAACATCATTGAAAGAGACAAGGACATTCTCCACTCAAAGAAACATGAACATACTTCTACCATTCAAAACCACCAGGACAGATGCCCATCAAATAGGACCAAGAGGCAAAAATTTAAGAGCACAATGGTCATAACAGCTGCCTGCAACACAAAAGGCAAGAACAAATAGCAGAATGAAGCCACAAGTTCAGGTTGTTTCCCAAATACCAAACCAGAAGCGACTCACGATGAACACAACAAAACTAACCATGTAGAACAAAGGGAAAAGACAACAATTGAATACAGGTTGTTCAACAATATGCCCCATTGAAGCAACAAACCGACAATTGATCAGCAAATGTGTTCAGATATAGGGAGACTAACACCCCATTACAAAGAACAACATATCACAAAAACAACGGCTGCTTTTGCATACGAAAGTCCATGCACGAGGGACTAGAAATCAACGAAACGGTCAATTTTGTTGAGAAGAAAAAAAAACCTTTCCTACTAAAATCTGTACCGAATCAAACAGAAAACCAATTAGAAAAAACCTACATATTCAACCAAAATAAGGGACAGTTTTGCAAAATTGGAAATCCCAGATTTTACCGCAGATCGTGATGGGAGCTTTGAGATGAAGAAGGTTAGGCTGAGAGAGAAAAACTTGTCGTGCTTCAACACATAGCTGCCTGATCTCTGTCTCCGAAAGCTGAACCTGCTTAACTCCACCACGGCCACCCTCTACAAGCCGGCGTATGATATCTTCGAGCACGCCCCGATCCATTTCCCCCATCGATGCCCTACCCATCATCATCTTGCTTTTATTAATCTCAAGATTTCAGGTTTATTATGGATTGAATAGAATTGACTCGAAACTTTCGAAGAGGAATTGGATAAGATGAAGAGCGTTGTTGTCAGGGGAGAGGAGTATTGAGAAATTGTTATGACCCGAGGAGGATGAGTTTGGAATGTTTCAAAAACGCGTTGATGGGATTGTTAGTAGGATGGAAGGAGATACATAAATGAGAGAGAATACTCTATTAAAAAAATATATAATATATATATTTGTTTATGTTTTTAATTGGGGAATTTTTATTTGTTTGGTTATTGTTGGTATAATTTTTTGTTATGGTTATCTTAGTTAGTCTTCTTCGAGTGATATTGGACGAAAAGAAATGACCAATTATGCATTAAGTTTTATGCATGAGTAACAAAATGACAAATTATAAACGAAAAGAAATAGAATGCAAATACTAGATAATAGCACAAAATTTTAAAAGCAAAACTCTTTAGAAACCTATCTTATAATAAAATAAACAATTGAACATATCTTATATACAAACTTCCTTAAAAAAATTTATAAACTACTCGTAAGGCAAAAGCTAGATGAGTATTATTTTATAAATATTTCGTCACGTAACATTAGCTCTTTTTTCTCCACAAAAATTAAGCGAGTTGATTTCAACAAATGGAACACTTGACAAAATTTATATTCAGCATTAGAAAAATCTTCCGACTATCACGAATTTTACGCTCTGTTTAGATTGAGAATAATATAGAGTAATTGATAGTAAATGAACTAAATACTTCTAATTATTTTTGTTTGGCAATAAATTCATAAGATTAATAGAAAAACTATTCTTTCTATTAATCTCCATTATGGAGTAATTCGTTACAACCCAATATAGAATATAATCAGATGAAAAAAATTTTAATGATTGTTGATAATATATACTTACCATAATGCCCATATTATTTGATGATATTTATATAAGAATTAGGTTTTAGTCGATCCCAGCTGCAGCAACTCTCAGTCTTGATCAACTTCTCACTCACCGCTCTCCTCTCTGATCTCGCCACGCTACTCGCTGCCATCGACAGATGTATGTTCTTAAACTTCGTCAGTATCATTTTCATATTTGCTACTCTTTGGTCTATTTTGTCATATTTGTTTATTTCAATTTTGCGCTCCTCATTCGATTTAATTTCTTGAATTCAATTATTGTGAATATTTGAAGATATTGCTTGATTTGGATTTCAATTTTTGTCAATTTCAACTGTTCTAGTATGAATTTGTTTGATTATTTAGTTTTTGGTTTCTATTGATTGCTTCATGTACGGTTTGATTGTGTGGAGTGCTTAGTTGCATTTCAAGGCACGGGAGAAACTATTTTTGATCTATTGCGCTTTGAAAAACTGTTGAATTTTGTTTTTATTTTTTCATTGCTCATAGATAAGTCTTTAATGTGTCGAGCAAGTAATGGACTTCGAAACGCATTCAATTTGGAGGAAAGAAATTTGAGTTTGCAATTTAGAGAACACCATCTTAGTAGAAACTATTTTTAGAATGCTTTTTTCTTTATGTGTATTTCAGTATTTGTATTGTGTTTGAGCATGTGACCTTGTCAAATTGTTTGATGATCGACAAACTGTCTTAAATAATCCTATTTATTATTGAATGGAGCAATAGAGGCATTACTTTTACTTTGTTTATAATATTTTAATGCATTCCTTATATGCTACTTTATTGTTTTAAATCATTTTTTAATTGATAGTATATACTTGAGTGTCTTTGTAGTAGAGTTAAATTGATATATCAATTTTGTTTCAAGAATTGCAATCTGGTTATCATAAACATTGAATTAATGTGAATGATTGAATTTATGGGCTGGATTTTATTTTTCAGCTTTTGATTGAATTTATAAGGCCTTTGAGTTTAGACTTTACTCTTGGCAAAGACATATTAGAAAGTTACACTGTGTTCGAACTTCACATTCTTTTTTTGCTTATAGCATAGCTAGATATGTATATATGTGCATGTTGGTTTACTATTACAATAATAAAAAATCACTATGATGAATCTTTGCAATGTAGTATTTATTTTCTTTTTTTCTTGGTTTATAATCGTAGGTCTACAAACTTGAATTGCATACTTTTATAATTCATTCTTATTCCTTATTCAATGAAATAGGCCTGTTGGTCGCTTGTATTAAAATCGCCTTTTTTTTTTGTAGATTTTGCATCATATTTAGTATGGAAAATAAGTTGATTAAGCATTTATATTTGTGTCTTTTGGCTATATCATTTTTCAGTTTGTCTTATTGTTTACTATATGATATTACAAAAAACAACGTAAAAGAAAGGTGAGTTCAATTAGTCCCAACGTTATGGAAGAAAGATAAAAGGTCAGACGTGAAGTACTTAGTTCATTTCCTAATAAGGCTAGATGTCGTAGCTTTTGTTGGATGGGACCGTTGGCATTTGCAAAATGATGTGATTTATTAGTGGCATATAGCATTCTCAAACCTACAAGACGGGCTAGCGTAGAAGAACAAGTCATTAGTTTTACGTGTATTATTGGATAAAAGATAAGAAATAGTTTTAGCACAAGGTATTTTCTAACGATCCAGAGAAACTATCAATCGTCATTTTAATAATGTGTTACAAACTGTAACAGAATTAAAAGATAAGTTCTTACAACAACCTGATGGATGACAAGTTCCTACAGAAATATGCAATAGCTCTAGTTATTATCCGTTTTTCAAACTAAAGAAATCTCCTAACTTTTAATTCTAATAGATGTTAGTTTTATATAACTTATTAAGTACTAACTTATAATGTCAGGATTGTATTGGAGCAATTGATGGAATATATATTCGAGTTAAAACTTCTTCTGCCATTGCTTCTAAGATATCGTAGTAGGAAGAAATATTCAACACATAATGTGCTGACTATTTGTACTTTTGATCTCAAGTTCACCTATGTGTTAGCTGGTTGGGAGAGATCATTATCGGACTTTAGAATTATTAAAAATGCATTAACAAGACGACATCCTTTAAAAATATCACAAGATAATGATGAGTTACAATGAATATTTAAATTAAGGATGAAGCTTGTAATAACATATTCTATTTTTGTTAGAAAAATTCTACATTGTGGATGCCGTTTCATGACAAGAGTGGACTAATAACACCTTATACAAAGGTTCGTTATCATTTAATAAAGTATTCGTCAAATCCTTGAAGTAAGTGTCTAAAACTATTCAACCATCGACATGCATCATTAGGTAATTCAATTGAAAGAGCATTTGACGTACTTAAGACAAGATTTTCTATCATATCAAGTTCAGATGAACCTACTTTCGTGTTGAGATAAACAAAAATCATAATAGCATATTGCATTATACATAACTTTCTAATGAGTGATAATCTAGATGGGAATATTCTTAGAGAGGTAGATGATGAACTTGCAAACCAACCTATTGACGTAGATAGTGACGATAATGATGATGCTAATTATAAGGATACACAAAAAGGAGAGTCAATTAGAGCTGCAATGTGCAAGCTATATGGAGGGAGTACAACGCATAATCTTGTACTATTTTTTTGTAATCGATAATTTTATGTATTTGAATTGTTATTGATTTAGTAGACAATTTACTTTATAACCTATGCATATCTTTTCTAAATACAAATTTTCTTTACTTGCCTACTTTATTTTCAAAATACAAATAGCTTTACTTAAGAAGTTATTTTACTTGCCTAATTATTACTTATCTATGAATATATTTTTTTTATAATTGTAAGATTTCAATATGGCGCCTAAGAGAAAGTTATCCATATAAGTACAAGTCAAAGGATTGAGCAACTTCAATGGAGTTATCCTATGGATGTGCTGTTATTTATGCTTTATTATATCATCACACTTTAGGAAATCAAGTCAATGGAACTTTCACAACTCATGCTTATAAAATATAGTTAAGGAGATGAAAATATTTCCTAATAAACCACTAGATAAAGTTAGGATTATTAACCGTGTTAAATACATTAAGAAAAATTTGCTCCTATTTGAGACTTATTTAAAGGAGGTTGAGTGATTTTGCTTAGAATCGTAAATATGCAAATTTGATAGAGGATGAAGTCTGGGAACAATTTATCAAGGTATATGTGTTCTTTGCTAATTTTTAGTGTTAAAACTTTACTTAGATATTGATTTTTTATCAATAGCACCTAACCATATTCATTTTGTGTTATGTTAATTCAGCAAAATCTTGAAGTTGTTGAATGGTGGCATAAAGCATTTGCTCTCCCTTACGACAAGTTAGGTGTACTCTATGGAATGACAGAGCCACAGGTGGTGGAGCTTGAATTGGAATTAACATGAGGAGATTCGAAGAAAAGATACAAACAATAACACAGTTGAAGAACTAGATGAATTGATTTAATAAAATCGTGTTGTATTGAAAAATTTTCATATGGATGATGAATTTGATCATTTATGATAAAGATCCAAGTTCTGCAACTCCAACAACTTCAGCAATTCCAACTTTTTCTATTGTTAGACAATCGCAAAACTCGGAGCGTCCTTATAAGAGAGCAAATGGAAAGGGGAAAGATGGTGATCGTCTTGAACTTATTAAACAAGCCATGGATAATATGTCTATAGCTATGATGAATTTTGCATGTGAAATAACCAACAGAGATAAGGATGACATTTCTGAATATAACATTATTAGTTTGTTAGATGATATTGGACTAGATGATGATCACATGAAGATACAACTATTTATCTTACGAACAACCTTAAAAAGTTGAAAGTATTACTTATATATCCGCAAGAACGATGAAAATCTTCTAATAAAGATGATGCAAAGTTCTATTCAACGTATGCATCTTCATTTATTTTCTTCTTTCTATTTATATATATATATATGCTAGGAATCGAGCTTGCATGCCTATTGATATTATTTGCCTGTTCTTTTTTAATTTTTGTTATGCTTTCTGTTCTGTCTAATACCTAATATTTTTTGTTCTAGATTATTCTGCATAATGCCTAACGTCTAATGCTTTTGCATATTAGACAGCCAATATTTGTGAATGGATCTTTTTAATTTTTGCAAACTGGGCAGCCAATATTTGTGGATGAATTTTTTTATTTTTTGTATACTGGGTAGCCACCATTGCTTTATGCTATTATTTTTTTGTAGGTTGGTCAATCCTTAGCTTCAATGTTAGAAATAGTAGTTATGATTTATAAGTGTATGGATGTATTTAACATTATGAGAATGTATGCATTTAAGAAAATTATGAGATATTGTTGCTATATTAGTATAATGAATGTTTTGTTGGTATGCTGTCAAGTGAATGAAGTACTGGTGATCAGTTGTCAAAGTACTTCCTATTATTTGTACATGGGGTTTTTTTATTTTTTTGAAGTTGAAAACTAGTGATGCTGTTAAGTGAATGAAGTACTACACACTAGTTGCCTCAAATAGAACCATAGCTAGTGTTATAATACTTTGTGTTCGCGCTGACTGCTTTGGATTATTTTACTAGTAATAAAGGCTGTATTGGGCATTCTCATTTGCATATTGACATCATAGCTAATGACATTTTTGAAGTTATTATATTTAAACTTCATATTTGATTTTTTAGGTATGCTGCAGAAGAGTGTTATTGGAGACTTTTTTTAAGTGTCCTGCTTAGGTAATGCCTCATGATGTTAGACTGCAAAGTTATTTGTTGTATACATTGTGGAGCTGACTTAGTCATCAAAAATCAATAGGTATATCTTTTCTATTCAGATCTTGCACCCTCTTCCTTTTGTTTATGTCAAAAATTTTAGGCCTTATATTGGTAGTAAGTGTGATAATGAAACTAGAGAGGTCTATGATGTACAGCAAAAAAAAAATTTCAAAGTTGATGTGACTCATTTAGGGACAAAGAGGAAGTTGTGGAAGGAAAAGGCAACTACTTGATGGGGGCCTTCCAAAATTCGGGCAAAATATTTTTTGCATCATATCTTCACAAGAAGAAATATCTGTGTTGGTGATGATGTCGGAATTTTGGAAGACCACCGTCAAGTTGTTGCAGCTTTTGGAGTGATTATGACTGAAGATGGTGACAACTTCTAGGTAATCTAATATATTGATATGCTTTCTTTCCTAAATACATATGTTATGTGAATGACTGTTTTGGACATTATTACAGACAGGTGCATTACCTAATATTGTTCTGGGTATGCTTCAAATTATGTGATTGCAAGCTGAAAATTACACATACCATATGCTTCTTTCAAGGCACAGCATAACTATTATTTGAACCAAATTTATATTTTGTCTGGTTGACACTCCTTAGAGTCAGCACTGCTTGTTTATTAGCCATCCCTTCTTAAACATACAGGTATTTTTATTATTGATGGTTGTTCTCAAAAATTTTCTTGTCATTTTAGTTAAAGTGATTCCTATTTATTAGCCATCTTTTCTCACTTGTACAGACCTGGAATGACCATTGCTTGCAAATGTACAAGTTTTCCTTATTTTTTCTACTTGCTTATTAGCCATCACTTTGTCAGTACCTTTTTTAACTAGCAAGGCTAGTTCTTACAGTGAACGATTAGTTATCAAGGTATTTTCTATTATTCATATATGGGATTTTTTTTATTTCTTTCAAGTTGAAACTGGTGATTCTGTTAAGTGAATGAAGTACTGCACACGAGTTGCCTCATACAAAGCCAGAGCTAAGTGTTATAAGCCATGGTGTTCATACTGATTACTTTCTGATAATAAAGACTCTAGTGGGCATTCTAATTTACACATTGACGTAAGAAAACCACATGATATAACTTAGCTTCTTTTCTGTTCTGGTTGACATTTTAACATTTTCGTCATAGTTAATGATATTTTTGAATTTATTAAACTTAAACTTCATATTTGATTTTTTCAAATGTGCTACAGAAGGATGTTGTTGGCGTATCCATGCGTCAATGCTACTGTATGTGAGTACATTGAGGATAAGAACTCTAAGCCAGAACACACCTGTGAGAGGTCTGATGATCACAAGCATCGACATGCTACAATAAAGTGGAATACCAATTGCATCAAGGACAAGCTTAGACAGAATCTTAATTACAAGCCAAGGAAATTATAAATGACATTCATAGTGAATATGGGGTTCTCATAACATACAAACGAGCATTTCTTATCTGTTATCTAGAGTTAATAGTTATTAGAGGGTGTACTCTATATCTATTTACATTATGTTCTGGAGTTAATAGTAATTGTATTTTGGGAATACTCAAGTTGAATTTAGATTGCTTGGTTTTCATTCAATATGCAATATTACTTATTAATGAATTCATAAAGTTGGGGCAGGTTTGAAAAGGAAACAATCATACCACTATCATTCAATATACAACATTATATAATCACCACCTCAAATAGCAGCACATATAAGCCTTATGCATTGTATCTACTTGGCCATCTAGATTTCATTTTCAGGTTCTAGTCTACAACAGGCAAGCTTTGCACAATCAAAAAAAAATTTGTCAAGATAATACAACGAAATACAGACCAAATTTACTGTTTTTGTTAGACAAACTGTACTACAATGTCATACATAACCAATCTCTTCTAAAGAGATTTACAGCAAACATGATAAAAAGATAAAGTTTGGAGCACTCTATAACAGTAAAAGCAACATGATCAAAAACTAAGTATCTAGCATTTATTATTAACTATTACAAACATATATGATAACTCAAGCTATATCTTTTATAATCTATACTGACTGTCGACTAGATTGCTTTTGTTTTGGTTAGTCAAGTTATTTGGCTGCTCCACCACCTTATTGGCAGCATTCAGAAGTACTTGCATTCAGATGAAGAAAATTGAGCAGCAAATATTAACTCAATACAAACATATCCAAGAGTTAGTAGGAGTAGCAGCAACAAAAAATATTCTCAAAGTTAGTAGGAGTAGCAGCAACATCCGGTCTGGAGGTTGGAGCAACTACATAACATATGTAAATAAACAAATATTAAGTAACTCTAAATTATAGCACCATGTAGCTGTTTAAGTCCTACTTCAGCAATAGCACATAGCATTATCTCTCTACAATGTTGCCAAAAAAATTCAATATATGCAACAAATTCAAGCAAAACTCAAGCATTCTCCAAATTCACTTCATAAGCTAGACAACTAATTCCCATACAAGTAAAATCTTTATACAACTAGAATGGAGTGATAGATATCATTTCCAATCCAACAACATTAACCATAAAAAAATTAGGGCGATGAACCTTTACATTGTAGAGAATAATCCTACAAAATGGCTTGTCTAGAAAAAGAAGTCCCAATAAAATGTCATATCACATATGTATTTCATCAATAAAATACAAACTCGATCTAGCTACAAAATATTTAAACAATAACCAATTGTCATTAATCCGTTGTGAAGTCCAGATGAGTTACTAAATCTAGTGAACAAAATGAGAACCAATGAATCTTTGATCTAGAAGAACCTAACATCTTCAATCTGCAATAGGCCAAAAACGAATTTCAAAGCAAGTCTTATGCATTAGCATGTCTTAAATCAAGACAATTCTACTGCAGCAGCAGTATCTCATGACACATTTTTTGCTATTTCACGATAGTATCTAATAAAGATGCTCTAACTAAGAACATCAAACTTTGCAAAAGGTAATCTCCAAAGACAATCAGTCCTAACATGCATATCATATGGGTACCACTCAACTAATCCAATTAGTATGTAGGTGTGCATTTCTGTCTTCAACCAAAATCATTAATTTTTTTTTTTTTTTTTTTTTTATGTTGAACTAACTGCAACTCCAAAATAGCGATCAAACATAGCTTCATATCTCTTATACAAACTACCAACTATCAAATTCTGAACAGTTATAGATGGCTCTCAAAAAGATCCAACTCAATTCTAGCTCTCTATAGAAGTCTAATTGATAAATCTCAACTAAAATTCAAACACTTAGCTCAAAATTTATGTGAATTCAAACTTAATTCAACTCAGAATACAAATAATCTTAAGAAACTAAAATAAAGAACAGAAAAAAAAAGAAAAAGAATAAAACTTACACAGTTCTTAATCATCGATCTATTGAAAATTAAAAAAGAATGCAGAAAGATTTGAATTTGACAACTTTTATCAAACCTTTTTTAGATGTCTGTGACTTTAACACAAATTTAAAAGGTTGAAGAAAATTTTGATCATTAATGTAGAGGTGATTATCTATGACTGTAATACCATACAGTTCGTTCCAATAATCAATCATCTTTATCTCTCAATGAACAATTAAACATTCAATAAAATCACATAATTTCTACGTTTGATCAAACTAATTCAACTTATAAGAGAGAAATCCGTTCGAAGTGTTTACCTGGTGGTCAATCGTCGGATCTATGAGGAAACAAAGGCATGGTTCGTTGAAAGAAGTTTGGAGCTGATCATTGACGGTAATGAGATGAGTTTGGTTTCTGCCACATCTCTAATTTCAGAACTCTCAGCAGTACCTCTCGTTCAGCTCTTTCTTTGCGAAGTGTTCCTCTTCAGTACTAGCAGCCTAACACTGAGATTGTTAAACCAAAAAATACAAACAAAACACAAAAGAATATTTCAGTCCTTTTATAAAAATTACTCTTATTTACTCCTCAGTTACCAAATAAGAATAATATATAGTATTTATTAATCTTATTAATATATTCAAAAAGACGAGATAAATTATTACTCTTACTCTCGTCTCCACCCGAATAATCTATTCTTATTTAATCTTATTCTTATTTAATTTTGTTTATTACTTTTATCCAAATAGACAGAGACTTAGATTAAGCACGTTTGAAGAATTGCCTAAACATTGTCTGATCTAGTCATATAGATGTAACTATGCAAGGCTTTAATGGATACTTCGACATTTAGAAGCTAATGTAGTTTTTTTTCTTTTTTTAAGTGAAAATTTTTTCCAATAAAATCCGATAGTATACTACAAGAAAAAGGATCAACAACGATCAAAAGATATTGTCACTCTAAAAAAATACTTATGATCAAAAATATTATTATGATCAATAATAACTAATTATTAATTAGAAAAGAGGTGACCAATTAAACGATCTATCTTCAAAAGCTATATAGACAATGTTAGCCATATGGATCTTTTACTTCAAAATTGTTAGACATTCAATTCGGAGATCTACTCTGATACCAATTATTGAGTAACCTATAAAATCAACTCAAAAAGGGAGAGTGTTAATTGTGTTGATTTTGATTGGTAGTTTCCTATGGATTGTTTTGATTAGCTCAGATTTAAACATATTAATGTAATTGCTAAATAATTAGATCCTAGACAATTATGTGTAGGATAATTTTCTAAAAATAAGAGTTCGTGATTTCAGTTAGATTCTAAAGCATACAGAAAATTTAATTGTTAGCAACAGAGGCAACACGAAGGTTTACGTGTTTGACAAACTACTTTTCTTACATACACTCACTTTTTTATAAGAGTAAAAAATTGACTAGTCATTTAAAGATTGTAACCAAATAAGCGCTTCATCATGCACACTTGCTTACAGATTTTTGTTTATACAAAACAAATCTCTACAACCTATTAGATGCTCGTCTCCCTATCTACACGACTATAGCTCATCTACATAAGTAGTGGCTTTGCTCAGGCTTCTACTAAGGCCACTCACCAAAGTGCTTCAACCACCACTTAACATCTAAGTCATAGAGAAAGTTATAATCATTAGTTGAGATAGAATCAGTTTCACACAAGTTGAACTTAATGTAGGTAAGGTGAGAATATAAAAAATGAGAAACTGCTAAGAGAATTTCTTTCACTATTTTGGTTCAGCAATAATGAAAATGTTTTGACGTTTTATATGCTTCTCGTTGTGTATTGTTCTTTTAAGGTTTGCTGTGTTATCTCTCTTCTCTTTCTACTCTTGTGCTTCTCTTATATATATTCTTATTACAAGTCTTGAAATCTAGTTTTTTTTTTTCAGTCGTTTGAAATCTTCGATTGGTGCTAACTGGTCCGCTACAATCCTGGATTCTTCTTCGTGTTCTGCTCCCCATCTCAATTTGAGAGCTCTCAAGGTTGAGGTAATAACTGCTTTGGAAATAGGCAGTAGGTCCTAGACCAAATCTCTTTGTACTTAAATTAGCTCAGCTGGATTAAGTTTGGATTTCCATCAGCATTGAATGCAATTACTATGAATTAAAAATTTCCTCTCCTTTGTGCACCCACTTACTTTGACTGATAAGACTTGTTGCTTGGTATGGCCCTCAATAGCCTTACTCTAGATTCTGATTTAAGGCTGAGTAGAATTCAAGTTTCCGGTTCTCAAATTATTGATCGGTTTGTTGTTCTTTTATGGGGTAGTGGGTTTGGAAGCAATTACAGGTCACTCAGTCCTACCGTTCATCTCCAAGAATTGAGTGAGTTTGGTTTTAGTAGAATTAGCTTGAAAACTGAGTCAATGTTGGTCTTCTGCTTGTACTGAATTGGTCGTCTCCGTCTTGTGCTCTTGTTTTGAATTTTGACATTTCTGAATCTGACTTCTGCTAGCTCATAGTGCAGCTGAATTCTTGACTTGATAGTATTTGATGGTCGTAGCTCAGAGTATGGCATTTTTGCATGACTATAACTGACTAGTCGATGGTGTATTTAAATTCTTCCTTGTAGCTTGATCGATGAAGTCTTCTGCAGTATTGAAATGAATCTGAATGTTGAGCTGCTTTTGTGAAGTTTCTGTGTACACTACTTTTGATATTCCATTTTCAGTTTAGTTTCTTGTTTGTTGTGCATTGGTCTTGCTCTTGACATTGGTGTGTTGATGGTACATTGCTCGAGCTCTGATGTAGTGTTGATTGAAGTCTTGAGCATACTTGAGTTCTTATCTGAAATATTAGTGATGTCGTAATCTTTTAGTGTTGTTTATTTTGTTCAGCTAGCATCTAAACAGCTAGCTGGTCCTCTATTTCTTCATGCTAAGTTATCTAGCTCAAGCGCCTCAATGCTCCGCTTCCATGCTTTGTGCAAATTTTTTGATCTTGCCCCTCATGAGAGGAATCGCATACAAGCAGATAACTGGCTTTTCAGAGGCTATCTATATAAGTGTATCTTTTCCTTATACTATACTAGCTTATTATTTGCTATGCGTAAGATATATTTGTAAATTTCTGCACAACTCGATTTAGCTAATTAGCTCGTCATATGTCATAAGGTATATTTTCTAATTTTTTTGTTATCATCTAAATCAATCCTAAGGTTCAAACATGTATAGTTTTAATAATATTTTTTAAATGCATTATATATTGATGAGTATATGGCGTATATTTGGTGAATATTTATAGTGATATTTGCTTAATATTGTTTACTTTTAATGAATTAGCAAACTTAATAAATTTGCACAATAACGGTTTTCCCGAATGAACTGTGGTCGTTGTAGCTACATGAAATACTAGCTAGAAATCTTTGTTGGTATGGTACTAGGTAATATTGGATAACTCCCTCAATCGGCAATGTCATAAAGTATGACGTTTATGTTTGTTAATGTTGAGTTTAAATACAACTCAATACCTAGTTGGTAATGCTATTAAATTATAGACAAGTGAAACATCGAGATTGATATGTATACATTGATACATCCTCTATTCAGTATTGTGTAGTATACAAACTCAAACAAGAGCATCGTAAAGGTCTTACAATTATCGACTGTTTGTTTGTCTTAGTCGGTAATGCCATAACCGACATAACATTACCAACTTATATGACGACTAGAATATTTAATTGGAAGTACTCTTTACGGATAGATTTGAGCCAATACCGACTTTGTCCTTTAGTGGGTAAAGATAGTTTTTTGTGTGAAGATAGGAGAATATTTGAAATAATGTAACTATCAAGCCGCCATGGTGTAAGAGAATCAAAGAGAGTGCCAATTATGGATGGGAGAAGAGGTGTAATAGGGAGGAGCATAACTAAGAATTGGTGTAAATCTGAATGTAGGAGTTAAGATAAAGGAGTAATAAATAAGCGTAAATATAAGTAAGATTAAATAAGAGTAGATTTATTCAGGTGGAGACGAGAGTAATAGTAATAATTTATCTCATTTTATTTGAATATATTAATAAAAGTAATGAAAAGTAATAATTAATCTTGTTTAGTAACGGTGAATAAGTAAGAGTAATTTTTAAAAAATATCTGAAATATCTTTTTTATGTTTATTGGTTAAGTAAAGCAGATTTTTATATTTGGGGATGTTAGATATAGAAGTTGTGAAGAAAATCGGTAAAATTAAAGCAGATTTTTATTTGTATTTTGCCACTTTGATTTCAGTTTGGTAATATCAATAATAGTACAAAAAATTCAATAGAAAAGGTGGATATTTCCAATTTTCTATTCTAAATACAAATAAAAACTAAAAAACAAATTCAACTACTTAAGCGACTAGAACAACTAAAACAACTGGAACAATCCAAAAATATTACAAACTAATAAACCAACTAGAACAACTATATAGTTAGAACATTGCTAAATACATTAGTAGATACATCATAACTACTACTACATATACAAAAAAGGTGAAGATTCAAAATTCGAATGCCATTTGAATTAGTTCTCAATATCTTGAATTGCAACATCTTAAGTAGGGTGGCAATTTGAGTTGGTGAATCAATTTCGGGTCGATCTATTTAATAACCGAGTCAAATTCCTTCAACTCTAACCTAATCTATGAATTTATACGGATCAAAATTGTCAATCCTAATCCAACCTATTAATAACCGGATCAAATTTGAATCGATATATTTAATAATTAAAATTTTAATTTTTAATTATATATTTTTAATTTTCAGCGAATTTATAATATTAGTTGTAACAAAAATGCACGATATTTTTAGTAACGAGATATAGTGAATACCCATTAAAATGTGCTTTTTTAATATCTTTATTAGTCCTTAAAATATTCTAAAAAAAAATATTTTTATTTTTTAAAATATGTAGTGACAGTTGAAATTTTATGATTATAAATACATAACTAATAATTTCAATAAAAATTATGATAAACATAGCTATCTAATAAAATTTTGATAAAAGTTTTATATAAAATTTAAATTCGTCATTACAGAAACACTTAAATAGTAATATTTTCGATAATATTATAGTTCTCATTTTACACTATTTTACTAAAATATAAAAATAACGATTAATTATAAAAATTTTAATAATTTATAAGTTATTATCAATTATTTTTAATGCTAATATTTTAATAAATGGAAAGAAAAAATTAAATATTATTTTTTCAAGAGATTAATTCGGATTGTGGATCAATTTCGGATTAATCCGAATCGACCCATTTAAAAATCGTATCAAATTCGCTCAATCCTAACCCAACCCATATAATTATACAGGTCAAATTTTCTGATCCTAATCTTAATTAATTGGGTCGATTTCGGATTGCATTTTCGGATCGGGTCATATATTGCACCTTTAATCTTAAGCTTGCAATCTGCACAAAAAGAAAATTACGATTCACTTTTGAAGAAGTAAATGATCATATTACGAAAATGATAAACAATAGGGTCGATGTGAATAGAAGTGCAAATGGATAGCAAAAAAATAGCTAGAAAAGAAGAAATAGAGAGACACAATTATTATATATATTAGTCTTAAACATTCTTATCAATGCGACCAATTTATACAAAAAATAATCTCTTAATTTTCACTTCCAAGTAACCATAAATATCACACTTCCTCAATTATTCTTACTACTATTTTAGTTATAGACTAACTATTATTCTATTTACTAGCTAGTCTAACCAAGCCTTCTAGAAGGACTATAAAAAGAACACAGGCCATTAAAAAGCAAACACCAGCTATACGCCCAAATTACATGACTGTAACACCTAAACTCATTAACTGAAAATTAGTTCCAAATGTTTAAAGTTCTGGTTGAAATAAGAAAGTTCCATTTATGTGACATAAAATGCAAGACAAAATAAAAATGAGCATGCTGAATAGGAATTTAGCAAGCTAACCTACAAAAATCAAACTAAGCCGTAAATTT
This sequence comes from Acanthochlamys bracteata, assembly GCA_019914995.1. Taxonomy (NCBI): domain Eukaryota; kingdom Viridiplantae; phylum Streptophyta; class Magnoliopsida; order Pandanales; family Velloziaceae; genus Acanthochlamys; species Acanthochlamys bracteata. The sequence goes on from CM034136.1 coordinate 3,124,888, forward strand.
TATAAAAAAAAAATAAATATAGAGGTTCTGCAGAATCCAAATGGATTGTTCTACAGAATGCTAGATGCTGAATCAAACTTCATACTAAAATAAATTACAGAACTAAAATCTCAGAATACACAACTTGAAAGAAACTTATGAACACAAAAAAATACTTATTATCAGAAAATCCAAACACTTATTACAAAGAACTGACTAACAAATCTGCAGATAGATAATTAGAAATACATATATAGATACTCCAAAACTTGAGAAGATCAAGCAATGCAAAATCAGAACAACGAAAATCAAACACAACGCATTTCTTGCAAAAAGGAAAACCACTAAATCTAGAAAGGCAACTTAACACCTTAATTCATGAGAAACAAAACCATAACAGAACCAAAATAGAGATAAACAAACCTTGAGCCTGTGATCACCACCAACAATTCTAACATTGATAATGTGCTCGTTATCATCTAGGCGCTCCAACCTCTCGCTACTCATTGTTACTGGAAGGCGAGATTTTAGTGACCTCTCTCACAGTTCCTGGCTCAAGATTTCTCTCTACCACGCATTTCCTGATGAACGACTTGTACTTCTGTAATTGATCAAACCTTCTCACCAGCGACCAGACTCGAAACATACCACCAAACAAAAACTGAATCAATCGCTAGATAATATTCAACCAACGAATCAATTATTCATATAGCAAAATCTCGATCCCCTACGCAAATAATCGAATAAATGAGTAAAGAACAAAAGGGTCAATAAAACTATAGATTCAACTGCAATAAGAAACTCAATGAAAAATCACAATGTAATTGCAAAAATGGATAATGCATAATAACAAATGCAGCAAATACCATATGAAAGCAATTTCGTGTTCATCAACACATATCAATCTATGAAAGTTCACTTGATAGTGTTATTCTATGATGCAGAGAAAGCCATAGAGCTACAACCACAAACAACACCAATAAGAAAAAAAAAACAACTTCATATATATTCCTTTACGAAAAATTGTAATCTAACGAAATCAAAAAATTGAATTAGTCCAAAAAAAAATTTCGATAAACAAATTGAATCAGTACGAAATCGAATAATTTAGATAAATAAATCTCCTTTAATTGTAATCATACCACAAAGATTTGAAAATTCAACGGAATCGAGAAATTTATAGAAATTGAATTCAACGAAATCAAATCGAAATGAAAGAAGAAACTTTCGGATATGACGAAAATGAAACCAAAACAAAATTTTAGAACTTACCTCGATCGACGGCGGCGAGCGGCGTTGCGAAATCAAGAGAGTGCGCGGCGAGTGAGGGAGACGATCGAATACCATTTGAGCTGCATCGAGTGGTGAAGACGTTATTCGTGTGTAAATATCATCAAATAATATGGACAATATAGAAACTTCAATTATCTATAGTTAGAAAAAAAAAAATTCACTTAGGTACACCCCATATTTGTTTATTTCAACTACACTCTAATTGCTTTTTATTATTCTTAATCCAAACACATGTAAGTGGTGGTGAGTTTTCTCAAAAAAGTTCAGCAAAATAGAGGAGGATTTTGAGGAAAGAGAGGAAACATGTTTAAAACGTGTTTCAATTATTCCAAACTTATTTTGTTCCACTATATTTAATATTTAGAATTATTTTATTTATTTTAATTATTATTTTGAACTCTAATTTTAAATCTGAACTTCACTCTAAACTCTTAACATTTTTTTCAAATGAAACTGAAATATAAAATTTGAACCTCACCTTTAACTTACTTCTAGTCGAACTATAAGTTTTAAAATTTTACTTTCTAAAACACTTTTAGTAACCAAAACATATTCTTAACTCAACTAATTAGTTTTATTTATTTATTTATCTACTTTTACAGGTAGCTAACAATTCAATGGAATGGCTGGGGTTATTCCCTAAAGTATTATCGGTAGAAGAATATGTACCAAGTTGTGTTGTTTGAAGAACAAAAATAAAAAATGTTCGGTGAACAGAATGCTCTCTAATTGACGTAACTTATTAACATAATGGATGTCAACGGAATGCTTTTTAATTGTATTTATCTTTTACTATGAACTTTTTAATATTATACAAAAAAATTTTAAATTTTATTATCACTTATTTTTATTATTTTATAAATAAAAATAAAAACTTAATTTTATTTTAGAAAACTTTATTTATTTCCAAACATCTTCGGAACATTTAAATCAAGTCGCTCCAACTCCGAGGTGGTTCTCATCAACTTCTTTCGGTATATCATGTGAAACTGAAGGTTGTGTTTGCCGTTTCATTTTAATTCATTTTATTTCATATTTTATAATAATTTTTATAATATTTTTAAATTTTATTTAAACTTTTAGAAATATAAAAATTATACATTATAAAATTTTAATATTACTAATTATTATTTTTCTAAAAAAGAAAAAAATTATTTTTTGAAATAAAATAGAATAGAATATGTTTTATTTTTAAAAAAAATTATAAACACTCCAAAATACTGGTTTTAATGCTATCATTAAAAGAATAAACAATAATTTTGCTGCAACTTGAAATAGCATGGTTAGTGACAATTTTGAGAACCATATTGGCTACTGATGCCGGTACTATTATATAGCTTTATAAAAACGAAATTGGAGCAACTTGATAATAGAACGAACGAATTTTCACCCAAGCATCGAACTTGGACCTGTTTTTCATTTTATTGCTTTTTCTACTTTCTCCAGTTGGCACTATTAAGAAGTATAATATAAATTGGAATCAGGAGAAAGCGAGTTGGGAATTTCTGGATGAAACTTTCTTTTATTTTTCTGTGTTATAAAAATTTTTTTGCAGGATGCAATCACGGAAGAGTCAATCTGGTGTTTGCTTCCACTAGAGGTCTTCGGCACAAGAAAAGTAAAGAAACGAAAAGACACAAACCGGTCAATTGATTGAATTGCAACATGTGAATTCCAGCTGTGCTCATCCTCGAAACTTCCGCTCTGTTTACCTCAAGAGTTGCACATTTTGCATGTTCAGATTCCCATAATAACTTTTAGCAGCGTTCGGTGTGATAACTATCAACTGTGTGTTTCAAATATTTTAATTAAATTTCACATAAATAAAACATAATAAATTAAAAAATAGAGTTTATTTGTAGTTCAATTATTTGTAAAAGTTAGTTAAAAATTAAAAAATAAAATTATATTAAAAAATATACAAATAAAAATATTTCAAAATTGAAGTTTTATTTGTAAATTAAAATTTTAATTTTTTGTAAATAAAATATATCAACTTTCTAGAATTGTAATTGTGACAAAAAAAATAATATTTCAAACGATTGAAACACACAAAAGCTAACTGGTAGTCGAAAATTGTGTTTGCCTAATTGAAAATCGTCTCTGGATTAGGAAGAACTGTCCAACTGTTTCCCAACATAAATAATATCCGAAGCGAAATACATTACTTAAGGTCCTTGGCTGCAAATTATTATCAATACAAAGAAAACCATAGAACCTAAAGCAGGAAGCCGCCGCGAACAACCAGCACAATAGTGATTGAGATTCACGGCCGCCTCCGCGCTAACCTCACAACGCCACCTAGTGGGCCCAACTATCATTACAGCTGGACGGCGCCGTTGACGTGTTCAAACGCGTTCTCTCCCCGCTCTTTCCTTTCTCATCCCTTTTCTGTTCTTTTATAAATACCACCATTTCTCCCTTACCGTTTCTCCTCCTCAGAAACCAGAGAAGAAAAATCCTGCTGTCGCCGTTGCTTGAGTGAACAAGAGAGATTCGTGTGGTAACATTCATCTCTCTTTGTTCTTATTATTCGCAGCGGCGGCAATTAGTTTGTTGGAGTAAATAGCAGAAGAATAGTAATAGTAATGGCTCGCTCTCTCTCTGGCTGTGCTGCTACATTCGCAGCCGTTGTCGCAGACCGTGTTGCCCTCGTTGCTAGCAGGTGTGTAAATTGATTGTTTTGCTCTTTTTTGTAATTAGTTGGATTTACTTGTGCAAATCTTTTCAACGGAATTGCATCTTGTATACTGTACAGCAGCATGGTGCTATTTGCTTGATCTGTTCTTAACTTTGAGTTCCCAACCAAGAGTAGTAGTTTTTGAAACGTGTAGGTAATCAATCAGGTCTTCAGATAGAGTTATACGATACAACAGTCTGGAATCCAATTGATTGATGCTAGGTAGTTCTTGATCTTATGGAGGTTGATCCTAGGCAGTTGTTGATCTTTTGTTTCTATTGTGTTGCAGGAGGGGATACGCTGCGGCATCCTCAGCTGCAAGCGGTGTGAGGAAGGCAGAGGAGAATATGGTGTCGATGATGAAAGGAACAAGAGATGCTGCAGGTCCTGCTGCTGTGAGTTCATGGGTGCCGGACCCTGTTACAGGGTACTACAGACCTTCTAACCGTGGAGTTGAGATCGATGCTGCAGACCTTCGCCAGATGCTCTTGTCTAACAAGTCGTCTAGGGTCTGAATCATCGCAATACTGCTGTTTCAGCTTATGAGAGTTAATAGAACAAGAAGTTGTAGGTCACCTGTTCTCCATATTCGTGTAATGCATCGACTTCACTGAACTGCTCTGCAGCCTATGGTGAAAAGTGTTATAGACATCTATTTAATAAAAGTCCAGCTTTGGCAACTTCTCTTTGAAAACTGTTGAGACGATGGCAATTCATGCCCTTTTGGTGTTCGCCACCCGAATCTGCTCAGTGAGATAAGACGATCTCCCTGCACAGAGCAGATGCGAAGATTTAAGAGTTCGTTTCATGTTCATTACCTGCCGAAGTACCCTGTTCAATGTCATGAAGGTCACGTGAGACCCATCGTTGTCCGCATGAATTTTCTTTTACTGGATTAGAAAACGGCGGAGATAAATTCGGAGATATGCTGAATTTGCTTTTATAAAGAAGGAGAGGTATCCCAGATAAAAACACGCACCTAAGAGATAGAGGTTATCTAAAGTAAGATCTATTTTAAAATTTTTTATTTTTATACTTCAAAATTATTTTATATAAAATTATATATAATAATAACTTATATTTTTAAATATTCAAATAATTTTTATAAAAATATACATTTTTAAAAAATAAAACCAGTACCATAAATATTGTTAAACATTTTTGTAGATCTTAGAGAACCTTAAAGTTCTCTTGGGTGTCGGATGTAATATTCGCGGACAACTGCGTTGCACACTGCCATCTGACTCTGGAATGAGTTTTAAAAATATTTTTTAAATAATTGTTTTTGAAATAAAAAATATTTTAATTATTTTTAAAATAAAATTTATTTTTTATTGAATAAAAATAAAAATGAATAACAAAATTTTATTATGTAAATTTTTTTATATAAAATTTATATTAAAAAATATAAAATTAAAAATTAAAATATCTTTTAAAAAAACTTAGCAAAGACGTTCCTATTAATCCAACGTCCTAGGACAGCAAGTATCATAGACATAGGAGTAATGCGAAGTATTGTTGTTACTAAACACTGCCTAATATTAAGTCTCGACTTTTGGGGGATATGTGAGAACAAAAAAGTAAGAATCATGGCATTTGTTTTATTAGCGGGATATTTTTAACAAAGCCATGATAGGGAATTCGGCAACTTGCATAGCAACCACGGGAACACAGGAGGGAGAAGGAGATGTAGGCGATATGGTATCCTCGTAGTAGGCTGGACCAAAATCCAGCGGAGAGAGGGCAGTCTTTAGAAAGAATCAAGAGGTTGCAAGAGAAGACTTCACCTTTTTTCATCTTCTTCCATCAAGAATAGCGCAAAAAAAAAAAAAAAAAAAAAAAAGGGAAGGGAATCATTGATAAACCACTAAGGACTCCGTGCAATATTGACATTACTTACTACAAAATAATTTTTAATTTTTAATTTTAAAAAATATATTTTATAAATATTTATAAAATTTATTTTAAAATTTAAAAATTATAAAAAATTTATTTTTTTAAATTAACAAAATAAAAATTATTTTTTAAAAAGAAAAAAATATTTTTATTTTTAAAAAAAAACTTTATTTTAAAAATACTTTTAAATGTCCCGAAATCAATCTAATATTCAATTGCACAACATTAAAGCGGTCGTTATTAGTCAAACAATAAACAGGCAGCCGCTAAGTGGCAGCCCACATTGTGCGTAGTCTATTCGATTAGGAACGTGGGGTTCCTGTTTGTTCCTGTATGAGCTCTCAGAAGAAACCACTCAATCAAGAAGGCTACAGACAGCCACATGAATTATCATACAATCCATACCATTTTCAGGTTGTCCAGACATCGAAACGTTAGAATGCATATTTATCTACACTGTGAACTGAAATAGGCAATCATCTACAACACAGACAATTTATAGATATTTCACCTTTGTCACGACAAATATACCTCCTTTTTCTTCTTGAGATATAATCACAATCATATTCTCCTTTTCGGACTTCTGATCTGAAGGCCCAGACAAAAGCGACCAAAGAGAATATTATAATAACAAGGACGCGTTATAAATAATAGATGAATCTAATACTCAGTTTCTGCTGCGCGTATATAGAAGATTTGTACTATCTGCTCTAAATCCTGAAACTAGTATTAACCAAGATCTTGTAATTGCCACGTTTGGTCGGTAAAGGGCGCTCCATCATAAAATGCAGGTTGAAATCACAAAAGTGTGGATTATTTTCCAAGCCCAAAATCTCGGTCAATACTCAAGATCACTAGACTGGCAGAACTTATCCAAAATAGCATTTGCTATTTGGTTCTTAAGAGAGGATTTCTTTTCTATTTTAAGAAAGGACAAAGCCAGAAAAGTAGCATGTCTTGCACAAGCTATCCTTCCATGTGAACAAGAGATCAATTCAAACAAAAGCACATGAAGGAAGAATCCAAGTGATAGAACTACATGAATTGATTATACCAGATTACCACGTTGACAAGATACTATAATTCTTAAATACAAGTATCATAATGTAGTTATACTATATTTGAAAGGGTCTCATTACCTTAACGTAAAGCTGAAGAATCCAAGTGCTTGCGGGCCCAGACAAAAACCCGAAAGACTTTGAAGTACCCAAGCAAACTTGAGCACGCTCAGTCCAACCCTTCTATTTATTTATCCAGCTTAATTTATAAGAAACAAGCAAATACGTTATGACTCTACAAATGTCCTTCTGACGTATCAGCTATAAGAACCTAGTGCTGTTTAACAATCCAATAAGGAAGGAGAAAGGCATTACATCCAACAACAGACCAGGAAGGCATTTTAACTATTGACAGGATTGGCAAAAAGGGTAGTTTCACTATACAACCACATTCTATATCCTTCCAAGATATTGTTATAACAAGCTATAAGTACGAAAACCAAGAACCCAACATTCATTCATCGGAGTGGGATAGATGAGCTCCACCGAATATAAGAAGTCGAACATTTGCTTAACTAGGGTGTCATTGAGTAATATGGCAAGCAACAACTCAGGCTATGAACATCTTATTACAAAGAAGAACAAGAAACCAAACCAAATCTTAGGCTTTCTTAATCAACTAAGGCCTCAGAGTTCCATCAACGCCAAGAACACCAGCTGATTCAAATAACGAATCTGATTAAATTTTGATGATTCGATTCATTTGTTGATACGCCACAACCTCAAGAGATTTCATAGTCCAATACTCCAGTCAATTAAATTTCACTTGGAACACTAAAAGGAAATACAGATTGAGAAGACCTACTTTTATTAATAGATATAAGATCACCATTTTGACAAAAATATTTAAAACAAAAAACACCCAGACCATGTGGACACAGAAAGTAAAACTGTGTTTTGATTAACAAAAAATGGGAAAATCTTGTCTGATGATGATTTGGCAATACAATCAACTAGTGGATGCGTTTGAGATTGTTTATGAAATGGAACTCTTCTGAAATGGAGAGTATTTTTATCCTTTTTTAAAAACAAGCTATATTTTTTTTTCTTTCAAAAAAATAATAATAATATGCAATAAAAAGATCTCATCACGTAAAATTTTTCTACACTATCTAAATTTTTAAATAAATTTTCTAAATATTATAAAATATGTATTGAAAAACGTGAAATGGAGAAAAGTTGAAAAGTAGTGTTTGGTATGCACTACCAAACGCACTCTAGATCTTTTAAAGGAGCACAAAACTTGGGAGTGCTCTCACAACATAAAGGAACTCACCACTATGACAATCACAAAACATTGCCAAATGTTATTTTCAAGCGCATTGGATAGTGAATCTGATCAACATATTTCAAGTTTGCAAATGTAACACATGTTCTGGCACATCCATATCATGGTAGCTATTCATCTAAGAATGCAATTATACCAAATGCAATTCATTAGTCGTAAATAAGATTAACTTTGCCATATATCTATTCTTAATTTAGTAATTTATTGTATCTGTAATCATTCTAAGTAATGATCTTATTTTCTTATATCTTATATCATGTACACAAAGGAGATAAATCTCCCTTTAGAAGTTAAACAAAGGGATCAACTTTCACAACAAATTACTCTTCATCTTTGACTTCTTCATGGTAATGAAGCTATAATAACGCAAGTAATCGTCTTATCACTTTCTGCCATCATCTATTACATTTCCCTTCCAACATTGATTTCTTAATCAACTATGGCTGTTTAAGTTCCAGTACATCTCTTTTGACAAATATTACAAATTTTGTATCTCAATCAGATTTACCCTAACTATCTAATGGAAATATTAGTGAGACCTATCTTGATTTCTACCGACTGCATTGGCTATGTTAATGGATGTATTAAATCCTCTTATCAAAACTCTCCCTGTCGATGATAAATTTGCTCTTTATACCTAATAGATCTATCGCGTAAGAAAGATTACTTTGTAATTAGCTAGACAAATGTAACTTTATCAAGAGAGATTACTTTGTAATCATGCTTTAGGAGAATCACTACTATAAAACTTTAGCTTTCTCTAAACTAGCTCTATATGTAGGAAACACTTGCAAGAAAAGCTCCATTTTGCAATTAACTTCAATATCTTTCAGTAACTTACCATCCCAAGTCAATGTAGTGAAATATCCTATGAGACTATATTCTACTATTAATTTAATTTATTTCTGATCCAGCTCTAATAGCTATATAGTATTTTGCACCCGATTATTGCTTCTTCACATTGGTGGTTATTCAACATATCACCTTCTTGTAGCTTCGCTTTGGTTTATTTATATATTAATAATGTGCCCATCTTAAGTCATCTTATCAGTTTGATCCCCTCTTAACAAGCACTACTCATGCAACTCCATACTCTCCCACTACAAGCACAATAATCTTTCTATGAAGGGTCGACCAATCTTCTTCAATAGAACTCTACAACCAACACCATGTTCTATGATTTCTCACATATTTTCATCCACAAAAAGTTATCAAACATGAAATCTACTTATCAAATCTAGACAAGCCGAACGAATTTATTTTACTCTTCCTTCTCTTTCGTCTTAACCAAATTTCTGTACCACTTTTCAAATCATCTTCAATTACTTCACTTCTATTGTCATCTTTTTTCTGATCAGTCAACATAAATCTCTCCTTAACCAACATATCTTACAATTTCATGAAATTGTGGTCAATCTTCTTCATGAACTTCTACAAAGGTGTGCACCTTTTAAGCCACCTCTATTGCATCTACCTTTTCTAACAAGGACATCATTAATTATTATCCCTTGCTATGATAAAATGGTCATTCTGCTTCTTCAACAATTTCGTTTCAAATCCAAATCAATCCCCTCCACAACAGCAACCCAACAGCACTCACTCTATAGTAACTTGCAACTAGGACAACACTAGATCGCAACTAACAAGGACAGTCTCTTTTCCAACTAAGAATACCACCAGATCGCACATATGTCTTCTTCTTCTAATGTAGAAATTTAAATCTATATGTTTTTCTATTGCTAACAAATATCCCCATTGGTTTGATGCTATGTAAGCTGAGGCTAATGCATTAACACAAGAGTATGGTCTCTGGTTTCTCCATTGGTTGTAAAATTTGTTCCTTATTATTCAACAACCTAATGACTTTGTCAACGGCATGGGAGAGTCCAATATTATACTAGTGGGGATTAGCCCATGCAAGGTTGTTTATACATAGTTTGAACCCATCACAATAGAAGTTGACACCACTAAGCCCAAACAAAGACCAAACTTTTATTAGCCCAAAAGCAAACTAGACAAAACTTTTGCACAATATTCGCCACACTACAAAAATCTAAACCCAGACCGTAGATGTCTATTCACTTCAAAGCCAGTCTATCTTAACCTAACAGTATAATATATCTTATTCTTTCTTTCATTTTGCTGCTAACAAGATATGACTGCAATTCTCCCCTAATTCTTACAAATCAAATCTATAAAATTTAATCAAATTTCTTTCATAACTCTGAATGTTTGAATTTGCTTTGCCTCACCAACTATGGTCTGCCCGCAAAGTAATTCCTTTCTAGTCTTTCTTTGAATATTTGGTCTATTATTGTCTATCGCTCTCTAGATCCAGAACTTTGATTTTTTAACCAAAAAGCTGAAGTTGTGGATCAGTACGAACATATATAACCACTTTAAGCTTTGAACTAGTCAACTTGAAAGTAATACGTATCTTAACTTGAAATTTTTCTTACTTGTTGATGAGGCAAGTACTTATATCATAGTAAGAACGTACTTATATCATAGTAGTCATTGTGTTTCATATGAATTGTGAAAGAAGAGGAAAGAACTATTCGGGAAACTATAAAATCACTTGGATTTTAGCAAGTTTTTAATCTTTACTTCATATTTTTGAATGCTTCTAGCATGTAATTAAGTGTTCCCGTATAGTTAAAAACTGTTCAAGTCACATATAAAGTAGAAAATGTGTTGAATTTTTTTCGTAAAATTGCAATTTGTCTAATGTAATTTTGGTTTCTAGTATTCACTATAAGTTTTTATATTGTACATTTAATAAAATATTATCTAAACTTATTGGTTTTCTTTTGGGGTAGTTTAAAACCAAAGATGGAAAAAGAAAATTATCCACAATCACAATCCTTTTTTAGAAGTAATTAACAACATGCAAGTCGAAGTAGTTCTAAAGATACCACTCACAATTTTCCAGCTTCGCAAGACAATTTGAGATCTCTATAGATGGAATTCAGCTCTAAGAGAAATATTCTAGATTAGAATCTAAAAAATACAAAACGTAAGAAGGAGCATATCCACTTAAAGATCCCTGTCAACCTCATTGTGACAATTATGCAGAAAACATTGGAGTGTAATGTCGATTTAATCCCAAGCGAATGAGTTTGGTAACCATTTAGAACGTAGTGTTAAAGAAGATGTAGTTTAATATTCATGGTGCTATTTGTTCAAACGAGGTATCCAAAAGTAAGTAGGTGGTGATGCTTTTGTCACTCAAGAATTTAGAGGTTGGAACGAGAGAAGTAGACTAGAGGTTTATGATGAGATTGTAATAGTCCACAAAATCAAGGGGTGGAAAGTGTGACGATTTGGGGAGTGTTACCAAGCCTATAAACTCACTTTTTTTTCTTTAAAACTTTCACTTCTAACTCACTTTTAAAACAAAGTAAAAACAAAAATTAAACTCAGTTTTTTCTACCAAAAACTCCACTTTCAAAGTTCAAAGTTTAAAACTGAAAATTTCACTTCCAAACTCACTTCTAATACAAAGTTAATACAAAAATTGAACTCATTTCAAACTCCACCTTTCACCAAACATAACTTTTTACAAATTCACTTCTAGAAACTCAATTTATAGGCTTGATAAATACGCCCTTGATTAATCAAAATTAATTTATCCAAACTGCTTACTAGATAATCAATCAATACCGGGATGAGTATCAAATATGCTGAAATGTTTAATTGATTATATAAGTCCTCGCTTGAAATTAGGCTACCTTTCTGTAGTCATAAAGAATTTGAAAGTTTAAGCAATATAGGAAGTAATGTAATATGGAGTTACACAACCATCAAACTTGCTTGGGAAGGAATTTGCTAGGTAGAATATCACAAAAAGGTAGCTTTATCTACGGTAGCATTATGGAATTAGAAGTCAATCGTCCAAGTAAGCCCTTCGTGTAGATATGACTCATAGGGGGCAATATGAAAGAAAACCTGGGGCATACAAACATCTTCACAAACTTGGATTTTTCTAAGCCTCCTCAACACTAACCCTATTTTTCACTATTTCACCAATATTATTCTAGTTGGATCAACATGACCAGAAGAATCTTCCTTATGATGCCTCTTTTTTGTTGCACTTAAAGACAATTTTCTACATCTCATAAGGAGGACCTATAAACTTCGAACATTTTCTTCAGAAAGTTTGATGAACTGTCAAGATTCTCAATGCCTTGACATTCAAAGCAAGTTTGCATACTACATCTCTTTTCCCTGCTACTTATATTGTTCAACCTTGATGGCTACTATGCTCCATGCTTCCTTCATTTTCAATTTTTGAATGTTGTGGGGCTTCACGCATACTTTTTATGTATTTTGATGGCTTTGCACCACGCTTGATAGCAAATTATTATTTTGATAAATCACATTCTTAATTTGCAATTTTGAGCTATCTTGTACTTCTCGAATTGAGATAATGTCAAAAGGATATGGTAAAGCTAGAGATAAACCTGTATTATGTCAACAACATAGATGGAAATGCAATGAGAAGGGGTTCAAGGATATCTTCACTCTGTATTGTGGTCAATTTTCAAATCATACGTTCAATCAAGTTGGTCAATGTCTTCATTTGACATAGACTCTATCACTTTCAAGAAATTCTTATAGTTACTTTTAGTATCTTTATCTTGAGATCATTTTGGCAATAAGAAATACTATCAAGCTGCACCATAATATTGTATCAACCATAATTGCTCATTAACAATCAAAATCAAAATTATAGAGAAGGGATACTGAGGAAAAGCTGCAATTTGTACTGAAATATGTGACCTAGAGTAATGGAAAATTATCTGACAAAAATAGAGAAGATTCCTAACCTAGCAAAAAAGGATTCCAAGCGAACTCAATAATATTTCTTATATGCATCAAGTTGCAATTTTTTTACAATGTAAATGACTAATACATGTTACATTTTAAAATGATTATTTGAATAAGTAAATGGTACATGATTGTATTTTATAAAGTAATTACTTGATTACTAAAACCACAAAAATTTGATTATAGAAGATTCTTAGGTTGTGGAGAATGGGTTCAAAAAGGATACTAACAACTCACATTCTCGATATGAAAAAAATAGGCAAATCATGACGACTTTGCAATCTTGTTTGTTGTGCATGGTTTTCCACATACTGTCTTGCATGCTACACATTGACATATTCTGTGATGCTCTTTTAGAAGGAGAACTATCCTATATATCTCCTATACACTTACCCAATCAAGATGCGACAGGTTTTCTGAATGTAAAAGTAGACCTTGAGCCTTCTCAACCAAAGAAAAAAGGGTTAACATTTTGGAACCGTACTTTCTCACACAACCCGACAATATATTTGTTGAATCTCATATTCTTAACTAGATTTCCATGACAACTAGGCACCCAAACGTGAGTTTTCTCTGCTTCCATAAATAACTAAACACATAAAAAACATACCACTTCCACATAAGTGACCTTTTCATTACTTTGTGGAAACCATAGTTCTATCACTTTCAAAAAAAAAAAAGGCTTTTTCCGTAGGCAACTAAACAGGCCCTAAGAGGGTAACCCTAATTTCACTTCTAGAAAATATTCTTCATTTCACTATACATGCAACGAGTGAAAAAGCAATGAACACAACGAACACTAAAGCAACACTACTGACAAGACCAGTGAAAAGTTTACACCTTTCCATCTCATGGGAAATAGCAATATTATATGTTATGACTCTAAGCACTATACTTCATAACATGATTGACAGGCATATCACAATTGATGATTTTAAATTCAAATTCAAAAATTATTTAACCACATGAAAACAGATTTACCATTTGTAGCACGACGTCTAAAGTCGTATAAGCTACATTTATGCATTAAATAACCCATAGGACCGAACTCATAAAATAAAAACGGAAATTATATAAAGGATGAATTGTATATCAGTTAAGGCATATAATGAAAAATAAAATGCCAGAGCATGTACTTGACAATTACTTCAAGTGTTATACACATCTAATTAAATCCATGAAACAAATCCACCAGATATGGACAATTACTTCAAGTGTTAACACTCATTTACGTGATTATGATTACAAAATTCAACACTCATTTATGTGATGTTTCTTGATTGATTTCAATCCAATGACTAACTGGCATTAAAGGCTTCCGCTACACCAAAGTTAACTACACAGGCATGTTCTTAGTTTAACTGTAAGAGTGGCTAGGAAATAAGATATGCAGATCAGCCTACCTAATACACTCACATCAATCATTTTTAATCATATCAGTTCTATACTTGCAAGGATCATAAAAGCTGATGCTTTAAGGTAGCTACTCAACTTTTGTGAAATTCAAGCTGGAAGCACCTACCTAATAACCCTCCTGAATATCTACTCAATGTCAATGCTAAAGTAAGTGGTCAAAATACAAACTTAATTCATCTATTGTTAATGGCAAACGTAGCATCAAATATTAAACACCCACTGCCGCAGAAAAAACATTTCAAGTTGTTCTTTAATCCTGTATTCTCGCTGCAGATTCCCCGCTGAACTCAAAAGCAAAGCGAAGATAAAAACAAAACAGCTAACTATTTTGCAAGCTTCTCAGATCTCCGTGGTTCTGCAACTAAACCAATAAAACTTTTTTCTTTAAGCATTTGGAATGTGCAATCTCATCAACTAATTATTATTTGATACCACTCCTCAAAAACAGATAAACATCTAACAACTGAAATTCTTATTAGTTCTCTTACCACTAAATTAGGAATTGTTCACATTTCTATATCAAAATTAAACAATTAGATCATGCCATAGCATACCAAAGAGCCAACTTTCATTTTTCCCAATACTACAACAAAATATCCTCCCTGAAAACAAATAGAACTACAACAATTACTAGTGATAATACAAGATCTTACCAGCATCAACCTCAGGCATCAGCGAATGCGTTAGAGGTGCTGAACCTCCGTTCAATGTCCGTCTCTGCCCATGTAACGCAATCCATTCCACACCCACACTTAGGGCTCTCAACAAAATTATCAACAGGGAAATCTGCAGAAAGGATCCCAACGGAAAATTCCAGTTGATCGCCACTGCAGGTGACTTCGATAATATTCACCCAGAACAACAACACCTTAACGCTAACTCCATTAAGATTTGATAGTTTTCCTTTAGAAATCACGCCGGTGATCGTTGATTTGTAGCGGAGCTGGTATGAACCTTGGATCGAGAACTCGCACGTCCCACCAAGGTCGGCGGTGAAGTCGCCGGTTTCACGGTTAAGTGTGTAGCTAACAACACCTTGAGGGAGAAGACCAACAGGGAAATTGTAAGATTGGAGAACTTCGTAGGCTGATAGCTTGGTGTCGTTGCTGAACAGCGTTGAGCTTAAGGAGGAGGAGGCGGAGCAGGAGAAGAAGAAGAAGAAGAGGAATGAGAGAAAGGAAGCTGGAGACATTTTGGGAGAGTGAGAAGCAGGATTTAGTGGCTGGTTTAAGCGAGTCGTCCCCGCGATGTGCAAGGGCAAGGATGGATTTATGTGCGCGACGAGTCGTACGAGAGTTTGGTTTGAGGAAATGAGGAGAATGGTAGACACATAAGACAACACACGTGTTGCGCAAGAGTGGAGGAGATCTAGGTCTTACGCGTTGTAGTTTTGCTCCGATAGGTACTTGTGGGACAGGCCTGGATCGTGGGTTACTTGGGCCTGTTCTGTATCTCCACTACACAATTATGTTTCAGTATCTCTCGGACATTAATTATTATTATAAGAGTGTCTTTTTTTCCATTGTAACACTCCATTTATTTAGAAATTATTTTTTATTTATTTTTAATTAAATAAAAAATTTTAAAAATCAATTTTAATTTATTTGTTTATAAAAATAATATAAAATTAAAGTTACTTTTAATAATATACTTTTTGTAATAATTTATTTTTTAATACTTATTTCTAATTCAAAAAAAATACATTCTAATATTTTGAAAATCTTCAAATGGTAAGAAGCTTGCTATATTTCTTTTGTAATATTTTAGACCAAAAGACAAATTACACATATACTTATATCAGCAATTGTCTCGGTGTCTCTGTTTTTTTTTGGATGATAAAACCAGCCGTCACTAATTATATGCACTTGACTAATAAATGAATAAAGAGATAATATTTTATAAAATATGGTATTAATATTTTTTTATGTAACAAATTTTTATTAGTGAAAAAAGATACCGGATTACATTATAATAAACAGGTGTAAATATTTAATATCTCTACTTTATATTTTTCATCTAATAATATTAATATTTTAATTAAAATCTATCAATATGTTGTTCTCATTCACGAGATTTAAAATTAGTAATACTTTGCTTTTATAATAGCACAATTGAAACATAACTGATGGTTTTTCAAATTAGAACAAGTAATTAAAAATATAAAATAAGCCGTTTGTTAATTTCTTGGTACTTGAATTGTTTCCAAGTTTTCATTACTTAAACAATGATAAAATAAAAATCTAATGAACCTTTTTCCATTTTGAAAATATTGGATCATAAAAACAATTAACTACATGACAATATCCGGTACATATATCATATCCGGATGCGTTTGGGGAAATATTTATTCCCCAAACACACCGCAGAGTCAAATAATTATTTGATTAAAACCGCGTACCAAAATACTATTTTTTTCCAAAAATGCTACTCTATCTAAAAATTATAAATATAATCTTAACTCATATTTACAAAAATATCAACATAGTATTATCGTCGTAGAACCCTAACCTGCACTTTTCTCTTCAATTCGCGGCATGAAGATTCCTCTTTTTTTTTGTTCGTCTCTCGATCGTTTGCCTTTTCGATCGCAGACAATTTTCTCTTCGAACTCCAGCTTGTTCCGATTCAATTCTTCACCTTTCTGGCTGCCGCAGCATTGGAGTTTCTGATTTTATTTTCCATGATTTTGGATTCTAAGCTGTGTACTATTTGTTGCGGGGTGTAGATCTCATCGAAAGGAGGCCGACATCACCAACTTCTCTGAGGCAAGAATTTTCTTACAGTATTATCTTATTTGTTTGTACTCTATCTTCATATTTCTTTCTTAATTTCTGTGAATTGATTGTATCCGAATTGTGGTGTTGGTTGTATTTGATCTCTGGTTATTACCTAAACAGAAATTTTAGTTCATTAGTTGAAATAGACCAAAAATTTTATTTGTTGGTCAATTTTCTATGTTGAAGCTATTTTCTTTGCGTTAATTTTTTGTGTCATTGTTTTATTCTTAAAATAAAACAGATTTATTATTTGTTTAATTGGATTTTTATTATAAGTTGATATCTTTGTATTGATTTGGAGTTTCTAGTGGATATTCTTGGTTTAATATTCTTTCCAATAAACTGCTGAAATCTATTTTATAATTGTTGATTCTGGACCTTTATTTCGGATTTTCTGAGTTGGATTAAATAATTATATGGTACAAAAAAAGAATTTTACACTAGCATTCTGATGTTGCTCACTTGTAATACGTTCAGAGTGTAAAAGAATTTGCGGTTTAAATTGAAGTATTCAATTTTAGGCTGCACTTAGAGCTGTTGGTGGTACCTGACTACTGGCTCATTCATATAGGCTAAAATTAAAAATATCATAACTTTACTTTTGCGTAGATATTGTGTGTGATGAATTTCTAGCATCATAATTCTAAACAAATACATGAATAGTTTGAAAAAGATTTTGTGCTTGCGTTCACTTCCACACATACTTCTTTTACTATATAATTTTTTGGCGAAACTTTAGAGATTGTTAATTTCTTAAAGCATAGAACTTGACAGGTTGGATGAAGTATTTAGCTTTATTATCTTTCCATTTTTTAACTTGGTAGCATTGAGATATTGAGGATTATTTCAAACTTTATTTTGTTAGGTATATTGCTTATATAGCTAAATGAGATGTTTCTTTTATGAAAAGCTTCGACTTCATAAATAATACCTTACATCTGTCTATATCTAGAGACTATAGTACTGAGTCTAGACCTTTATTGAGGACAATTAATTATTACTAGAGATTACTACAAAATATATTTTTCACATTAATGTCGATCTTATCAATAATATCTCATGTTCTCATTAAATAAAAGGGAGATGAAATCATAAAAGTGTGAACTCTTGACATCTAATTAGGAATAATATATTTAATGATTGTTTTCTATTTAATGAAAAGTGTGAACTCTCTTAGCAGTTTTTTTTCTTGCTGTGAATGAAGTGAAAGCTCTCGGTGGATGCTTTATTTTTTCTTGTAATGATGTTATGTAATAGTTTCTGTTTAGTGATTTAATGACTAGTCAAGAAAATTCATAATGTAATAGTTTGTATGTCTATGTCTGAAAATGTTCTGTTTAATCCTTTGAGAGTATATTTTTTTAGAAAAAATACAAAACCAGATGCAATATCTAATTCTGTTTTTAGCAAAAATCTTTGATATATTCTGAAACATTTTCCATTTTCTGTTTTTGCATCGGTTGTGCTGTTTTAACAATAAAATCAAATAATTGCATCTGATTTTTAGCAATAAAATTATAATTTTTTGTTTTCTTTTTTAGCAAAAATGGATGCAATATCTATTATTGTTTTCAGCAAAATTATTGGATATGTTTTAAAAATTTTTTGTTTTCTATTTTTGCATATATTTTTCTATTTGAGCAATAAAATCAGATAATTGCATCTGATTTTTAGTAATAAAATTAAAATTTTTGGGTTTTTAAGCAAAAATAGATACAATATTTATTACTGTTTTTAGCAAAATTCTTGGATATGTTTTGAAAAATTTTTTGTTTCTATTTTTGCATATATTTTTCTGTGTGAGCAATAAAATCAGATAATTGAATCTGATTTTCAGCAAATAAAATCAAAATTTTTGGTTTTCTTTTTTAGCAAAAATAGATGCAATTATCTACATTTGTTTGCAATTGTCAAGATATTTGGATAAATATGTGATTTTATTATTTGAAAAAATTTGATGATAGTTTGCAGTTTGATGATGGAATGAATTTTTCTCTAAGTCTAAAATTATTTTTCTGAAAATTATGATTTAATGAATATTATGCTTAGATGTTATACGTAGATAAGTAGCATAACATAATTGTGGTGAAGAGTTTGCGTGCTTCATAGGTAAATAGTTAAATATAAGGATATAACTGAGTATTAGAGTTGTTGTAATTGTTGTGATTGTAGCTTACTTACGATATTTGCGATATAAGATTTTTTTGTTGATTATATGTTATAGATGTCTACGCCAAAGAAGAAGCGTCGTAATGAAATTGCGCATTGATTAGAGAATTATTGTAGGAAATTTGTTGAACTTGCACAAGAAGAGATTCAAAAGGGTAATAAGCCTACGACTCACTTCAATGCAGAATATTAGGGTAATATCCGTTGTGCATTTAATGAATACTTTAGGATTCATTAAAGTCAATTCAAAAATCATTCGGATAATATGAAGACTGAATGAAAATTGAGAAATTAGTCTTTGATGAGTCAGGTTTGGGATGGGATGCTACAAAGAAAACGATCGTTATTGATGATGAGTAGTGGGACGCGAAGATTAAGGTACATTAGCTGCTTGTTATTTAAAAACTGTGTTTATTATGTTTTATAATGTTAGTTTTTAACTGACCTTTTATTATTTCCATAGGCTGATTACAAGTTAAAGAAGTTCAATCCATAGGCGTGATCGGTAAAGTCGTCTATTTGAGGATAGTGTTGCGTCGGGTCGTAGAGCAAGGTCAGCAGTTTCAGTTGGGAGAGATATCGCAGCTGAAGGCACTTCTTACCAAAAAGGTAGTGATAGTAGTGATGATGCTCTTGGTGATCAACCGCCACCAGTTATTGCTACTGAGCAAGATTTATTTTCTTCGAGCTTGATGCCTGTTTCCAACGCAGCAAAGAGAAGACGATTATTGCAGGAGAGTTTGGATACACTTGTGGATGTCATAGGTTCAACCAGCCGGACAATGTCTAGGGAGCAGAGAGAGGACAACCAAACAATCATCAGAAGTGCATGCGTATACTCAATCAGATGGCTGGAAACGGAATTGACCTTGGCATAAAAATCTGGTGCTACTCCGCAAATCTTCTAACTAAACCAACTAATCATTATGTTTTTTAGATCAGCCAAATGATGAAAGTCGTTTGGCGTGATTAGAGTTTAATTATGAAGAATATATGAGAAAAACATCGACTTCTGGTGTTATTTGAATTGTTAATTTAAGTTTGAAATATCCTTATGTTTGTTTCACTTATATTGTACTGGGTGTTTATTTTATCGCCTTAATGAATTGATGTTTTATGTTTGTATTGTTGAATTCAAAGTTGTGTTTTTAATAACATTATTTAAAATGAGTGTTTATTTAAGTTATAGAGTTTTTGCGTAATGCATATGTTTGTTTTGTGATTGTTTCTCAATACCGATTGCATATTTGTATTTGTGTAGTGAAATAGATAGTTAAGATAATTTGGATGCTTTTTTTGATGATCCAATAGATGTTTCTATAGCTTCATGTGGTGTTTTTAAAAATAATGCAAATAATCAAGACAAAGATAGATGGACACAACTTATGGTACAAACAAGTTATCATGCAGCGACTATATGTGTACACAATAAAATAAAAAATTCGTGCCATACATCCATATGCACAGGTCATCGACTTATTTTGGAAATATTAAAGGGAAATGAGAGTCGCTGCTATTCAAATTTTCGTTTGAGGAAAGATATTTTTCGAGCATTTTGTCAATGTTTGATATGTGACTACGATTTACAACCATTATGACAAGATCAATAATGGTTGAGAAAAGCGTTGCAATATTTCTTTTAATTTGTGCCTACGGATAGATTACTTCAAAATATTTAATCATTCGGGAGAAACAATTTTTTAGATATATTCACAAGGTATTGAAAGCTATACTATAATTATCAAAATATTTACTACGGTCACATCCCCAATATAAAGAAAGAGTAATATACCACAAATCAGATAACACACAATATCTTTCGTGGTTTTAAATAAATAATTAGTTTTCATTATAGTAGCGCATATTTTTTTAATACGAGAAATTTATTTTTGTTAATTTGAACATTGGATATTTTATTATAGGATTGTATTGGAGCGATTGACGGAACTCATATTATTGTTATACTGCCAACTGTTAAGTAGATATCTTACATTGGTCATAAAGGATATGCTATTGAGAACGTTCTTACGGTCTGTGATTTCAATATGTGCTTTATCTTTGTATTGGCTGGATGGAAAGTCTTCACGACACAAAAGTTTTCAACGAAGCATTATGTAACCCAGAGCATGAGTTTCCTCATCCTTCAGACAACAAGAATTACCTGGTAGATGCTGGTTATGCACGCAAATCTGGTTGTATAGCTTCATATACAGGTGAAGGCATAAGATATCATCTTAGCGATTTTCGACATGCAGGTACAGCACAGCTGTGGAAACTAAGGAGTCTAAGAGAAAAATTCAACCAACTCCACTCATCTTACAGAAGTATTACCGAACGTATCTTTGGCGTATGGAAAGCTCGATTTAAAGTTTTAGAAGATATGCCACCATATCACATTGATATTCAAAGAGATATTGTCATTGCTATAATGCTAATTTATAATTTTATCAGAAAGCACGGTACGTCCGATGAGACGTTCTCAGTAGCAGAATATGAAAGTGTTGTCACATCACCTGTAAAAATATCATGTAGTACGTCTAATGCTACGCCGCTAGAGATAGATGTTGATGAAAACATTTCAAACTGACATGTATATCGCGATGCTATTGCTATAAGAATATCAAATGTATAATTATTTTTAATCAATGTGTGATTTTGTTCATACTATTATAATTATGCAAAGAGAACAAATATTATCTAAAATAATTTTAACAAATTATTTAAAAAATTATTAAATATTTAACAAATTATTCAATATTTAATAATTTAACAAAATAATAATATTTTAATTTAAACATGTATTTATAGAAAATAATTAATATAAGTATTTCTATTTTAAAAGAAAAAATCAATACAAAATCACTCTATTGAATATAATATTTTTAAATAAGTATTTTATTCAAAACTATGGCATCAATAATTTTAATATATTTACATCAATAACTAATACCAAATATAAAAGAATAATTTAGTCGTTTACATATTTCTTTCAATTAAAAAGTATCTTATCTAAAAGCACTACCAAACAATTTTTTAGAAAAGTTCTTTTTCTTTCTAGTTTGCAAAAGCTATTTTTTCATCTAAAAAT
Organism: Acanthochlamys bracteata; assembly: GCA_019914995.1. Classification (NCBI taxonomy): domain Eukaryota; kingdom Viridiplantae; phylum Streptophyta; class Magnoliopsida; order Pandanales; family Velloziaceae; genus Acanthochlamys; species Acanthochlamys bracteata. The sequence continues at coordinate 3,147,362 of CM034136.1, forward strand.
TTTATTTTAAAAAAATTTATTTTATAAATACTCTCAAACGCTCCGATTAATCGCCGCTGCGCGTGGCAGCAGTTCTGGAATTGACGACGAGAAGCCTGAAGCAGAAGCCCATTACGGCCCATTTAAATCCCTTTATTGACACTAGTTATCTTCCGACCAGATATCCTAATCTGCTCGCGTTCGACTCCACCGTTCTCGATTCAACCGAGTCTAATAATTCAATCCAAATCACGACTGCTTACCTAGTCTTCCCCGCTTCCTTGGCAACCCACTCCACCCACTCGTTTACCAACCCAGCCAACAGTCCAATTCCAAACACTCTGTCTCTGCTCTTCTTCTATTCTACGTTTCTTTTGTCTTCTTTCTTCTTCTCTCTTTCAGATCCAGACCAAATAAATGGTACTGTTATTACCTTCCGCGTAACACCGTCACCGTACCGGTTTCAACGCTGCCGTGACTCTGCCTTCTACGATGCGACAAAAACTCCCTCCGCCCGATTCCACTGCCATCTCCGTCGCCGCCGCTCGTTCTCATGCCTCCGACTCGGACAAACAAGACTACTTACTTCTCTCCACCGCCATCGCGAACGGCGAAGATTTAGGGCCGTTCGTTCGCAAAGCTTTTGCTTCCGGCAGGCCAGAATCTCTCCTTCATTCTCTCCGCCACTTCTCGCGTTCGAAAGAATCTGAAATCGAAGATGTCTGCAAAGTTAATTACCAAGACTTTATCTCTGCTGTTGATGATCTCCGGTCTCTACTCACCGATGTTGAATCCCTCAAATCTTCGCTGTCTGATTCCAACAGTGTGCTTCAATCAGTTGGGAAACCATTGCTTCGATCTCTCGATGACTATGTTGAAGCGCGAGTAATAGCAGGGAACCTATCGCGCGCGCACGAGTCGGCGAGGCTTTGCTTGCGCTTGCTTTCGCTCTGTGCTCGCGCGAACGTGCACTTGTCCCGCGGCGATTTGTACCCTGCTCTGCGCGCTGTTTCGGAGCTTGAGCGTGAAGCCAGCGCAGCGCCTTCGTCCTCGCTCCGGCTAATGCTTCTGCGGCAAATCCCAGCCGTCCGATCGTACGCTGAGCGCCGTGCAGCCCGTGATTTATCTGACTGGCTAGTTCAGATCCGTGTAGCTAGCCGCCAGCTTGGCCAACTAGCGATTGGGCGCGCTTCCGCTGCCCGCCAACAAGACGAAGATCTTCTTGCTCGGCAGAGACACCAACCTGCTTCTGCTACTCCTCAATTCACTCTCCAGCTTGATGATGATGATGAAGATCTTGCTACAGCTACAATGTTGTCTCCAGATGGCGGTGGTGATACGGCAAGGTTTGATCTAACCCCTCTGTACCGAGCTTTTCATATAAATAAGACACTAGGATTGGAAGACCAGTTCAAGAAGTACTACATGGAGAACCGAAAGCTCCAGCTTACTTCAGATTTCCAGGTTTCTTCGATCACTAACTTCCTTGAGTCCCACCAGACATTCTTCGCACAGATTGCCGGATTCTTCATTGTTGAGGATAGAGTGCTTAGGACTGGTGGCGGTTTGACCACTCGCCCTGCTGTTGATGCGTTGTGGGAGATGGCGGTTGGCAAAATGGTCTCAGTGTTAGAAGATCAGTTCTCACGTATGCAGACTGCCAATCATCTTCTCCTGATCAAGGATTATGTTATGCTGGTTGGTGCCACACTGCGGCGGTATGGCTACCCTGTCGTCCCACTCCTTGATGTACTTGCCAAGCATAGGGACAAGTATCACGATCTCTTGATTGCTGATTGTCGCCGTCTGGTCAACGATGCAGTTGCTGCTGATAGGCTAGAGCCAATGCTAATGAAGAAGGAGTATGAATACTCGATGAATGTGCTATCGTTTGCCCTACAGACTTCCGATATAGTCCCGGCTTTCCCTTATGTTGCCCAGTTCTCTTCCATGGTCCCTGATCTTTGCCGCATTGTCCGGTCCTTTGTAGAGGACTCGATTAGTTTCATGTCACATGGTGGTCAACTTGATTTCCATGGTGTGGTTAAGAAGTACCTTGACCGGCTTCTTGGTGAGGTTATTGACGGTGCACTCCTCAAGCTCGTTGATTCTGCATCATTAGGAGTTTCACAGGCAATGCAGGTTGCAGCGAACATGTCAGTACTTGAGCGCGCATGTGACTTTTTCTTCCGGCATGCTGCTCAGCTCTCTGGAATCCCTGCAAGGATGGTGGACAGGACTCGAAGGGAATTCCCCTTGAAGAAGTCTCGTGATGCTGTGGAGGAACTCCTACTGAGCCTCCTGCGTGCAAAGGTGGATGATTTCATGCTTCTCTCAGAGAATATTAGCTGGATGGCTGAAGACCCACCATCAAATGGAAATGAATATGCAAATGAAGTGATCATCTACCTTGAGACATTGGTCTCTACTGCACAGCAAATTCTTCCAGTTCAAGTGCTTAGACGCGTGCTGCATGGTGTCCTTGCACATATAGCAGATAAGATAGTTGGGTTATTCCTCAGTGATTCAGTCAAAAGATTCAGCTCCGGTGCTGTGACTGGGATAGATGCAGATGTTAGGCTGTTTGAATCCTTTGCTGAGAAACAAGCCCACTTGTTTTCAGAAAGTGATGACTCAGTTGCCTTTGAACTGAAGGTAGCTTTAGTAGAAGCAAGACAGTTGGTTAATCTCCTTATTAGCAATAACCCTGAGAATTTCCTCAACCCAGTCATCCGTGAGAAGAATTATAATAAGCTAGATTACAAGAAATTGGTAAGCATATCTGAGAAGTTCAGGGATTCCTCAGATCGCCTGTTTGGTACTTTTGGAACACGTGGGGCCAAGCAAAATCCAAAGAAGAAGTCATTGGACACTTTGATCAAGAGGCTCAAGGATGTCAGTTAGAGCATTTGCCTTTTTGTGTGTAAGCAAACTCTTTTTCTTACGAGCTTATTTGTGATGTATAATGTGGCTGCAAGTTTGTTGATATCATTGACCACGGATGGAACTATATCTAATTTCTTTTTTTATCCCCCTACTAGACTTTACTATGATATAGGGAGATTTTATTCCACTATATTATGAGCATATACATGCATACTTCTTTGTATTGATGTTGTTCCATTTGCTTGTGTAATGTTCGCTTCAGGTGTGTAAGTTGTCATAGAATTTAGATTGGAAAAGGAGTGCCATCTGTTTTGCATAACTCTATTTTGGCCTTATGTCATGACTGTTGCAACTTCATTTGTTCTTTAGAATAGTGTTTTGCTTTGAGAGATGTTGGTGCAGCCTTAGAATGCCTGAAGCCATCTTGATTCTGAAATCAATTTGATCCCACATGATTTAAAAATAATAATAGGGTATCGCTAGTTGGATGTATCCAAAGTTATTGGCACCACATACGCCATTCCTTTTATTGAGACATTTTAACATAGAGTCACGCTTTCATTGGGATATCTTTCAATTGGAAATGGTGTCTGGTTGCTGTGCATTTCATAATGTGTTTTCACACTTTTTTTTGAGCCATATCTTAGTTGGTGTTAAACTCTTTATTTAGAAAATGGAGATATATCAGAATGCAACTCCTAGCGGACATGGTTATGTGTATTGTAATACAAAATGGTCATTTAACTTCTTAGAAATGAAGTAATGAAATAGTAGAGAGTTTTTGGATATTCTAAATATGCCTCATTTTACTCTTTGAAACACTAATGGGCGTTTTAAAAATATAAATTGCATCTGTATCATATGTAGACAATCTATACACAACCTTGTCCCCGTTTTTTTTTTTTTTTTTTTTATAAACTTTTATCCCGTAGGTTTCTTTCTATGTCCTTACTTCGCAGTCATTTTAGAGGTTAGCCAAGAAAAACAAGTTGTTTCCAACCGCAGCCTCCTTCTCACCGTATCCTATGTGCTTCAGTTTGCACTACCAGTCCCTACTACTGCAGCCATGAATTGAATGTTGACCTTGTTCTACATATTCATAAGTACATATACATTGAATATGCGAAGCTGGACTGTCCTTTTTTAAATGACAACTTCGAATTGATTGTGCCCCATGACATGTTTTTCCAAATTCAACTTGCCAGAAACGCAGTTCTTTTTTTAAGTTGGATGGGATTAACTTTTAATTTTTTCGTAGGTGAAGTAGATTCTTGCTCGTTCATTTGGCTAGTAGGTTGAAATTGCAAGATCCAGTATGCAACGTCGTAAGGGAGACCAAAATGTGGTGCGGTAACCTTCAGTGTACTGTACAAAGAAACCTTTGTAATTGGTCATGGTACAGATTGTGGTTGAGAGGACAATGCACCTGTAACTTACAGTTTTAGTTATTTAAAAAATTTATTTTATAAATAGTTCTTAATATTTTCTAATTTACTGCTAGAGTGCTAGATCATGTACCTATTTTTGAAACAAAAACTATTTTTAAAATTTTTAAAAATAAATCTAATTTTTATTAATAAAATAAATATGTAAAATTTAGAACATTAATTTTTTCAATTTTTAAATAAAAAATTATAAAGTTTATTAGAAAATATAAAATAAAAAATTAGAATAAAAAAATTAATAAGAACTTCCATGATCTTAAATTTGGACGAATAGTTTGTGACGATATGATTTCATTGTTGCCGATTTTCATATTCAATTGTCATAAAATTGGAGATATTTTTTAAACACAAATAACAGTCGACAATACAAAAGCAGTAGCGAATACTGCTCGTTCTTGCAATAGAAATAAAATTCCGAAACACTGATCCTCTGTTCCAATCACTGAACACGTGGCACTATAGAGGGACCTCATGGCAATGCGGACCCCTCGTCGGCGATGCCAGTCGCTACCGCTACCAACACTCCATCATTCAACCTCACCTGTTCTTCTTTTCCTCTAACGTTCACCGCCGGTGATTTTACCACTCTTTATCTGTCTCTCTTTCGCCAGTTCTTTCCTCTTTATAACGTTCACCGTCGGTGACTTCACCATCTCGCTCTCTCTCTCTCTAGCCTGTTATATAATATAAATATTATCGAATTTCAAACTGTCAGTGCTGGGCTTGATTTATCGTCGATAGCCGGGACTGATGGAGGAGGATCGGCGAGGTACCGCTGTGGATCGGAAACCTCAGTCTGCCTCGCCGGCTTCTGCTGTGGCACGGGCGAAGAAGATCACTATGAAGAGCGCCGACATGAAGGACGAGATGCAGAAGGAAGCCATCGACTGCGCTATTGCAGTAGTCCCTCACTCACCATCTCCGGAAATATTAATTCAATTTCTTAGCTAGATTGTTTGAGTTTATTGATATCAGATTTGTTTCGAAAATTTTTCAGGCGTTCGAGAGGCACGGGGTGGAGAAGGACATAGCAGAGTACATCAAGAAGGAGTTTGACAAGAACCACGGACCAACGTGGCATTGCATTGTTGGCCGCAACTTTGGTAATCATTCCCTGAAGCTTCTCTCTCTTTTTGTTAAAATTTTTTTATTTTGGGCGACTGATTGTTGCTGCGTAATTTGTGAAATAATTGGGAGTTTAACCACGTCTTGCTCTAAAGTACTTGGTTTCTTGTTTGAAAAAGTCTAATCTTCCACTCAAAGTAGCACTACCTTTTATGAGACCCAAATTGTCTGGAATTTCTTTCACAAGCTTGATTATTACTGTTCTTAAAGAACTACTGATGGTTGAAGGATGCTTATTTACACATGGTGGTACTTTGAGGATCCTCACTTTCGTAGTTGAGTACGTATGTCTTACTAGGAAATATTAGTTTGGATTTTCCCCCTTTCCTGGTGTTCCTCAGGTGACTAGTAGAAGCACACGATCCTAACACTTGGAGGAACACTAATGTGGTTTGCCCGGCATTTTCTTGAAAGGATGATGTCTTAAGTACCCTTGGCAGTTTATTCAATTTGATTGTGACATTTTCGCGTACAGGTTGCAGTTGCTCAACTTTCTTGTGGTGATATTAGATGCTTACTAATAAAGAACAAAATGATTTCAAGAATGTGTTCTCATTGGTTGTTCTGATATGAATTAGTTTCTGGTATGTTGTGACTGCTGCCTATTATTCCTGTAACACTTAATAATATGTATGGCCAATTAGCACGTTGATTACTGAGGATATATTCTTGTAAAACTTAATACTAAGTTCCTTTTGCGTCACCTTTTTGACAGCATGATAATCTACTGAGGATATAGTCAGGGGAGAGAGTAACTTGAGACCAACAAAGAAGATAGGGTAGCATGTGGCGGTAATTAAGGCTAAACATCTAATGAGCAAATAACTAAATAACCAGTAGCTGGGACAGCCTGCTATCTCTTATTTGGATAAGATCTAAAAGATTGACCTCATTCTAGAAGTCTTCTGGAAGGTCACAATTGATTCTTGTGTAGCAGGTAGAAAACCTTGGTAATGACTTTTACCTATTGATTTAGCTCTGTGTTAATCCTGTCTAACAGAAAAACTCTGAACTATATTTAGGCATTCACTTGAATGGGACATACTGGTCTAGGAATTGCACTATTATCACTTTGTTGCACTCTATTGTCTGTCCCTAGTACAATTGAGAGCGAAATATCCCACTTCTTGGAAGTTCATAAATTATTTTGGTCAGTCTTTTAATTCTGTAGGAATTGTCTATGATGATGACAATGCTGATTGTAATTAGATGACTAGTTGAGAATGCAAGTATGGGATCTATTCTTGACTTTTTCTTAATTCTCTGTAGTTACAAATGATTCGACTATGAAGAAAAGAAGGAAATGGCTATAACAACTTAAAACAAGTGTTGCACACTTTCATTGTGACAATTTTGGAATTTTGACGAGCATTTCTAGTTTCATTGTTGGATTTTTTTTTAATCTTACGACAAATTGTAGGGATTGTTTTGTTTATGGTTATATTTTATCTATTATCACATTCGTGGCTACTTTTTCCTTTTTGTTGTTATATAGTGTGTCTTATGACAACTTGTCGCAGCTAGTTATATCATCATTATATACCTAATATTTTATGACATTTTGTGACAACGTGTCCCATTTTATCATTGTATGTTTTATCTTTTACACAATTTGCAACGACTATTCTCATGTATTATTATATGTTTATCTATTACAATTCATTCTCTCATCACTTTTTTCTTTGGTACAATACACTAAATGATTTACTTCCATGTACACATATCGTCTTCATAAACAATAAGGCTTGGAACTTGACATGTAAAGACCAAAAGAAGCCAAGTCCAACTCCAAACTCTCTTTTTGTAACTAATGGTGAAAATATTAAAGACTTGGCTTAAATACATGCCTCTATGAAAAACCAATGCATTTGATACAAATTGAATAACAAGCGATATCAACTACATTTATTGAAAGTAAAGTGCAGTAAAACCAAATGGTTTCAAATAGGAAAACCATATGTAGGCATTCATGCTTTACCTATGTCAAAATAAATATTATAAACAATGAATACAAAATATTGTAAATTGTGCCCATCAATTAAGTTGATTCAATAATACTATGATTTGCTTCTGACTTTGTTGAACTTACTTCTCTGCTCTAGATTAATGGGACTTCTGCTGTAGCCTACTTTTCTATTTAATACATGTAAATGAGTGCTAAATGCTTTTTTAATTCGAATCAGTAACAGGATAACTTAAGGCTCTCAAGTTGAGCTTACCGATTTTGAACATTGATTTTTGCATGGATTTCGATTTGATGAGTTGCATATGAAAGTTGCTCAAAATAGTGGCTAGTTCCATTGAAAAAAATCGAAAATTAATAATGCAAGGCCCCATTTAGGGCAATCAATTGTTACATTACACGAACTTTTAGCAGGTATTGGCTTGTGTAAGTAATACATTTGTAATGAATCACCATTTCATTTAAAGTATAAGAAAACCTTCAACTTTCTATAGTCTGTAGAAGAAAGGGTTACATGTGCTTTATATCAGGTTTAGAGTCATTTGTGGTTTATAATTAAAATAAAAAATCGTTCGCACCTCGTAGTTAAGTCATAGCTGGTTTACATGTATATGTGGCCATTGTTTGGGAGCAAGACCATACTCTTATCACTTGATTCGATAGAAACTCCAAACGTAACAGAATGTGATACGCAAACGATGAATCATTTAGATTTAACACGTTATTATAGAAAAATTTTAATAAAAGTCATGAAGAGACAATTAGGCTATTTATGTGCTTATAACTTGTAAATTCAATTATAATTTTTAGAAGTCATGTATTTTCATCTTGAATATATTAATTAAACAATAATCTAAAAAGCAACCAATAATCACACATTATAACTGTGGCTTCTATGCTTACAAATTGTAAGTTATTTAGTTTGGAACTCATCAAAGTAAGGTTGTAAATTTAAAATATTAAGTTACTTTATCTAAGTGAATAAGCCTAGTTAATTGGAGTCCGAACCATAGAATTTGTAATTCGATTGCATTAGGTGATGGTCTCTAATTCTATATTCAACAAATATTAGCTTGTAATCAGCGCCAGTACGTGGACAACGTAACACACACAAGTTAACTGCTTATCACTTTCCACGGCAATTTGGGTGGTGGTTGGGTATAAAATGGGTCATTGATGACCTACTTGATTGGGTAAAGCAACCCAACCTAACCTGAAATAAATGCACCCCATTTTGACCACCTGAAGATGGCCACATTTGACTGAGTGAAGATGTAATTGGTTAGACTGGATCGGTAAACTAAGATTTAACATTCATTATGCAGCTAACATGGGCATAAGTTCATAACACAAGTCATCAAACATCTTACAAAGTAACTAATATAGTATAATCAAACATTCATTAACATTTAAGTACATACTAATTCTATCATAGTAACTATTTAAAATGGAAAACCTCGTTGAAGCAAATATGCACCTGTTGAAGTGAACAACAAAACGTTATGTTAAATTCACTCTTTGTGAAGTAGCTAATTCAAACTTCAAAATTTCACTTGAGAACCTATTCAAAAGTGTTTATAAACTTTAGTATCTAATATGAAGAAATTTAACTCAACATTTTCAAATGAGTATAGTATGAGGTATGCCTTTTAATAGTATTCAAAAAGCTAGAAGCCTCTATAAGCTTTCGTATTCGACAATCTAAAAGTGTATTGGTGTTAAGTACTGGTCTTGCTAAACTATCATGGAAGATAACCTCATTAAATGAACGCCTATGTTTCTCATCACCGCAATAGAACTCTCTACCAATACTCTTTAGTGAGGTTAGAGAGTCACATTTGTTGTGATGTTTCTTTAACCTAATTAACTGCACCACGAAAGCAATAAAACTCTCTAAAACCATACAATTTAAGAGTCATATCCTAAAGTTATTGACTAACAATTTGAGATCGACTTTATTTTAGGTTCTCTTGCACTTCTATATCCATATAGTGTCAAACATGCATGTCTCTACCAAATGCAATTTCCACCTAAGTTAGCATTTTTATACATTATCCAGTTAATGGGCTAAAAACATAGAAATTGCAAAGGTTTGAAAACTAAGTTTATCATATACAACATTGTTTAAGGTTTAAAGGAATAAGAAATGTTTATCATTCAAATTGTAAAGCGTTCAATGCATGGAAGCTACGCATATATGTTCTAACTATATGATCAGGCTTATAGTCCTAGTGTTTTTATAAGAAAATAGGGGTGAATATGAATTCTGAATTATCTGCCAACTTCTCCAAAAGCATTTGTGAGTTAGCATACCCTCAATGATCTGAAACTCATGTACACTCAACATCTCAAGTTCCAATCAAATCATATCAATTCATGTTAGTACTGTTATCCCTATCCTGACAGTATAGTTAATACCCAAGTGTTTATCATATTTCAAGCTTACTTCTTTGCAAAACCATAAAAAGTCTTTCACAATATTTAAGAGCAGCAAGAGCGCTTTACTGGAGGTTGGCCTCATATATACTTCTAAGGTCGAAACAGCACATCCCTAGTAATACATCACAATTTGCAAAACATTTACTTCTATAACCACATATGCACATGATATGTTATACCGCCAGAATCTAGATTTATATAGAATATTAGCACCATCTCTAGCAATTTACTTGTGAATCCCGATTAAGCAACAAATTGTTCTATAAATTTCATTAGGTAATTTCATCATGTTTGTACCAGCTCCCAAACTTTCTTACTTATTTCCCACAAAAATGAATTCGGTCATATATTCCTTGTATAAATACATTAAAAGTTTCAAATAATAACTGTTATACACAAAATAATGCTTTTACCTTGTGCAAAAAGTCAGATCATTACAGATACCCATAAAAAATGCATTCATATGTTATGTAGTTTGCCATTTCAACCTAAAAGGTGCCTTTCAACATATGTTGAAACCCATAGCCTAGTCAAGAACTGTCTATTATGTTGACTCTCTGAGAATTGACACTACATGCTTTTTCAAATTCTTGTTTTGTGAGGGAATAGAAACAACAACAGCTCACAATTTCTTGCCATAAGGACCATAGATGTTGAGTGCCTGGTAAGTAATCTCAATTGTAGCTTGCATAGCTTTGTCTTGACTTATTATAATAGCAGTATAGCTTAATTGATATACACACGGACTAAGTCTCAACTAACCATCTAAAGGTTGGACTGTCTTTATTTGGAGCTTCCCTTACGAAGTAAGATAGAGTTGACATGGTGGTTTCTCCCAACAAAAGGAGCAAAGGGCATAACGTATTTCTTTATCAAAATATGTTGTATCAAATGTAACAACATCACCAAACTCCTTATAAGTTGCTCGACCTCTAGCGCTGGTCCAAGAAACACATCTAGCTTGAAGGTTTCATCTGTATTGATTGCCTGAAAAACTTTACATTGGTTGCTTGCGTTTCTATGAGGTAACATGCATTGCTTTCGTATCTTTAACCTCTAATCTTAATCTCCTAGCTTTTTGTTCCTGCAATATTTAGCCAAACATGACATGTTTTCCTTGCCTCCGATATCAGTAACAACAAAATGGTGGTTCTTATTAGGACCAGCTCTTGCAATGATTTGTTTCTCTTCTTTTGACACCTATACTTAGTCCCCAATTATGCAAATCAATTGGATTTGCTCGGTCTCAAACCATGATTGGCTTGAAGAATGACTGAATTAACTCTTGGCACCCATCTGTTGTCAAATAAGTAAGCTGAAGGGCAATCTTGTTTTGCGATCTTGACTTCCCAATAGAACATGTCATAGTAGAAACAGAAGTTTTGTTTGATGAGATTAATGATTTCTTTATAATATCACAACCTTCTTGCCTTTCATATTTTATGTATTACCAAAGCAGATAATTGAAGTTAACAAACATCATCCCTTGTTTTGGTACTTTTACAAATTTATGTTCATCTACTTCAATTTCTTAACTCAATCATTAACATCTTGAACAAAATTTATTTCTTGCTCCACTTGCATTAAAGTTTTCATCCATATTTTTTTTTGATGATTTAATACAATGAAACATATTAAACAATAATTTTGCAACTTTTAATAATGTTAATATTAAGCATAGTTAAATCTAAACCTAAAATAAAAGTAAGATCCATAACAGTAAATTGGATGGTACCAAATTTTTACTATGCAAATGATCATTAGAATTAATAAAAGCCTAATTTGATGCTAACCAAGTCAAGTGCTTGGTTAGGAGAGTAACAAAACAGTCAATGAAGCAGTAATCCATCTACTGTGTTTAATGAAGAAGGTAATGGCATCTGTTCAGTGGCCAGAGGGGAGTATTTATTACACAAAGAAAAAGGAGGAGAATCGGAGAAGAAAAGAACAAAATTTTGGTGCTCCGGAGCTTTACTTGGAAAGGAATATGTTAAGCATAGAACGTAACATATTATGAATATTTAATTTATTATGCCATGTCAGCTGGAGACAATTGTTCAGGTATGGCAAAAACTTGTTTGACAAAGTAGTTGCTTGTTAGTGGGTATATTGCAAGAAAAACTAAACTTGAGTCAGTATATGTCACCTTTACTTTAATACATTGATAAATATGAGTTTCAGTGGTCGCAATACGGCCAGGTTCCAGTTAGGCTATTGAGAAGTTTTTGTTTTTAGGCCATGCCTTTCTTTACACAGTTTTTTGTAAATAGGTCTAGGAAGTGAAGCGTGCAATTCAATATAACCTCTCCTTCCTGTATTGAAGCCAAAATATGCATAACAAATGTCCTGGTGATTATGATCCATTCGGTCCTTTGCTTTCTCTGTTGCAACTCTTTGTTCTTGTAGGGGTTTATGCTCACCATGCCTTACAGATGTAATATGTTCATGTCTTACTTGGATATGTATTTTTTACCAAATTAGTATAATAGGTTTAACAGGACGTTAGTTCAGAATAGAAGATAGACATTCAGGTCCTTTCTGGCATGACAGACCAAACCTTCCCACCCTTATTTTCTGATACTAGTGTCATATTGCTTGGTTAAACATACAGCTTTGTTGCTTGGTTTTTTCCCCATCCTGCTAGAGAAACACAGAATTGTGCTGTTTATTGTGTATCACCAAAGTTATATTCATGCTAGGTACATATGTATGTTGCTTCCAGAGCCAGGCCACTTACAGTTTTCTAGGTATGCTTGGTTTTGCCAGATTTTGATTGTGGGTTTTCTGGTGAAACAATCTGTAGATAAAATCCATTTTGCTGAAACAAAATTTTACCGGTCAATACAGTCACTAAGATAAAAGTTAGCAAATATGTTGCCAACTTTGTAAACCAGCTCTCTTACTCCCAGATGTTAGGACTGTTATCTGCTAGACTAAATTTGGTGTCCTATAAGGACTTTGGTGGTTTCTTTCTTGTTTCACTAACTTCACAAATCAATAAATCTCCCTCCACCACCTGCTACGTGCAAGCTAAGTTATCTAATTTGTTATAAGTTCCTTTGTTATGCATATCTTATTGTCCTTTCTTTCCTTAACAGTTGCTTTTTGTTATTTGATTTAGCGTGTCTTGTTTTCTCTTATTAGTTGCGCTGCCCCTTTTGTCGTTCAGTTATTTTGATGATGGAATCTTGCTTCTCCTTGTTAAGTGTAGATCATCACGTGTGTCATTTTTAGAAGGGTATTAAGCTATTAGGATTAAAGTCAGATCAATTGTCGGACATGCTCGATATAGGGGGCTTAAATATGTAGTTTTGTATGTATATTAAACTTCTGTAGCTCTGCAGGCAAAATAATATCATAAATGATGTCCATTTTGCTATATAATATGCTCATGTATTCAGATAGAGGTGATAAACTACTTAGTGGCTTAAGTGCACATCCTCTTCTGTCGCGTATGTTCCTGGAGTGCTTGAAGTACACTAGGTGTTAAATGCGTCACACATTACATTGCTGGCTTTGTTGTGGAGTGTGAAATGCCACTATGAATTTGGACAAGTGCGTGTTTAAAGCAAACTTGCTTGCTTTTGGATTTCTGCAGGATCATATGTAACCCATGAGACAAACCACTTCATCTATTTCTATTTGGATCAGAAGGCTGTCTTGCTGTTCAAATCTGGCTGATGGCAATTATGATAGGAGAAATCACAGTCTATGTCACTTGATCAAGTGTGTTTTCGGTATCTAGAAAAGGTTGCTCCCTCCAGTGTCTTTCTGCACTCACCTGTATATCTATCATTCAAGTAACTACTTACAACTGGATAAGGACTCTGTATCTGTATTTTTATGGTGTTTTCATCTTTAGTATTAATTTCTAAGTAATATTCAAGTAGAGGTACAGAGATTATTTAATCGTCGGTCCATGAGTTTATGAAGACTGCAGTAGGACCGACTTGTTTGCAAGAGCATAAGTGCTTTTTCCAGAGTGCTTTCTATTTTTCAAGCCAATAAATAAATAAATAAATTTACACTACTCTATAATTTTTTTAAGAAATTGGAAGGTATGAGTGAGTTGTACGTCAAAGAATTATTATATGCATATGTTTTTTAAATTGGTTCTCCAAAAAACTTTTTTTTTCTTCAAAACGTTTTACTTTTAGTGTCCCCAAACAGGCTGTAGGGATGTATGATATAACAACAGAAAAAATTGTGGGTTCTTCTAATGATGGTTTAAGGACGTTCTTGCGTCCGAAAAGTATGTTTTTCTGAATATTGATACGGTGGTTGTATGCGATTGCAAATTTCGACTAGTAAATGACCCAATTCTGTAGCGATCTGTATATACTTCTTGTTCGCGACATTTTGAAGTGCAGTTGCTTTTGCCTTGTAGAATGGACGGTAAAGTGCAAACTGCTTTCAGAGCTCCCAAGTTATTTTGATAATGTCTTGGTTATTCAGCAACATATGTTTGCAATGTTGTGTTGGTGAATAGATAGGGGTGGCAATATATGACCCGATCTGAAAATTCAACTCGAAATTGACCTGTTTAATTAGGATTAGGTTTGAAAATTTTGACCCGTATAAATATATGAGTTGGGTTAGAGTTGAACGAATTTGACCCGGTTATTAAATGAGTCGATTCGGATTAATCCGAAATTGATCCACCAATCCGAAATGTAATCTTTTGAAAGAACAATTCTTGATTTTTTCTTACCGTATAATAAAATATTTGCAATAAAAATAATCGATAATAGTTATTTATAAACTATTAAATTATATTGTATTTATAATTAATTTTTTATTTTTATACTTTAGTAAAATAGTGTAAGATAAAAATTATAATATTATCGAAAGTATTACTATATAGGTATTTTTAATGACGAATTTAGATTTTGTATAAAGGTTTTTATGAAAATTTTGTTAGATAGATATATTTATCAAAATTTTTATTGATATTATTAATATGCATTTATAATCATAAATTTCAGATGTTATCATATATTTTTAAAAAATAAAAATAACAATTTTTTTGGATAGTTTAAGAGCCGATGAAAACATTAAGAAATGCATATTTTATCGGATATAATTATATCTTGTCAGTAAAAATATTGTATATTTTTATTCAAACTAATTTTGTAATTTCGCTGAAATTTAAAAATATAAAATTAATAATTAATAATTTTAATTATTAAATGGGTCGATCCGAATGTGATCCGGTTATTAGTAGGTTGGATTAGGGTTGACAATTTTGACCCTATAAATTCATGAGTTGAGTTAGGATTGAACGAATTTGATCTGATTATTAAATAGGTCGATTCAAAATCGACCCACTAACTCATATTGTCATATCTATGAATAGACGCTACATACGGTTTCTTGATTGAACTATTTACATGGTTTGCTTTCTTCTGCCCGGATTGCTACCCTTGGAGCGGAAGGTAGGAGCTCCATTGTTTCATTTCTCTCATTTATTTATTTATTTATTTATTATTTGCAGCAAGATGTCACTGATCATTGTAATAAAGATTGATTTGTTCTACCTTATTCCATTCACTTGAAATCTTATCTCATATGGACGTGAAGCTTTGTGCCTTGTTTCAATTGGGCAGCACGACCTTCTTGTGCCCACATGAGTTCTCGAATCATTATTTCTTTTGGAAGTTATCTTTCTCATGTCTAAGATATCTCTCCATGCATACTTGGAGATCGCACAAGTTCATATAGTGATTCAAGACCCAATACAACATGCTTCGAAAGCTAACAAATCTCAAATTCTACTTCAGCAATCGTATCGAAGTCCTCATTTTCAGCTTTCGAAAGATTCTTTGAAATGTTTACTGACAAGAAATCTCCCTTTCTGGTGCAACAGGCCTTCATGATTTAAAGTCCTGTGGTCCAAAGGAAAGGGCACCCAAAAATAATTTAGGTGACATTTTAGAATGCTTAAAATAAAAATTTTTATGAAATTAAAAATATCTAAAAATATTTTAAAATTAACTCTATTTTTTTAATTTAAAAAAAATAATAAATTAATATAATACGTAATTATTTTAAATAAATTTAATATAATATTATAAATAATTTATGAAAATATAAATAAAAAATTAGATGAGAACTTTCTCCGAACGCCAAATGGTGCCTTAGCTGTATGGCAGCCCCACGTTTTGACCCAGTTTTGTTCAAGACCCAGACAACGCATGAGGACGAGTGCACGAACAGGTCCAGTTACCGTACAGAAGCATATGCATGCATGGATGGAGCTTTTCATATAGGTGAGTTCCAAATTTTTTCCTTTTAAATCTTTATTGGTTAATAAATATTCTTTTGACTCTAAAAAAGTACAATCTTTTACTGTGTTTTCAATTCCAAGTTCAAAACAATGGAGGCTTTAAGGAGGCTTATATACGGATAGTTACCAATTGAACAACTAGGAATTATATTTTCACTTCAGTTTGGAATTGAAGTGTATATACACTGATTCATTTTTCCACAAGTCTTTGTTACTATTCGAGAATATAGTTATAGTGATTCAGAAATGCTTTGTAACTGTTGGGAGATGGAAGGAGAGGTTTAGTAGATTTTGTTGGTGCTAGAGTCAGAGGATCAATTCAAGTGAAGTGATTTTGTAGGGCATGCTACCACCTTGCAACCTAAAGACATGCCAGGCGGGGTTAAGTGCACATAGTTTACACAATTCTTGGGGCACAGGTGCACATAGTATTGCAAAACCAATATATTTTTTCAGGACAGGCAAGTATAGCATCACCATCAGCTCCTAAAATTTGAAAAGAAGCTATCCTAAAATGAGAAAACAACGTAAAAGGCGCGATTCATTAGGTTTTGGCATTACAAGCTCTATGGTCCAGAGAATTTTACACCTCATACTCAGAACTATCTAGAGGTGACCTATTCATCGACAATCGTAAACACAACTTGCTAGCCTTTTTACCTTTCGAAACACAGCAAAGATGTTTTGTGAAGTTAATTTGACATGTATCTCTTCTCTCATGCCTTCCTTCGAGTTTACAGTGTACGTAGCATTAAGAACTAGTCTAGTTGTACTTGCACGCTTCCGCAACTTTAAAGATTATAAGAAAATCTCAAACTATTATTTTCTTTGTATATATGTTTCTGTGAGGGCTTCTCGTTGAGCCCTAGTAGTCCCTACCATTCCACGAAGTTATCGCACTTGCTACTTTGCACGAGAAGCTCAGGATCGAAAATTCTAGTCTTTCTTTACATTTTCTATCAACGTTTCTCTGGACTAATTTTATAAATGAAGTGCAACGATAATTTGAAATGGTTTGCAAGCTTTAAGACAGACTCAATTGAGAAACTTAGTTTCTGAAAAACGTAGTATTTGCAATTGGAATTAAAGAAATAACTGAAGCTTATCTGGTCTTTATATTCTGGAGTTTTGACCTATATATAACTACCAATTATTTGCTAATATATGTATTAGACTTAGAGGGCGCTTTTCTTCTTCATAGGCTGGTAGGGAGAGTTCATTCATTCAAAAGGTTTTCGGTGGAACTTGATTAGCTTAGATAGTTTCAATTTCAAATAAAGCTTATATCCATCTATCCCATTATGAAATATACATAAAGATAAAGGTAATGGATATATCGTAAGTAAGATATATTCCACTAACGGTACAACGTTCTCTATCCTTGTAAAGAATTTTGAATTGGAATTTTAGCGCACGTAAATATTCCTGATTTAAAATATATCTTTTGAAACTACAAAATAAAAATATTGTATATATTGTTGCCTTTGTTGTACATTTGGATTAACTATAATATGAAACAGAACATGCAGAAAGGCGATGACATAGGTGCAAAAACGGACGGTCCGGGCCAAATTAATATATCGGACCGGACCAGTCCGGCCCGGTTTTATTTCTTACGATTCGGTCTGGCCCATTAATCAGTTTTATATTTTAATTTTATATAAAAAAATAAAAATTATTTGTAAGATAAAATTAAAAATAAATATTTTTTTAGTAATATAAAAATATTTTTTATTGAAATTTGACTTGATCAACGGTCAATTTTGACCAGATCAACGGCCTATATTGACCGGTCAATATGAACAGTAACCGGACGGGCGGGCCGTCCGGCAGGCCACATAATCGGCCCGTTCTGTCACTATTCATCCGGCCGGGTGAGCCGATGGTGGGCTAAGCCCATGACCGCCGGCCGCAGTCGCCCGCCCGTTTAACTCGGTTGCCTTTTTACACCTTTAGGCGACGATATTTGTTAGATCCAGGGTAAGCCAGCTGGTGATAATTCTAAACTAATTATAATCTTAAGATTTAGGTACTTAGTCAATTTAATTTAGTTTATTATGGACCAGCATATCTTACTTCTTTTGTCTAGATAAAAATCAAGTTGCAACTCATACAAAAGCAATTGTGTTTTCTATAATTTTGGTATACTAGTTCATTCTATCTCAGTTGCAAAATTATGAACCTTAATACCCAAATCTACACATCTGTGTTTACATATGTTTATGATACACCTTGGGGGAACTATAACTAAAACTAAATTAAAAAGAAGAAAAGATAGATTTTGTTGATCCATAACTAATGTCAATTACCATGACATTTACAGCTTGCACTTTTCCAAGCAAGTTAAGTATTCCAATATTAGCATTTTTCACTTATAATTACATTCTAATTTGAGTATAGGATGCACTTGTCTTAACTAAAAATAAATTGATGGCCACTTCTAAATTAACTAGTCTGTTTTTATTTGGGCACTATTTTAGACCCATATGCTACTAATTCGGTCATATTTTACTAAATTATTTTGTTTTTTATTCGGGCTCAGCAAGTCCTACATCTTACTAATTCAAATTAAGCTCAATTTTAAGACCCACTAATTTTTTTTTCCAGCAATACATCGAATGATTCTATTTTACGGAACTCTAATAACCAAATTTAGAATCGCATTTATGCTAAAAATATTGGCCAACTTTTTATGAGTTATCATCTCTTACATATAAGCACATATCATTTTCAGTATTCAGCAAACGTGAAACTATTAAAAAGCGCGAGTTGTTAAGCCCATCAAGACAGAACTCACTTGTCTTAACCAATTACGAATTGCTAGCCCGCCTCTAATTTAACTAGTCAAATTTTGTTTGACATTATTTTAGTTTCCTAAACTACTAATCTGATCCTAACTCACCAAATTAGTCCATCTCTCATTCAGTCCTAACAAACCTTATATATTACTAATATGGTCCAACAAATACAACTCACCTCTAGATAGATTTCTATGTAACTTAGAAGCAAAGCTAATTAAAAAGAATTCTATGTGGCCTCTACTACTCAAGAGAAGTGTACTCAAACTTGATCCAGGTCAGCCTAGTCGAACAGGAAACCGACGATTGGACTGCCGTTCTGATTCGAGTCACTTACTTACCAAGTTATCGGTAGCAACAGTTAGATTAAAAGCTGTAGCAATGGTGGCGGTGTTTTCATGTTGGTATAACTTTGCTGTTGATCATATCCAATACAGTGGCACATTCACGAGCTTGCCCCTTACTTTAGATCGCATCTTCAAGCGAGATAGCAAAAGCACATAACTTTTGTTGGTCTTTGAGTTGTTGTTGTAGTTGGACTTCGTTACTGATAAGTGTTGCTGCTTATTGTTGTTATCATTTTTGGTATATTATTGCTTTCCTTGTGAGCAATAGCAGTTGGAGTGATAGTTGGATCAGAGAATGGTATGTTGAGAGTAGGTAATTCAACGATTACGGCAAAAACAACTTTGATAAGACACTCAGTAGCTTTATTCAGTTGATCAAAACTAAGCCGATCTTACAAATCTTAGAACTGATTAGCAGTGGAAATCGATAAACGAGCACCGTAATCTTATAAATTTTTAGTGATAAGCAGCTTACTATGTTGATCCTTACTATCGGAAGTACAAGAAGCGCTAAAATTTTTTGAAGAAGCCTGTTGGAAGCAAGTTGATCGGTAACTGTAATAGTACCACACTTTCCATTTGCTTCATCTAATTTATGGTTATGGTTAATGTTGCCGTTTGCGATTCGAAAATGTCGTGGTTTGATATATGCCGATCTAAATTTCTCTCAACTCCGATTGATTTTCTCCGATGATCTCCTTATAGTCGTCATTTCACCTAATGAGTTGATTCGACAACTTGCTGATTAAATCGATAATCTGGTGATCCAATAGTTTTTTCGGATCGATACTTGGATTAGATTTGATTCATATCCAAGAGGACCCAAACACTAGAAAAGTGTCCAGGATAACCTAGGCGCTAATCTGTAACATGTACGCACTATTCGAGAGCCATCAAGGTTGTGAGCCAGGTAACTCCTGTAAGTAGAGCTCTCCTTTTTATTTTGATTGCTCGTGCAAGCCCTTTCCACTAGCCTGCTCCTATTATGTCCGTATCATGTATAACATTTCCCTCCTTGAGAATTGGCATCATTCTCGAGGCCAATAAAGGAAGCTCCTCAAGCATTTGTTCAGTTGATGGAATAGAAGTAGAATATTTCGTTCGTCCTTTAGCTGAGACAAGTGAAACACGGGATGAATTCATGTTCAACGAGGTAGAGCCAGGTTGTAAGTAGTTGGTCCAACAGTCTCAAATAATAGGAACATGATTGTAAAAATGGCTGTATTTTGTGATCACTGTATTCGTCTATTGATGCCTATTTGTATGTTATAACTTTAAGAGCACACGATCGGGTGAGTATATTTAGCTCGAAGATGCTTATCTATTAGTTGCTTCATTCTAGTTTAAGCTCAAAGAAGATGAAATCGTAAGTTTTGAAGAACACCTTATTCAGGACGCTATATACCTAGCTCGTTTGATTGAAGTAGGCCGGTTGGGAAAAAGACTAGAGATAGTGGAGGGTTACCATAAATACTTCGTTAAGAGATTTCTTAGTAGTTGAATGAACGCTCGTACTATAAGAGTATTCCATCCAATGCACCCACTTGTGCGTGTGATCAATGAAAAAACGTCGCAAGTATGTCTCGAGTCCACAGTTAACCACTTCTGATTACCAATTCGTCTCTGCATGATACGCGGAGCTCATATGAAAAAGAAGTTCCCTAGGCATGATGTAATTCTTCCAAAAAGCACTCATGAACATGAGATCTCAATCTAATATAATGGTTGATTGGCATCCCGTACATGAAGGCGCACAATCTCTTTAGTGAAGGCTTGTGCTGTGCTCTGTACCGTATAAGAATGCTTGATAGTGGCGAAATTGGCATATTTAGAGAGACGATATACTACAACGAAGATCTCATCCTTTTCTCTAATGATAGGAGGTCATTGATGAAATCCATAGAGATGTTTGTCCACACATCATCGGGTATGGGTAGTGGTTGTAAGAATCCAGCAAGCTTAACACATTTCATTTGGCACGTGAAAAATGGCATATGTGGAATATAGTATTGTACGCCCTTCCACAAGCCATGTAAATAGAATTGTTGTGAGATTCACTTATAAGTGTGAAAATTGCCTCCATGTCCTCCACTTGTTGAGTTTTAAGATCATATAGCAGTTGTGCTCTAATAGCAGCATTTTTAGGTACCCAAAGAATACTTTCGTATAGGATAAGCCTATTTGATGTTGTGTTCTCTAGGCGGGAACCATCATACACCTTTTCAGTAGCTTATCGCTTAGGGATCCTCCATCTAAGTTGCTCTGAGATCTTCCTAGAAGGATGGTTGGAGTGTTACCAAAGTATTTAGTGATGCTTTTGGTCGTCGAGATAATGCGTCAGCGGAGTTGTTTTGTGCACCTAAATGGTATTGAATTTGATAATCATATCCCAAAATTTTACTAGCCATTTGAGCTAATCCAAGGTAGATAACTTTTGTCTAATATGTATTTCAAGTCTATTTGTCATCATTGACAACGAAAATGATGACCAAGCAAATATGAATACTATCTTTGAACCGCAAGTACTAATGCCATAAAATTCTTCTTGTATGTAGACTTTACGGCCATAGCAGGAGAAAAGGCCTTACTCTAGTATGCTATTGCTTTGCCTTGCTATGAAAGGACCTCATTAAGGCCCCTGCTGATGCATCCGTTTTAACACACAATGGTACGGTAAAATCAGGTGTGCATAGTACTAGGGTTGTCTTCATTACCAGTTTCAGCTATTGGAAGGATAGTTCTGCTTCAAAGGACCAAGTAAATGCTTCTTTCTTCAGCAATGCAGTCAAGGGAGCTGCAATTATCTTGTAATTCTTCATAATGCGGCAAAATATATCCTATCAGTCCAAGGAAACCTTATAGCCGTGTTGCTATAGATGGGGCTACCCACATGAGCATAGCCTCGAGTTTAGTAGGGTCAGCTATAACTCTATTTGTCCAAATAACGTCGCAAATATTTCGTTTGTGCATGCAAACTTGCACATGTCAAAATTTGCATACAATTTCTCAGTTTGCAAAACAAAGATATCGTGGTCAAGCTGCTACCAAGAAGTGTTGTAAATAAGAATGCCATACAAAAATAAACAAGAATTTATGAAAATAAAGGCATAAAAACTCGTTCATTAAATACCGTTGGATATAGAGAATGTTCCAAATTCTAATTACGATAGGGCACCCCATCCTTAGAGGCACCTATGAAGCACCCTCTAGAATGTTCTAAATTCAATCTCCACTGTTAGATATGAAGAACTATATGTCAGAATTCTTATGACAAACTTTCAGCTCAATTGGATCACAAGTCGATCTTAATTCGGTATCTTGATCAAGAAGATAGATAAAATAAAAACTACAAAACATGGAGGTCGATTTTTCGAGCAAAAAGGAAAAACTAAATTTTCTCATTTGTGTTTTAATTTAGATAGTTTAGGTACATATCACCGATAATAATTAAGGGAACATTTTGTAAGTGTTTGGGAAATAAAATTTTTTTAAAATAAGATTATTTGATTTTTTGGAAAACGAGTTTAACTATTTTAGTCTAAAACCTTATACATATAAAATTTGCGACTTATAATTTTTTATTTTTTAAAATAAAAGAATTTTATAAAATATTATAAAAAAATTATTGAAAAATATGAAGTATTTATTTGGAGTGATAAGCATTTCCAAAACTAATGCAAATCGTCCTCTAAGATTTTATAAATATGTTATACATACAATTTAAATTATATTGCAGTTCAAATCTACCACTTAACTGGAGATAGTTTGGGATTGCTTCAATAAGGTATATTTCAAAAGTGAAGTATTTATATAAATTATAGGTTTAAAATGAAAAATAATGTATTAATATTGAAAGTACGAGGCCAATTATCGGTCAACTAGTAGCGGTAAATTTAAAAATGTAACATAAGTAGCATGTAAAAAAATTTCTGATATGTAAACGAACGTACAACTTTAGCGGCAAGAGATGATATTTTCTTTTAATTTATTATTTTTGCTTCATTAATAATAACTTAAAGCTGTAATGTATTAAGTCTTGTAAATATAGGTTTATCAAATAACTTGTAAAGTAATTTAATTGTATTCTTTTGCATAAAATGGTGGAGTTTACGAATATATTATTTCAAAATAACAGTGAGTCTTAATTTGTTAATTACAATTAATTATGTGTATAAAATATCTTGCTAGTTATTTACATTAATTATATCTTAATTTGTTAATTATATTATTTATATATAATTATTAATCATAATTGACTGTAAAATATCTTGCTAGTTATTTTATATCCACTTCCATTTTATCAAGAATTTCGCTAACAAATTCATATGTGATTATATTAAACAATTAAAGCAAAAGTGCCATTATTGCCAAACTGTCAACACTGCACTGTGGTGCCCAATATTATTAATGTTATTACTGCTTAAATAAAGGAAAACTGACATTGTAGCATCAATGATATGAACCAAACGAACCAATAAAATTCGTCCACTGCAGTACTGGCTAACCATCTACGTAATTAGTTAGGCACCAAAAAACAATCCTCCAAAGATGAAGTTGTCCCTTTCTTAGTGGCTATCTAGCCTACTGTTATTAATAACTCATCAACATTCATATGTAAAACTGTGTTCTTTAATCAAAGCTTTGATTCTAAATTTCTAATCTTCATTGTTTACTACGCACAATGCATTGCAACACTGAACTCAAACAGAAAGCCATGATGCTTAGATGCTTTATCATATAGAATATAGTAATTAGCAGGAACCTTGCATCTCTACCCAAATGTCAAGCACCAAGGATAAATGCCAGATTGATAATATAATACTCAAGTACCATGACTAAAGAATAAATCAACCAGATCTCCCTAGATCAACATAAACATGATCTATCTCTTTGATCAAATACTGTTTTACTGAGTCGATTAATTAATTTCTCATCTGAAAAAGCTTATACCCATCGATCATTACATTGAAGAAATCAAAGACACGTGCTCCAGCGGTCTCCAAAATCCCAGACCCCATACACAGCAGCAATGCTGGAGGAAAAACATCAACCAAAAAAAAAAAAAAATCTCCAGATTACATTGATCCACTACGACTCTACTTCAACTGAAACCATTCCCTACTTTCGCTCAGTTCTCTCTCTCCATATTCAAAAACTTTCTTCTTATCTTCTTTTTCATTTTTAAAAGATGTTTGGAGAATCACCAAAATCTTGGTCATGATCAGTAAGCAAACCCACCGGCGGCAGTAGTCTTGTTAGCGCCGGTTTTACTACGATGGCGAGCAGAAGCAGAGGCTGTGCAGTTCTCTCTCGTCAGCACGCTCTCTTCCTCCATGACTATGTGCTTGCACCTACACTCCACGCTGCAGAACGCTCTATCACCTCTGCACGACACAAACCAAATCAAGCACTTCTTTGTGAATCAAACTTATACCAACTTATTATGCTAAATTACTATCTTCATATTCTACATGAAAACTGTTTGTGAGCTATAGTAATCAAAAGCTAGAGATAAGCTAGAGAGTGCAACGAACTCTATATGTATTAGAAAGTAATCTAACTACCTGTAGATATAGATGTCCTTCCCATGGGACAAGCTTTTGTGGCAAAGAAAGCAAGAATCCAAGAAAGAAGTAGTACGAGGCAAGAGAGGAGGAGGTGAAGAAAGAAGGGAAGCTTTGCTTAGTATCATGGAAGAAGAAGAGTATCTCTGCTGCTGTTGCTTGTGTTGAGTCTCCAACAGAACTCCCAAACCTGCCATCTTTGATATATATCTTACCTTCTTTAGTCCCTACTGAAAGAAAGAGAAGTAATGAGTTGAAGGAGCTGAGTTCTTTTCCCTTCTTCTTTGGCTTTGTTTTATAGTAACGAAGGTAGAGAGATCGAAGGGAGTGGTATGTTGTTCCTCAGGAAGAGAAGTTCGAATAATGGGGATTGTGAACTTGTTTTTGATTTTGTTTGTTTTGGTTACTCTTTCCCTGCAATTATTGTTGTACTACTATAGCTCCTACCTGTGAATTATTTGCATTTTAAGTTGCGGCATTAGACTTGGAATAAGATGTTATTTATACATTTTTTAGACAATAATATTTTAATTGCTGAAAGAGCCAGCTTTTTGGGAAAATGACTGATCAGTTTTAATATTTTGCGTCATGATGTTCTGGAAGAGCCAATTTTTTTACATAGTCCCTTGTTGCGAAATTAATGATTATTATATGAAATATTAGTTCAATTTTGAGTAAATTTTGAGTATATATAACTTCACGAATATTGTGAAACAAAACTACATATATTTAGAATTCTTTCCAAATTAATTAATAATAAAAAATAAGTTCAAATATTTATAACTATCATATTAAAATTACTAATAAATAATATGAGACTAAATTTTTTTAAAATATGCCTTCTAATATAGAAGCTTTATTTTTTTGAAGTGAAATAGATTATTTGCTTCTAAACAAAATACATTATTTGTTCTGAAATAAAATAAATTATTGTTCTGAATGAATCCGATTAATTGTTCTGAAATGTAAAATGCCACTATCTTAAATGAAGTATACTATTTGGTATGAAATGAAATAGGCTATATGCATTGAA
Source organism: Acanthochlamys bracteata (assembly GCA_019914995.1). Taxonomy (NCBI): domain Eukaryota; kingdom Viridiplantae; phylum Streptophyta; class Magnoliopsida; order Pandanales; family Velloziaceae; genus Acanthochlamys; species Acanthochlamys bracteata. The sequence continues at coordinate 3,173,227 of CM034136.1, forward strand.
ATGAAATGAAACATGAAAGTCCTAAAAATAGATAAACGATTTGTTTTGAAACAAGTTGGATCATTAAGTAAAATAAAGTGGGCGACTTGATGGATTCAACTTTGTATCATATAACGAATTTAGCATTATTTCAAAACCAATTGACAATAGAAAGAATGAGCTAAAATTTTTATAAATATTATTTCAGAACTATTATTATGCAATACGAAATTAAAATATTGTAATATATATATATATATATACTTCTTGGTGTTCAGTCAAGCAACTCAAATTTGAATTTGAAAATTTTCTTGCAGGAAACAGTAGAAGAACCTGTAATTTGAAGACCAACAGCCTAGTATCTACCCTTAATGCTAGAAGATCCTAATGTTCTGAGACTGTTTTCCGTAGTAGCAGTATAATGGGAACCTTTGATCAAAGAAAACAATAACAATATCAAATTATTGGTATATGCTAATTAGAAATCATACAACTACAGAACTACTCCTTAAGTAAATACAACTACCAAGCTACTCCTTTAAGTATAACATGCATGATCATAAAAGTTTCCAGTAAATTAACATGGTACTGAAAGAAACCTTGTTATAAATAATAGAAAAATAATTAATTCGTGATATACTTTTTGAATGAAAGAAGTGACTATTAAAAGTGGTCCAGTAAATGAGGAATCAGCAATTAACAGATGCATGCATGCTCAGTTGTCTTCATTTGTGTGAGATGGGGACGACATGCCTCAAGTAAGATGGTTGATAACTTGATATGGACAGGAAGAAGAAAATCATAAGAAAGAAAACAGTGGGGCAAACAGAAATAGTCACAGCTTGTGTGTCTGATGGTGAGAGGTTATGTGCCCTTTTCATGTATTCCATGACTCATCCCTGCTTGGATAATGATTGGCAGTTGTGTTTCTTGTTAATTTCAATTGCTGCTCTCGTGAAAGTTCTTCGGTTTTGGATCTAAGACGAATTCTTATTATAACGATTACTGTTATAATAGTTGTAATAGTCTGTACATATGATGTGTTAAGATGATAGTCACATGCATAGTATATGGAGACTATAAGATATATACTACATATATGATCTTCACTAATTGAAATTTACCGACTAACTAAATTTCATTGGTGAATGTTACAAATATCAGCCGAAAATACTTAGTAAACTTTTGCAATTTTTCAACGACAGAAAATCTATCTATAGATAGGCTAAACTATCGACTAACAATATGTAATTAGTCATTAATCAATTTTACATATTGAATTAACATCTTTTGTCGGCACACTTTCCAACTGCATCTAGAACTGCGCCAGTAAGGTATATCAATTATCGACTGATTTATGTACAGTTAGTACATTCTATAGAACAAAGATAATTCAGTTGGTAAGTTAGAATTATATCTGTTCCAAATGCACTGGTTTTTAAAGTTTTTTCTCTCAAGCTCTGGAAGCTATGCTTTTGCTGACTGAGTTTAGAATTGCGTCGGTAAAAGTATAGCAGTTGCCTGCTTATTTTCATATACTCGGTAAAAGTTATTGATGGTTACAATTTTGGTCGATAATTTGAATTAAATTTGGCTGAACACACTTACTTTCTAGATTTTTTGTTCTTCGGAACGTGAAAGCTATTTTTTTGCTGAATGATGTACAAATTCTTTAGTAACATATATCATACTGACTGATTTGTATGTAATTGATAACTCTTACATACAGATGCAAATACAAGCGGGCCGAATCGGGCAAACCTAACTCAGCTCGCTTCCCACATTCGGACCGGTTCGGTCTAGCCCGGTTATATTTTTTATGATTCAGCTTCATTTATCTATTTTTATTTTTTTATTTTATATAATAAATAAATAATAATAATTTAAAAATAATTTTAAATTAAATTAATTTTTATTATTTATTTATAAAATAAAATAAATAATAAATATTTATTATTATTAATAAATAATTTTTTATTAATAATTGATTTGATTAACTGTCAATATTGACTAGATCAACAGGTCGTCGTTAATCTATCAACGTGCACACTAACCAGACGAATATGCCATTTGATGGGTTGATAATATCGGGCTATTTGACCGGATCACGGGGCGTGCATTTAGCCCTATCCGAATTTGCATCTCTATTCTTACCTATTAAGGTACTTTTAATAGGTAACTCGAAATTATCTGTAGGTAACTTCAAATTAAAACGTTTAGGAGTGCTTATGAAATAAATTTTTTAAGATGAAAAATATTTTTATTTTTTCTAAAAAATAAGCTCTTATTTTTTTATTTTTAAAAAAATAATAAAAATATATAATAAAAAAATCTTATTATGTAGAATTTTTTTATATTTTTTAAATTTTCAATAATTTTTTTAAATATTTATAAAATATATATTAGAAAATGAAGAATTGAAGAATACCGTACGAGAAATGTAATCCCAAACAGACTAATTCGGGTCTCGAACGCACTGATTTTCTAAGGTTATTTTCTTGATTTGTTGTTCACCGCTCCACTGTGCAAAAGCTAGTTCTTATGCTGATTCTTGATTTGTTGTTGCGCTGCTACAGCCAGCAATCGCTCTGCAGCTACAGCGCGAGAGCTCGCGGTCCCTAGCTCACCGCCACTCCGCACGCCAGAGACGCTCTCCACCGTTGCTACCGCGCCACAACCCTATCCACTGTGCCAACTGAGCGACGAAAATCTGGCGCAATTTCGAATCTGGCTACAAGCTTAAATCTCCTTTCGTTGGTGTCGCCGTTCTAGACACAATCATCTACGTGCTCGTTGCTGCTGGAATTCACCGGCAGGAAGCCATTACCTTCAGCTATTTGTGAGATCATCCATGTAGCAGGTGGGTCCCATCTAGCTGGTAAACTGAGATGCCTAGTTTTTTTGCAAACTTTGATCGTACTGCATGTGTGTATAAAATGGAATAAGATTAATTTGTGATAAGGGTGAATCCGATGAATTTAGAAAAAAAGACAATTGGTCTTACTACAACGCATACAAAATTTGTTGATCGATGGATGAATGTAATTATGTTATTGTGAAGATATAATGAATCTTTACATGTTAGTATTTAGGATTTTTTGTTGACATTAAGATATAATGAATACAAACTTTGTATATAGGTGCTTCCTATTAATTTATCTTTATAGCGTCATTAAAATTTAATAGAAGACGACTTTCGCTACTACAATAAAAGAAAAAAAATGCTGATTGGAGACTCATGATTTTAATGGCTCTAGTAATGATAAGTGCTTTTCTTAATTTACTTATTATTTACTATTTATTGTATCTCACACTAGACCTCAAAGTAGGGTACATTGATACATAAACGCACACCAAATTCCAGTGAACTTTGGTAGAAGCTGGAATAAATCACCTTGAGCAAGGGGATTTAGGGGACATTTGGTGAGCTTTTGAAGTGCTTATCATTCCAAATATATACTTCGTGATTCTTAATAAACTTTTTGTAGTATTTTATAGTTTTTTTTAGATTTTAAAAAGCACAGAAAGAATATATGTCGTAAACTTTTTATCTCTATAATCTTTTTTTGAGATCAACAAAAACTAAGCTTGTTTTTCGAAAATTTTTTAAAATGTCTTTCATTTTAGAAAATCTGCATTTCATAAGCATTACCAAACGTCCACTTAGAAGATGATGAGACAAGCAGTAGCAATGAATAGTTGTGGAGGTAGCTTGCGACGCGATTGCCGGTAGAGAACAACAATGGCAAACTTAGGGTTTTGCTCGAACGGGATTGCAACCCAATCCAATGTAATGAAAGTAAGCAATAGCGCGAGGAGGGTGAGGAGAAGGTTCCTGGACCATTCATTAGCAAGGGTCACTAAAAAATTGGCCGGATCTAGACTTGTGGATAGAGGCACTCGTGATTGGCTGACATGACGGCAGTAGGGACAGCAGAATTGGAGAGAAAAACGTCAAAAGAGGACCAATGATGGAAGTTAAATCGTGTGTGGGAAGAAACGCAAATGCTCGCACGGCCGCAAAAGATAAGTCTTTGTAGAAAGAGAACAAGAAAAAAAATAATAAAGGGAAGAGAAAGAAGGAAATCATGAAGTTAGTATTTGGGTTTGTACTAATATGAGTAAGTTCAACCATCCGGTACAAACTTCAATTAGACTGAGATTCAAGAGGACGGTGCAGTTTAAGCCTCACTTGCAAGTCCAGATTGATTTGGGATTGCACTCAGGCTCAGCTCTAATAATCATATAAAAAATTTGGGTATAGCTAGCACTATAGGTGAAAATATGTGTCGGGCTAAACGGACAGGCCCATGGTCCGAGGCTTGGTCCGTTCAGCTCGGTGAACAGTGACAGGACCGGACCGATCCGGTCCTACAGACAGTATCGAGCTGACATTGTCGACCCGCCTGCCCGATTACTATCAACATTGGCCGAACAACTTGATCGTTGATCAGATCAATTTTTAATTAAAAAATATTTTTAAATAATAAAAAAAATAAATTTTAATAAAAAAATTTAATATTTATTTTTATCTTAATAATATTTTTAAAAAATTATTTTTTAAATTTATTATTAATTTATTATAGAAAATTAAAAATTAAACTTAGTAAATGGACCGGATCGGGCTATGAAAACGAAATCGGGCCGAACCTACCTAACCTGTGTATTGGAATCGGGCTGGGCCAGCCTAGGCCGGTCTATTCATTTGGCCAGCCTGTTCATATTTGTACCTCTAACTAGCATACACTAGTCAGCCTAATGAAAAAAAATTTCACTTACCAAAATTATTCATAACAAAAAGTTGGAATATTATAGATAATTACTATGAGAACATGGGAGCCATAGGTGGCAATTTGCTCTCCACTTACGAATTTTTCCTAAGTTGTTATCATTACATTAGGCTAGAATCAGTAGCTTCCCCGTTTTGCTTAAGATGGATGTATATGTCCTTCTGTCTTGAAAATAAGTCATGTTGCATAGTATCTGTTGAATTATGTCCGTAATTTGTGTAGAAATGGAATGAAAAGCATAATCTCAATTCATTAAGTGATACATGCTACAACATTAAAAATAGCTACGTGGAATCTTGACATTTGAAATTTTGATTTTCAACGTTCAGTTAACAAAAGGTTTCCTGCATCTTGGTTGAGTAGTAATTCACAATAAGGTCATGGTAGCCATAGGAAAGCAAAAGTTTCCTCAGAAGTGCTTGTCTTTTCCCTTTGTACATTTATTCAATGCCAAAAAGTTAATGCAGGTCTAGAAAACAAATTGTATGTTCTTAAAGAGTATTATTTACTCTTTGATGCATCCTGCCAACAATTTGAAACTTATGATCCTTTTCTCTAGGTAATTTTCTTTTCTATAGAACTGTTTTATGGATGCTATGAGAATTTATAGCGAAAGAAAGAATTTCTACATTTTGTAAATATTTTAACAATTCAACAGCTTCTGTTGGCTGCCATAATGTAACAGGTCACTGATGATGCTGACCACCGAGTTGTCGATAGGGCTACTGTTACTAGATTTTGCAGCGAGTGGAAACAGCTAATAAAATATCCACAGCTGTTGTTATTGCACATGATGAGGTGATTAGTAAAATATGAATCCTTCAAATTAATTTGCTCTAAATTACATCTCAATGATTGTGATTCTAAATATCGCAGATAACACCACCTAGTAATGGGCTAGAACAAAAGATTCTAGGGTGAAAGGGAGCTGACATGCAAATGATGTAAATAAGCAGCACATAAAGGAGGATGTATCAAATGCTGAAATAATAATATTATGGAGTCTCCCTTGGAGATTGATTTCAGCATATGTACAAATGGTAAACTCATTGTAATTGGCCTGAGGTTTGTCTTGAGCGCGAAACCAATCTCCAAGGGAGACTCCATAATATGTTGAAGTAATCCTTCACAGACCATAAATCAGCTGTTAATGAGGATTGGCTGTTTTATAAAAGTAGGTTGATCAGGTAGCAAGGTGCCCTATAACTTGCATTAGACAATGCTTCAAGAGAAATAAAAACAACCACATAAATAAATACTTTTCATTAATAAAAATATTTATACGGAAAACTATGGAAACAGCAAAAACTTTATTGTGGAAAGTACTTTTTTGTAAAACATCTTTGTTAAAGAACTTCTAGTTAAAAGAGAAAATCAAATGAATAGAACATTGAAGTGATGATAAATAGTATTTCTAAGCTTATCAAGTTACATTTCGTAGTTGTGGCAAAATTTGCAAACTCAATCATAGGCTACAATTAAATATTAAATTGAAATGGCCTACTATTGTAAAAAGATTTTGCTAAATGAAGTTTTAAAGGCATATTATTGCAGTTTTTTTGGGTTTGTTGTAGTTATTTAATATTGGTAATGGGTTTGCTAGTTTTTGTTTACAGTGTAAGATGTAGGCAACAGTATGGAAAGATCAAAAAATTTTCTCTGAGAATGTTTGTGTTTAATTTGGTGACTGTTTCTCTGCACGAAATCATTGATGTGTTTTCTGTCCATAATCTTATGCTGTGTACTGTTAAATATCTACCTTTTGAAACTGCCCTGTAGTGCTTATTTTTTCCCATGCATGTGCTTTTGTGTGATGTGAAAGCCACCTTTTGCAGTTGAAAAGTTTTGAAGGAGTTATAATTTGGTGGAATTGTGCACTATTGCTTATCTATTGCATATGTAGGTTCTCCTGAGGGGCCCAAAGACTGCCAGGGAAGCTCAGATGCACTTTGGTCCTGCACCTGGTGTTCCACATAGCCATACCAAGCCTTATCTTCGCTCAAAGGGAAGGAAAATTGAGAGAGCTAGATGAAGGAGAACAGCAGGAGTTTCAGAGTTTGAGTCTATTTTATTAGTTTCAAGACTGAGCAAATTGCTCTGTTGCCTTAACAGTAGCAGGAGTTGTTTATGATCACTGAGTTTCTCCTTTTGGAATCTTGATTAACTATGGTTCCAGCATATTTTGGTTGGTGTTACGTTTCTGTAGTTTCTAGCTATCTTTGTTGCTGGTTATTGCTATATTGAACATCCCCTGTCCACATTGATTTAATTATTTATGGATATGCATAATGGTGTGAGTAATGGCTTATGTTATCTTGTATGGCTCGCGAACTGAGCTGAATATGTGACTTGTCATTATCCTATGAGGTTGGGATCAGGTCAGATTTGTAAGCTTATTATTACAAGACGGTTTATGAGCAAAGCAATACATTAGCCTTGAAAGCAGTTCTGACGAGCACTCATAATGTGATAGAACGGTTACATTTCTTTATTAGCATTATAGTTTACAAGGCTCTAACACAGTTGTAACTAGTGTTTTTGAATAAACTCGAGTATGTGATCTGCAACTTCATCAGGCCTTTCTTGGTTGATGAAGTGCCCAACTCCTTCCATGACAACTACATCCTGCAGCAGAGGGAGGTCGTTTTTGCAGGTGCCACTGTGTATGTAGTCTTTCACACCAGGAATATGATATGCGAGGTCTAAGTCACCAACAAGGAACTTCACAGGCACATTCAGCTTAACTCCAGTCCAAGGTCCCATTAGATCCCAGTTTCTGCAAATACAATAAAATCTTAACTAAGCTTCGATAAGTTTAGGAATTACAAGCTTCCAATTAATTTGTCAATATTAAGTTTGAACTCTATTTCCACAATTGCTGTGTGCGCCAAAGTTTTTATCAGAGAAGAGATAACAACCTACACGTAAATGCCTAAGAAAATAGTTACAGATCAATAGGGCACCTATGTAGAGCGCAGCTGCCCAATGCTTCTAACTTCAGTTGACCTATCATTTGACTTCTACCTTTACACTTCACAGGACAAGGGCTATTGGCAGAAGTGAAAGAAAGAAGCAAATGTCTAGGCTAGAAGTGAAACAGAACTAATGCATATAACTAAGATCATGCCAGGAAGCAAGTTGTTATTTGAATTTAGCCAGAAATCAATTTTGTAAAGAAGACTTTATTCAACGGCGATACATACAGATTCATGCAGCGATAGTAGTTGATTCCTCCAGAAAAGCCTGACTTCTTAAATTTGCTGGCAAAGTAATTAATATCTTCTTCCGAGAGCCAAGGAGGCAATGCAATCTGTGCATCAGATGAACCTAGCCCCTTCACCATCATTGTAGGTTGTGGGCTACGATTTGTCAAAACTATCTTAAACAGCAAGGCAGTATCCATACTAGAAAGTTCTTTTTCGACAACTCCAGGTTCCTGTTATGAAACAAGCATAACGAATCAATCTCCAAAAGCAAAAGAAAAATGTATAACAACTATAATCACCAAAATAAAAGAAGTACTTCAATGCAACCTTATAACAGTTGCTTTGTATCCAAAATTGGGGATACATCTTCTCTGTTGCTTAGAAAAACACAATAAATGATTCCAAGTAAGGAGTTTGAATTTTTCTATCGATAATGCATCTTCTTGAAACACTCATATTCTTCATTGCGGGCGAAGATGCCAAAAGTACATAAAGAGTTGCACTGCACTGATATTATTGATTTTCAAGAACACAGTGAGGGCCACGGGATCTGTAGATCTATATCTAGAATTCATCCCAAGAATAGTCTTAGGGGGTGTTTGGCTTTGCTTTTCTCCAACCCAACTTTTCAATTCTCCATTTCACGTTTTTCAATACATATTTTATAAATATATAAAAAATTTATTTAAAAATTTAGAAAGTGTAGAAAAATTCTACGGAGTGAGATCTTTTTATTACATATTTTTATTATTTTTTTAGAAGTAAAAAAAATAGAGCTCGTTTTTCAAAAAGGACAAAAATACTCTTCATTTCACAAAAGCTCCATTTCATAAGCAATCCCAAACACCCCCTTAATTGTTATAGAATTGCAATGACTTTGAAACACATGCCAATTCAGGCATGGAAAGTGATCTACTCAAAAGCTCAGGGTGCTTAACTTTGATGAGATCTTTATATTTATATCATTACAAGCAAATTCATTTGTGTTTCCAATATTTTCCCAATCCAGTGGCAAGTAAGGGACATGTATTGCTGGCACCTTAAACCAGATAAAAACAAACTCATTCACAGTCCTCCGCTTCAATCAGATTTTAATTATACCCAGAAGCAACTACATGGGCCATATCAACTTTCATTGCCTTGTCCTACTAACTGCAACTTTTTTCTTGAGAATTTTTGCAGAAATTGGCTATAAGCTCTTTGAACAGAAAATCTCATTTATTGAAGTGGACCAAGCACAAATTATATATTTCCCAAAATACCTGGAACCTACAGATGTAGTGATCATCACCATATACAGCCCTGAAGAAGTCAACCGGCCTGTGCGCGGGATTGCGCGGATTGTACATAACGCTGAGGTTCACCAGTGCTCGTACCTTATCCGGCCTGAAAGTGCAAAGAGCCCACGCTACCAGAGCTCCCCAATCATGCCCAACAACAAACACCTGACACCAAACCACAACAACTTCAACTCAATCAAATAACAATAGGAAACGTTAGTTTTCGGTTCATTCAACTTGCGTGTTTATTGATTTGAATTGGTTACTTTATCCTGACCAAGTGAGTTGATTAGAGAGATAAGATCGCCGACGATATGGAAGACGGTGTAGGAGTTGATATCTTTAGGAGCATCAGTATCACCATATCCGCGGAGGTCCGGTGCGATAGCACGGTAGCCATGGGAAGCGAAGGAGAGGATCTGGTGGCGCCATGAGTACCAGAGCTCAGGAAAGCCATGGAGAAGCAAGACTACATCGCCGGAACCCTTCTCTGCAACGTGCATGTTGATTCCGTTTACGGAAACAGTACGGTGTTCAATTGTTTCCATTGATTCCGTTGACCGATGAAAAGCAAGAGCAAGACTGCAAGAGAGATGGTGTGCTGTGTTGAACCTTCAGTTGAGTTAATGAGTTATTAAGAAATGTTTAGTTAATTAATTTTTTGTTTGTAGTGCTAGGATCGTGCTTGGCCTTGGAGAAATCGAAGGAAGCTTCTCAGTGCGGTCAAGTCGTTTGAAGTTTGAACAGGCAGGCAGGAATCTTATGATCTTCGGAAGATTTGGTACTCTAGAAACGTTGCAGTGAAAGAAATAGGACAATTTCTTATAAATTTAATTAGGAGTGATAATTCCGGATTCTAAAATTAATCTGAAATTGATTCATTTAATACGAATTAGAATTAAAAATTTTGATCGTATAACTATAGATTGAATTATGATTAAATGAATTTGACTATATTAAATAGATCGATCTGAATTAATTTAAAACTGATCTACTAATCTAAATTATAATATTTTGAATGAACAACTCATTTCTAACTTTTAGTTACCGTATAATAAAATTTTGATAACAAAAAATTAATAATAATAAATTATAAATTATTCTAATTATATTATATTTATAATTAATTATTTATTTTATAGCTTAGTAAAATAGTTTAATATAAAAATTTAGTATTAGAAATTATTACTATGTAGTTGCTTCTTTAATGACGAATTTAAATTTTGTAAAAAAATATTTTATCAAAATTTTGTCAAGTAGCTATTTATCAAAATTTTTATCGAAGTATTACGATATATTTATAATCATACAAATTTAGCTGTCACCACATATTTATAAGAAAAATTCTTTGAAGATTCTAAACCTATGAAGATAATGAAGAATGCATATTTGAACGGATACTTATCATATCTTTTCACCAAAAATATCGTACACATATATTACAACTGATTTTATCATTTCACTCATGCTTTAAAATATAAAATAAAATTAATAATTTTAATTATTAAATAGCTCGAACTGAATTTGATTCGGATATAACTAGATTAGATTATGCGGACAATTTTGATCCATACAAATTAATTAATTAAATTAGAGCTGAACGAATTTAATCTAATTATTAAATTAATTAATCCGAAACTGACCCATCAATTTAAATTACTATTTCTATATCCAAGAAGCTTTTTAACTTCAATTCTAAGTGATAGTTCCGAATTACTTAAAATAATTACCTTTTTAAAAAGAAAATTTTAGAATTTTTAATAAATGAGCTTATTTTCTGAAATCTTAAGAAAAAATAAAAGTTGTACTAATAAAGAGTTTATAAAGTACAATTTTACTTTTACTTTTTGAAATTTGAAAATATTTTCTACAGTATTATAAAATACTTTTTTAAAAATGAAAAGTTAAAAACAGAAATGAAAAACGTTAAAAAGCATCTTAAACAGTCTTTATAGTAAAAATAATATCAAATAATATGACAGATTTTCATAAACAACGATAAAAGTCGAAGCTCAACGACATATTAAATGCAATCAATATTTTTTTCCACTATTTTGTCGGGAAGTGTGTATCTAACTTAGTCGATGTTTTGGAAACCTTATAATCTCCTTTTCATTCCAACTTTTTGTTTCACGTTTCACAATAAAATTTAAAATACTCTATAATTCTTTTTAAAATTTAGAACGTACAAAAAAAATTCTACGTCGTTAAATCTTATTATTAATTTTTTAATTATTTTTTAAAGTAAAAAAAGTATGGCTCGTTTAAAAGTTTTTTAAAGTATATTCTTTTACAAAAAACTTTTTTTTCAATAAATACTTCCAAACACCATGTTAAAACGTATTGTTAAAAGAAATAGTATAGAATTTTATATGAAAGTATAAGATTATATTATTAAGAAAATGTAGATTATTTTTTAAATATAATATCCTTTCTACGAAATAGAATTTTCTTAAGAGAAGAAAGACTTTTTACTGAACTGAATTTTATTTTATGGGGCAAGAACCCCCTAATAAGGGTTTAATCTTTTTAAGACTCATGAGAGCTCTGAACATCTACTCTACGAGAGAAAATTCTCTTATGTGACATAAATCTCCTCATTATAGGTGTAAAAATAGGCCGAGCCAAACAGGACAGCCTGCAGCCTGGTAAGTTGGTCTGGATACTGGCTTGCTCGGTCCGTAAAATAGTGATAGGATCGGGTCGGCCCGGTCCAAATTTATAGGCAGTATTCGACCGATCTTACCGGCCCGCCCATCCGATTATTGTGATATTAACCGTTGACTAAGTTAATTTTTAATTAAAAAATTTATTTTAATCATAAAAAATAAATTTTAATAATAAATAATTTATAATATTTATTTTAATTTAAAAATAAATTTTAAATTTATTTTATATAAAATAAAATTAAAATTGGATAAACAAACTAAATCGAATTATAAAAAATATAATCGAACTAGGCTAGTTCGGCACGATCTATTTACTTGGGCTGGCCGGGCCAGTCCGGCCCGTCCATTTTTGCACCTATACTTCTCATGAGGGTTGAACCTTATGCCAGAATATTAGTTATTGAACATACACCCTACAACCACTTGGTTAGATATAGAAAAGAGGAAGTTTATAATATGATATAATATTGTTAGTTATAATGTTAACCAATATAGGATTATTTTTCTTAACTTAACTTTCTCTCTGTGAGATAGAGACCCCCTTGTGATGAATGAATAGCCTTCTCGGGTTGGGATAGAAATCCCCTCACGGCTGGCTGTAATACTATATTGAATTTGGATATGAAATCTAATACCAATTGATTATAGAAAAAGAGCTAGAGAAAGCAGAATCTTACTACAATAGTACTATAGAGTTATATTATTAACTAATATGTGATTATGTTTTTAATAACATAACAATTTAACTTTAAACTTCCTACCAAACAAGCACTCTAAATTCTCATAGGAATAGCAAAGCAAGTTGACAAACACTACTACAAGTAGCTATTGCAACTTTTCAAATAGAGTTTGGCCAAGTTCAATCCTTCTTCAATTGAATTACCTAGCTGAAAGCTCACTCTGCTCGACGGAGGCGTGAAGCACATCATTAATGATATTGTATATAGGAAGATGCTTCTTGTGATACAAGGTGTGAGACTTAATGAAAATTTTCATTCCCTCTAGTTGGCAAGGATATTATACTTAGAGAGGCAATATTCAAACAATTTGGATAGTTTAGAGATACAAGTATACGAAAGTTTGTGAGAGCTCACTCCACTTTTACTCTTTTCAATTTTTTAATATTTTAAAATACTTTTGTAAAATTTAAACCATATGGATGAATTATACATCATAAAATTTTTATATTTATAATTTTTATTTTTTTGAGTACAAAAAAATAACCTTATTTTTTTAAAAAGTTCTAAATATATTCTTTTTTTGAAAAGAACTTTTTATTTCAGTCACTCCCACACATCTTCATAGGGATTTATTGGATGACACTAGACATCATTTAGTGGGCTTGGTCTTGAAGGAGTAAAAATGTCGTTTCGCGACATAGTGTTGTAAACTGTCAGACACAATATGATAAATGGGAATCCTATATGAGTTGTACCACAATCTGTACATAAGAAGTGCAGTAAGATATAGCAGACTTGCTACTTGAGAATAGGATAAGCTGGCATACGTATAACAACTTAAATGCAAAGAAGATTAGATTATACACAAATATGCGCATACATGAAAATTACATGTTCCAACTGTTACAAAAACGGATTGAATTTTCCTAGCTTTTGGTTTGTTCACTATACATATAAGCCTATATAGTTTATAAAAAATAATTTACCACTAATAACTTAATAAACTAATTATTTGGTTACTTAACACCCCCACTCAAACTCATAATGCGGCAATAAGCATCAAAGTTTGCCAATTAGAAAACAAAATCTTTGAATAGCATGAGACTTTGTAAAGAAGTCCGCAATCTGAAAGAGCGATAATACAAAAGGTAAGCTAATACTCCTATGTTGAAGATGGTGCCGTATTAGGTGACAATCAATCTCATCTTGGTTAGTCTATTTATGTAAGACTAAATTATGAGTAATCTAAATAGCACTATTGTTGTCACAATAAAGAGGCGTAGGAGCAATAAGAGTAACACCAATATCTACTAATAACCACCACAATCATATAATATAGTGGTGGTTACCATAGCATGACACTCAGCTTCTGTGGAGGATCTAAATACAACTGTTTACTTCTTACTCTTCAGAAAATAAGAGAGTCAATAAAAAAGATACAAAAACCAACAGTGGATTTTTGATCCACCGGATCACCTGCCCAATCCCTATCAAAGTATGCAAAAAGCTCGAGAAAAAAAGTTGATGAAAATAACAAACTTTGATAAACAGTATCTCTAATATACCTCAAAATGCAAAGAACAATAACCCAATAAATAATGACTGAAGGAGCCGCAAACTGACTAACAATGTGCACAGTATAGACAATATCCGGACGAGTAATAATGACATAAACTAAACTATTAGTGATAGTACAATAGAATATAGGATTAGATAAAAGTGTACCATCTGAAGAAGAGTAACGTGTATTAAGCTCAAGAGGAGTATTAGCATTCCGAGTATCAGTTAGACCAGCTCTCTAACTATATCCGCTGCATATTTAGATTGAGAAAGAAGATACTCATTTGAAGAAGAACCCACCTTAATACCTAAGAAATACCTCAAAGCACCTAAATCTTTTATTTCAAATTAGGATGCTAGTTTGGTCTTCAATACTGCAATGCTATCTTCACCATCACTAGTAATGATCAAACCATCAATATACAGTGCAAGAAAAATTCGACCAGCAATAATAGACTAATCAAACTTTGTGGGATCATTAGTGCTAGAGTGAAAACTAAGAGAAGTAATCACTATAGCAAATTTCTCGAACCAAACTCAAGGAGCATGTTTAAGTCCATACAATGCCTTCTTGAGTTTACAAGTTTTTCCAATTATATCAGGAACACTAGGAGGGGTATTATATAAACTTCTTTTGTAAGATTTTCATTCAAAAATGCATTCTTAATATCCATCTGAGTATTATACCACTGATGGATGGAAGCTACTGTAATAAGAGTACGGATAGTGGTCATTTTAGAAACTAAAGCAAAAGTCTCCTCGTAATTCATACCATATTGTTACTCATAATCCTTAGTAGCCAGTCTAACTTTGTACTTTTTAATAGACCGATCAAATTTTTTTTTGAATTTATAAACCCGACGAGACCCGATTGTACTCTTACCCAATGATAGTAGCACTAAATTTTAAGTATCTATCATTTGAAAAGTAGAGAGTTCTTTAGCCACAGGCTGTTGCCAAAGTAGATCTAAACTGTTTTTGAATAATAAGTGGGCTCACGAAGATGGTGAATGAATGGTAAGAAAGAAGTAAAAGTACTAGAACAATAGGAGTAAACAAAGTTAGGCAGTTGACTTTACTTACGAATGCGTGAAGAATGACGAGAAGTAGGAGGATCTCCATACCTATAGAAGGTTCTAGGCTGATCGTAGGAGGTGTGGAAGCATACGATACCTAAGGAGTTAAATCATCAATAGCTGCTCTAGTCCTGCGAGAATAATGATATAGAAAGGGTTGTAGTGGAACATGAGAGTGGCTAACAGATGTTTTATCATCAGAGGGTGGCAAACTATAGTGGGTATCATTAGAGAAGGGGTTAATACAACTAAGATTAGACTTAGTTATACTGTAATAATTATCAGGAATGGAAAAGAATCAAATATGCTCAAGAAAGAAAATCGGCACATTATGAGACAACATGTTCCTTATTGCTATCTGCTAATATTCCTAGTGAATTTTGAGAAGAAGCTATTGTCACTATTGTCTATGTGATTAATAGAATTCCATATTCACAAACTTTAAATTTGTCTCCATTTCATATGTTCTATGGCCATTTTCTAGACTACTCTTCTTTAGGGGTATTTGGTAACAAATGTTTTGTTCTTCGTCGTAGACAGAGCGTACTAAGTTATCTTCTTGCTCTACCATTTGTATGTTTCTTAGGTACGGTGAGGGCCAAAAGGGTTATCGTTGTGTACCATTTTACAAAAGCGAAGTGGATTTTCCCAAATCTTGGTTTGTTCACTATACATGTAAGCCTATATCGTTTTTAAATTACTTAGTTACTTAATACCAACAATAGGATAAATAGATGCTCGTAAAGTTTTCTCAATTTACTGTCAAAAAATATTCAAGTGCAAGAAAGAGCTAATTAGAATTGACTCTTTAAATACAAAAGTGTAGTGTATATCTTTATAAACAATCCTGTACAAATATATATGCAATGGCTAATGCACCTAGTATAGCAGGCACTTGCCATACTAGGCCTGGGATCTACAAGCAAGTACAATTTGTAACTCAATGCTCAAGTGGACAGTTCTAAGTTCTTTTGAATGAAATCATGTACGAGTATTTTATTATGTTGTTGACATCTTAGGGATTGAATGCCTTCTCATCATTTCATACATGGTGTGAAGTTAGGATTGAAGTTTTAGGTAGTAGTTGTCAAAAAAATCAGTTTAATTATTAAGGTTTGTGACCCATCAATCCAGCAGGAGCATAACAGGATTACTAGTGTTATAAAGCTTTATGAGATTTGTAGAAGTAATGACTATCATGTTAACAGTAGTAATCTTAAAGAGAATGTAAAGTCAGGTTGTGAGATTGTGGGGCCTCAAATAATAAGTAGATACTCTCTGATTGTGTTCATCTAGAGAACTTCTCTTCAGACAATAAGAAATTAATTATTTTTGTAGCAGTCATGTGATGCTATCATGCTTGTTTTTGAATTTGGAAGGACTACTATATCCACCGTGTTAGTCTTGCTTGAACTGGAAGATCAGCAATGGCTCTCTTCTTAGTTAACCAATACAAGGTGGAATGGTTTGTACAAATAGGACATGTTTTAAATGTCCATACATTATTTCTCTCCGTCAGATTTAAAGTTCCGAAAAGTTTATGTTTCAATTATTCATTGAACTGAAAACTTCACTTTCATTTTACTATTTAAAACTCATCACTTTAACTTTTAAAACTCCACTTTTCACTTTAAATCTAAACTCATTTCTATCCCACATTTTAATATTGTAGTCGGGAAGAAATTTGCTGAAGGATGAGGAGAGAAAAACTGGCGATGATGAATACAAATATGTGAAAAGAACGAATAAAATTCTGGTATCAATCAATAAGTTACTGACTAAATATTCTTCAGTGGATAAATTTAACGATTAAAAAATAAATTCAGTAAATAATTTACTGACTATAATAACTTCAGTCGGCAAATATTTACTGCAATCATTTTTATTGATAAATTTATCTACTAGAAATTAATTCAGTCTGTAAAATTACCTACTATTTTATTTTTAGTCGCTAATTGATATGAATGATCAACTGAAACGTAGTTTAGTTAGTAAAGTATCTAAATTGACTATATAATATATAGTCGATAATTTTAAAAATTTTATAGACTAAATTAGTTTCAATTGGTATTTGAAGGCTTTACCGATTGTATTATTTCAGTCGGTATTTTTAATCGGTGAATTACTTTTGTAGAAGTGAAAGTATAGGAAAAAGTTAAAAAGAGTGATAAATTTGACAAATTCCAATGTGTTATGCTAATATCTGGTTCGTACATCACTAATGCACAACGCGGAATTTCAGATTGAGTTTGCTATTTACCGTCAAAATCTGGATTCATCTAAGTTAATCGCTCAATCATTCAGCACAGCTCAACTTTGTTGATATTTGTTTTCAAATATAGGATAATAGACGAAGAATAAATCTTTGATCCAACTACAAGATTAGAACCTATGTTATGTAGAGTGTATCAGCCTACGAATTGATAAATATTCCGTAACTTCTTTTTTCACGAACTTTTCTTTGATTGGACATTAAAAATCTAATATAAACATTGTTTTCATGATAATAGACGAAGAATAAATCTTTGATCCAACTACAACATTGGAACCCTACGTTACGTAGCACGTTTAAGTCTACGAATTGATAAATATTCCCTAACTTCATGTATATCATCCAAAACTTTTCATGGATATTTCTAAAGACCATCCCATTTTTAACCTTTGGTACCCTTTACACTCTTTCCCCAGAAACAATAAAGACTTGCAGAATACATTCCAAGACTATATATATAGCATGACATTTATGCTAATTTTCTAGTGCCAGGAACTGTTGGTAATCTGAATCTTAAAACAACAGAAGGCACAAAGAAATGACAGGAAATTATTCGTTCGTAGGAGCAATTAGCTTGATCATACAGATATGGCTGGGTTCATTCGTTTGCTAAGTCCTGAGGGAATCCTTATTTCAAATAATAACCGTGATCATTCCCTTCTACATATGCCAACCTTTATACTCCAGCTTATTAGGAAATCTCCAGATGCCAACCATAAGTCTTGGTTCCCTGCTCTATATAAACCCCTTGATCCTTGTTTAAGCTCTCCATCAGCAAAAACATTATATAAGCTTTCCCCTAATAAACAATGGCACAGAAAGCAGCTCTTGAGAAGATCTTAATGGATTTTGCGATGATGGAGGAATTGCTTCCAAAGAAGCCGAGGCCACAACAGAATCCCGATTACAATCACCCGAAGGGTCAATTAGCAGGCCAGGTTGATAACAATGCAATTGAAAAAGCTCGTGGTGGATGGTTCGGCAAACATAAGAAGGGATTAGCAGGCCAGGTTGACTGCAATAAACTTGCAGAAGATCGTAATGGACTTGTGGTCATGGACTACGTTGTCAGGAAATAGTGGACTAGTGAAACAAGGTAGAAGTTACTAGCTTAATAGCTTACATAATAATGTAACTTTCTATGATGTATTAGTAACAGTCAGGTCTTTGTACTCTCGGTGCGTTTGAGCATGTCAAGCTTAGAGTGCACACTGCCTCTATGCTGTGACTTGCTTTGAAGCTTCTGTAAAAGGAGGAGCGCGTCTGACAACCAATAAAGTTCTCAATTTCTAAAGATAGGAATTTCTTAAGTGCGAGTCTCATGAGAGTTATATTTTATTAGTTCTTTTAGGACATAAGAGCGTACTTCTTTTTTTTTTTTTTTTTTTTTTTTTTTTTTGCTTTTAACCAAGTTTTCAGAAGTTTTTAAAAATGACTTACTTAAAAAATAAAGTTCGAGAGTGAGTATAATTTTTGTGTTTAATTATTATTAAAAATAAGTTTAGAAGTAAAAATTTTAATTTTAAAATAAAAATTTTGGCAGGAAAAATTAATTTAGATTTGTTTATATTGATTTGAAAGTAAAGTTTTACTAAAAAAATGAGATTAAATTGCTGGAAAGCAAACCTAAGTAAAGTTATCCTCCAAAATGGCACTTCAGTTTTCCTCCAAAATGGGCCAGAAGATCCATCTTAAACATGCGAATTATCTTTCATAAGAAAAAGTTATCCAAGAAAATTTAATGGGAACACTGAGCTTGATGGAGGACACTGCCTACTATAGAGAGCGATAGGTGAAAGAACATATAGCTAAGGTTTAGTTTTCCTTTATTGCAAGTTTGATGAGGATATATCGATGCAAACGTTAGCGAAGCACCAGATATGTAGTAATAAATTAGGATCATTTCAAGTAGAATAGAGTAGAAAAAGAAGTAGCGAACGTTTTATATAGACGCTTAAATTATCCATTCACAACATTATGAGAATATCATAAAACTAAAAATCAAAAATGTAATACACAGAGCATATTTGAGAGAACCTTTTTTTTTTACATTTTTCAATAAAATTTTTAGATATTTTATTAAATTTTTAAAAAATTTTAAAATGCCAAAAATTTTTACGTCGTAAAATCTTATTATTAATTATTTTTATTATTTTTTTAAATAAAAAAATAAGGTTTGTTTTTAAAATTTTCAAAATATTTTTTTTAAAAAAAAAATTTCTTCTCAATAAATATTCCTAAACGTCCCTACAAAAATTCTAAAAAAGAAGGCACAACTGAAAAGAAGAAAAAACGGACACAAAGATGGAGAAAAAACAAAAAAGCAGAATACTGAAGAGGAAAAACTATCACCACTTCTACTAACTAATACATCACAGCATAAATTATTATTTTACACATATTTAACCTAATCAAGAGTTCGTAACCCTCCTCGCAAACTAATGGAGATAAATATCATTTAATTCAGCTTACAGCAGTACTTTTTAAACATCGTGCCAAACAATCTTTTCATAACAAATTATTCTTCCAACTGCTTAGATGACTTGACAAATGGTATGCAAACTTCTTTATCAGTGCTGGCAATCTATACACCTGCTTGGATTATCATAAAAAATCTTTATCCGTTGTGTTACTTGAAATACCCATTCACACATCGTGAACACAATCATACATCTCATCTAGAGTACGTGCCATGCTTTATATTCGGTCTCACACTCAATCCAGCCATTGTCTTTTTATTTTTATTCTGCCACGTAACTAAATTTTTATCAAAAAAAGTTTAGTAGTCTATGATATCTTGTACAAACAAAAGTTAGTAGTCTATGATAGATCTTGTACAATCACCGGTACTTACAGAGAATAATGAAAATTTTCTAAGTTAAGATATTGAAAATAGTAAAAATTTTCTAAATTAACATCAGAGTAACCAAGAATGTCATGATGTCCATTACATTTTTATACCAAACATTTCTAATTTAAGATAATGAAAATTTTCTACTTGATAATCTAAATGCGCTCGCTTAAAAGTCCCTATGAATTGGCTGATAACTATATTGGCGAAAGAAATATTTGATCTAATATTTGTATAAGATAAATAAGCTTTCGGATCAATTTCCTGTTAACGTTGCCTGTCATTAAAACTAGGTTCATTGTTTTTAGATACTTTGATATTCAGATGTAGTGGTGTATCAATAGGTTGGCACATGACATTCCGCCAATGCAGCGTGCATCCAACCACAGGGATGCTCTCCGACAAAACATCTTATGTTTCTAAACCATGATTAATAATCTCTGTTCATCCGTCCGTTTGGGGATATGATGATACACTAAAGTAATATTCAACAAACTATCTTTGAAACGGTGGAGCTCTTACTAGAAAGAACTCAGAAAAATAAGATGTTGGTCTTAGACAATAGAAGTTGGGTTTGCATGTAATCTAGGCCTTGTTTGGCTGTGCTATTTTCAGATTTTAAGTCCAAAAAGAAAAAACAAAATAAAAAATTGAGTGTTTGGGTATTGCAGTTTTAAAGTATTTTAGGGTGCTTTCAATAGTGCTATTTGAAAAGCATCTCAAATATGCTTTCAAAAAGAAGCACCGCGGCTGCTTTTCTTCTTCATACGAAAAGATTATGTTGCCTACGATAAGTTTGTGAAATTATCATAATATATAAACTTTTTTACCGCATGTCATTTATCCCATCTCCTCATTTTCTCCTTTATTCTCCGCAGCACGATTTTGCTCTCAAACCCTAGCTCTTTCGATATCGATCTCGAATCTCGCATGTCGATCTTAATATCTGACACTGCTCTTGATCTCTTCGTCTCTGACAGCCGAACAAGGCATTGATCTCTTCGTCTCATACAACAAAACAGCCAAACATTTTCTTCATCTTCGACACCAATTTTATCTTGACCTCTTAGTCCGACCTTGATTTCGATCTCATTTTTTTCTTTGATTTTCTCTAAAGTTCTCCCGAACGTATCTTTTCTCGTTTTCTCCAATCTGTCTCGTATAATCCCTTAAAATAATTCTTTTTTTTTTGAGTTTGTTTCCTTTTTTTTTTTGTTCTTTTGTTGTTGATGAAAACAGTTTAACAGTGAATTGTATAGTGATTTATTTGTGTATGGTTTATGTGTGGCTTGTTTGTTCTTTCTCTATTTGTTTTCCGTGTGTATGGCTTGTATACTTTTTCTCTATTTGTTTTCCGTGTGTATGGCTTGTGTGTTCTCTCTCTCAGTTTACTTATTTTCATAGTGACTTCTTTTGTTTTTCCCAAGTAGTGCTTGCAAATGGTTAGTGCTCGTCGATGCAGTTCTTTATAGTGCTTGCAGATGGTGAGTGTTTATAGATGCAGCTTTTTTTCTCTCGGTTTAATAGTGAAGCTCTGTTATATATGCTCAACATTTGTTCTTTCTACTTCTGGACATTTTCTTGACATGTTTTAGTTTTTCTTATATTGTGTTTTTAGTTCATAATTTTTTGAAATCATGTAGTAGAGCTCCTAATAGTAGATCAAATAGTATTATTGTATATGCGAACATATTGTTTATGTTGTGTTTTAGTTCATATTTTTCTTTACTTAACATGTTTAGGATTGTTCTGTACTAAAGTAAATTGCCATAACCCTCCAATTTGTTAGATTAAGTTACTCATTTGTGTAAAAGTTTTATTTTATATGCAATCTTTCATAGAAAACTCCTTCCAGCTTCTCTATATTAGGCTATAAATGCATTTCAGTAGGTTTGCACAGTCAACCTTGTAACTGTTTGTGTGTACTGCTTTTTGAACATTACTAAAATGAGATACTTAGTTGTCTTATTATCTTGCAGCTTTTTCAGACGGCATGATAAGAATTGTTATCTTGAATTAAATGTTTGGCTGGCTTAATGGTTAATAATATCATAATAGTAGAATGGATGCTGCACTTATTCTAAATTCGTTAGTATATTTGTTGCACTTGTCAAGAGCAGCTTTGTCTTAGACTTGTCAAGAGCGTAATAAGTAGATTAGTCTCATATAGAATAAAAATAAGATAAGAAAGAGATTAATATACTAGAGAGTTCTAACACCCCTTGGTGTAAACTTTTAGGCTAGATTGGGCTTTATAGTATATGGATCAGACCTTTCAGGTTCCTTATCTTGTTTAGAGAAATCGGTGTTGTATCTCTCTATCAGTGGTATTAGAGCGGATGGTTTAGTTAGAAGCCCGATGTAAATAGTAGATCTTACTGATAGTAGGTGAGCACATTAAGAACAGTATGACTCACATTGGCTCTCGCAAGATGTGAGTAACGATTGAAAACAAGTTTATTTATAGTTTTTTACTGAAGAATGAGAGGTAACAACTTTTAAGAAGGAATTGGATAGTCTAGATGGTGCTAGTTAGATAGAAACTATGTCAGAAAAAATTGATGGCACTTCATAATAATAATACTTAGGAACTAGTATAACTTTCTCAAGGTCGCAAAGCTATCGGCACCAAGTGAGTTTACAAGATCAAACGTGGTAGCATGATCAAGTAAAATGGTTTAGTGCCCAATTAATTGTAAAGGGCTATGCACAAGGAAGGAGTCGGTTTTCATGGGATCTTCTCTCCGGTGGTTCATTTGGTAACAATTCGTGTGGTCTTGACATTGTGCGCATCATCAGATCCACACCTTGAGCAACTTGATGTGAAGAAAACATTCTTACACGATGAGTTGGAAGAGGAGATATATATGATCCAGCCAAGACTTTGCGGAGGTAGATAAGGAGAACTTGGTTTGCCGGTTAGTCAAATTTTTTTTGGGGCTTAAATAGGCACTAATATACTGGTATAAGAATTTGATGGTTATATTGGGAGCCTTGGATAAGCAAGATGGTTTTGAACTCTTATGCTTACATCAAGCAGTTTGAGAGAGGTGAATACGTCATCTTGCTGCTATATGTGGATGTATGCTTGTGACGAACTAAAGTATTGAACGCATTCAATAATTGAAGGCTCAACTAGCCAATGAATTTGATACAAAAGATTTGGGTTCGAATTTTTTTTGTTTAGAATACATATATGGCAAGACTAGGACAATAGAAAAATCTAACTATCCCATACTGACTATCTGAGAAAGATGTTGTAGCGATTTGGTTTGCATACAAATAGTCGGTATTTACCCCTTTCTCTATTAGTCTCACGCTATATTTTTAAAACGTCTTAGCCAAGGCCAAGACAAGAAAAAAATGAGATGTCTCGTGTATTATATGCATTTATAGTGAGAGCTTTATGCATGACATAGTATTCACTTAGCATTGCCCAAACGGTCAGAGTGGTGACTAGATATATGGAAAATTCAAATAATGAGCACTAGATAGCTGTCAAGAAAGTCCTTGGGAACATAAAGATAACTCTATATAAACACTGTGTTATAAAGAGTCTAAATGTCTTATAAAAAATTATGCACATTTAGATTATGTGCACTCAGATTATACGGGTGATTCTGATAACAAAAATCTACTTCCAGTTATGTGTTTATCTTTACAGGTGGTATTGTTAGTTAGTATTCTAAATTACAATATGTTATAGATCTTTCCACAATAAAGTAGAGTATATGACAGTAACATAAGCATGCAAATAGTGCATATAGATGAAGAGATTACTGGAGAAATTTGAGAATAAATAAGAGTTGTTGCCTCTATTTTCTGATAGCCAAATTAAGTGCTATATATCTTGTAAGAAATCTAACATTTTATTTTAGAACAAAACATATTGAAGTGTAATATCATCTTGTTCGTCATATGATTTTCTGTGGGAGCATTAACTTGCTCAATGTTCCTATTAAGGAGAATCCCGCGGACGTCTTAACGAAGGTAATTTCTTTTGACAAGTTTGAATTTTGTAGAACTTTATATGAGATCACAACGGACAATAGTAGGAATAATAGTGATAGTGGTCACAGAGATCCGAAAAAAGCATCTCAAGAAAATAATGAGTTGGGGAAAAATTGGTTAAGACATGAGGAACTTCGAAAGTCAACTAGTAAGGTCAGTAGTCCTTGCTCCGCTCTACCTTTATTTATTTTCAATATTTCGTTGCGGATACTTTCGCACCAATTTTTTACTTTTATTTAAAAGACATGGTAAAGTGTTTCCAAGTAAGAAATTTGTTAGATGTAAAGCCATTTTAATGAGATTGTCATCAAATAATCCACAAGTAGTTGTTGGTAGTCCACAATTTAGTCCAATGTAGCTATTATGTTAGTTATGCTCAGATTCATGAAAATGTTATGTCCATATTCATTCTAACTATCATTACAAAATTATGCTAATGAACCAATACCAAGTAGGTGGTTACCAAGCCAAAGGGTTGCCTAAGGAGTTAGTTATTTAGCTTTTATGATCTAATTGCATATACAGTAAATAAGTCATTATTTAACAGCTTCAATGAATATGATAACGAAGTGGTACTGACCGTGCTAAATCATGTAACTTGTTCATCTATCAGCTTCTATTATATTTTTCAGTTATTTTATTATTTTGTTGGCGCTAGAATCATGTAAAAATTATTTTGTCAACACAATCGATGGATTATAGATCTCAGTGTGAGAGATCGTGGAAAGATGGTTGTTCATCTTTTACGAAAGTTAGATCACCATGACCGCTAAAACAGCTTAACGGTTTTGATTTCTGATTGTTTATCTTAGGGTCTTACAATCTTCATGCTTCTCCCGATTTTGCCTAAACTCTTTGAATGAAGTTCTTTTCAGAAATATTCTCTATGATCTTCTTGATCTTACATGGTCTGGATGATTTGGGTTTGAGAGCTCAGTGTTGATCGTTATTAGAATGATTCTTTAGCTGGACTCTCCTTTTATTTGCCAAATTTCCTTAAATAAGATCTATGAAATCTTCACATAATTAATCTCCAAAAAGGCCTCTAGATTGCTTCTGCGCAATCTGGTCGCATATGTAGTGGTTGAGTTCATAAATTCATTCTTAAACTTGAACGTGAATAGCTATCATGGTCGATTGTATCTTCCCACTTGTCCACCCTATTGTTTAGCGATTTTATCTACATTTCATGCATTTTCGATGCAAATATGAATATGCATACTCTTCTTGATCTACTCTACTTATTGCATTTGAATACAATCAACACTTTATCAAAGCAGTGTTTGAATCGATCTAACACTCTCTAGCTGATGGCTCTCATAAGGTGCAAGCTGCATTAGCATCTATATGAATTTAGCTGCTAGTAAGATGATGAATAAATTTATACGCCTTGCATATTGTGGCCTTGAACTTTCATCACAAGCATCTTCCAAAAACACATCCAAATATGATACACAAATCAGTATTAAGACATCTTTTGTAGAAAAATCCAATTCTAGTCTTTATTCAATAAATTTCATAGAGGTCCTTTCACAATCTAGACTTGTTTTCCTAATGAGATTCATTCGCATGATATAGTGAATGTCTGATATGAACATGTTATCTAGATTAGATGGGAATCGGTTCAAATCCTTCTTGTGAATCCAAGCAGAAATATGCTTCTTGTATTATTATTGACGGTGTTTTTCAGAATTCAGTTTGTTGCAAGCTTTCACAAGTGGTTTCAATAATTAAAAGTATCTGGTCGAGTCCCTAAACTAAAATAATTATCCAACCATTCAGGGGTGTTTGTGAGTGCTTATAAAAAGTGTTTTTTTAGAATTAAGAATATTTTTGTTCTATTTCGAAAAAAGACTCTACTTTTTTTAATCAAAAAAATTAATAAAAATAAATTGTAATAAGATCTTACAATAAAAATGTTTCTATACCTTTTAAAATTTTAGATAAATTCTATAAAAGTATATTAAAAAATGTGAAATAAAAAATTGATAAATAATTTTTGAAAAACACTCTTGAAAATCTACCTTTAGAGGTTAGCATTATATATATAATCATATATCCATTTCAGTACCCAGCCAATGTGAATTATTAAAGAACATGAATTGTTAAACCTATCAAATTAGAGTCCAGTTGGCCTAATCAAAGGAAAATTACTGCCCCACTCGAAATTGACTAGTTTATTTTTTATTTGGACACATCTGTAGGACTACCGCTACTAACCCTTACGTAGCTTAACTTAGGAGCCCAACAAAATGTTACCGAGTCAAAAGTATATAATGCCATAATTAAATATAAATTATCTCAAATAATTAGAAATTTCAAAAATAGTTTATGCTTAGGATATACTATCTTTTTTATGAGTGTATCGTAAGTCGATTTGAAGAAATTCAGCGAATAAAAAATTCTTACAGCAAATTCATCTATAGCAGCTATTGAGAAGAAAATTTAAAGTAGCTAATTTTTGGAAGCAATTCCGAGTAGATCAAGACAAGATTTCAGAAGATGGCATAAAAGTAGTCCGTCATGTAAGGAACACATCCATCAAATCTCATTCAGATCGCACTTGTGTGGAACCAAAAAAATCCTAAACATATGGAGAAAAAGAAGTTAAAATTATGAAGGACTTATATGTGACAAACCATTGTTTGAGCCATTTTGGAGCACATTGTTCAAGCAGTTCTAGAATGATTCAAGTCAACTTACAACGAGCATGTCAAACGAAGCTCAAATCTATCTCAAATCATCAATGGACGTGCCTAAAATTATTCTGAATATATTGCTGATGCGTGTGCTGAAGGATTTCAAATTTAAATTTGTTCATGATTCTGAATGAAATTCAAAGCCAGCCCTCAAAAACTTATTTGAAAACATATCTAAACCAAATCTGCAAACGCCTCAACAAAGTAAACAACACTCGTTGGAATTAAGAAAAGAGATGTTCGGAAGAATATACTCAACAAAAGTACATGTTAGCTAGGTTACCATATTGTGATTCTGATATCTCTCAATTCACTAGCACATTCCATAATCTATTTTTTGCAGACGATAGAGAAGACATCAAATAATATTGCATAAGGATTTGAGCACAAACCATGTTGTATTGAAAGCAAGAAAAATCAAAATAGCTTCGTAATTGATTGACAATCTACAGTTGGAGTCCAGATTTGTTAGGAAGCCGATAGAGAATGTAACGAACTTAGGATTCTTCTCAAAACCAATTGGTGATGAAAAAAGTGAGCTCAATTCTTTATAAATATCTTCTCAAGACCATTGATGAGTAATATGGGACTAAACCATTCTTTAACACCTGTCCTCCAGCAGAGCGTTTTTTTTTTTTTTTTTTTTTTAATTGACGTGGACAACGTGCCCTATAATGAATTGGATGAAGCGGACGATCTGCCTTGAAATGAAATGGACTACTTGCTCTATAATGTATCGGACAAAATGGGCTATCTGTCCTGAAATGAAGCGGGCTATTTTTGCCCTAAAATAAATCGGACCATAAATGCTCTGATAGATATGGATAATAAGTTAGATTTAGCTCACATCTTGGGCCGATCCGGTCCAACCCGCTCTGATACCATGTGACGAACTTAGGATTCTTCTCAAAACCAATTGACGATGAGAAGACTGAGCTCAAGTCTTTATGAATATCATCTCAGGACCATTGATGAACAATGTGGGAATAAATTATTCTTTAACAGAGAACAATTCGCGCTTGCAAATCTAATTTGAACCATAGAAGAGATCCAAAATATATAGATCTTCATTGCGAAACTGAAGATAGAACAGAAAAGGAGCTATTACTCAGTTTTGAATAAGAGAACACATTGTTGCGCACTAAACAAACGTTACACACCATCAGAAGCTTTCAACAGATTTTTTCTTTCTATTTTGCTGATCCTCGCTTGCTATTCTTTACACAAAAAATTATCCTTACTATGAGAGTGATCAGAGCTGCATACTTGAGGGATTCAATCATTGTAAATCGCATAAAGAAAAATTGTAGAGAACCTGTGGGTTCTTACTTCAAAAGGTTTCTGCTCAATCTTGTGGTGGCTTATTGCGACCTATGAAGACCAGGTGAGCCTAAAAGGTATTCTGGGAGTTTGCATTGCGAGGGACTTGGTTGAGATAGAGGGAGAAAATGTAACGAATTTATGAGATATTGCACTGTGATCTCTACTGAAGAGTAGAGTTTAGCAGGAAAACTAATGCCGTAGATAATACTAATCACAGCTTTGATAGAGGCATTGAATATCACAGGCGCAGTTATTATAAACATGTACAAAATTTACTGTAGTGGCTGAACCTCATGTATGGCTAAATAAATTCCAATTGAAAGAGCCAACACCCTAATCACCCAAAAAAACAGAAAAAAGAATAACCTAATACAATTAAAACGCATAAGCTTACTTGCTGTTGCAGCTTGGTAATTCATCCAGTATGACTAATAAGAAGAATCTTTCGTGAGCAGGAACATAGAAGAGAGTGATTTTATAGTCATCGCGAGTGAATGAACAAAGATATCATGTAACTAATAAAGATGGAATCAACATTGAAAAGAGAATAGGACATTTAGCGCGTATTTACCTAAGCTATGAACTGAAGTTCGTAAGTTATCAAAAATAAATTTTTAAAAATTAAAGTTTGAAAGAATTTAATTTTTTTCGTTTATTTTTTATATTAAAAATCAGTTTGAAATTAAAATTTTAGTTAAAACATTTGAATTTTAGAAGTACAATTTAGCCAAAAATTTTTAGTTTAATTTTTATATTTACTTTATTTTAAAAGTGAATTACAAAGAGAATGCGAAAAAAAAAAATCTAAACTCTAACACTGTTTAGATTTGATGTAATGAAGAGTAATAAAAAATAAATAAATAACACTCTCTATTTTTCTATTTGGCAACTAATTTATAAAATTAATGAGAAGTAAAATTTTTAAAACTATTAATTTTTATTCGTGAGTAATCTATAACATCCCAATTTGGGTATAATTTAAAGTAAGAAAATTATTTTATTAGATGGAGTGGATGAATTCCTTCCTATATTACCTTTTTTTTTTACGGACTCTTTGTATTATAGGTACACATAGGGAGGGATGATGAAAGTAAAGCAATTTTCTTGTCTATCTACGTTTGCTTTGATTTCATTAATGAAAAGAAAGGAGAATTCTCACCATGTTTCATAGTGAATTATGTACCCACCAAATTGGTGGGGTACACATGGTGAAAAAAAAAACAAATTTACTTCTCTTTTTGTCTTTTTATTTTTTAAAATTTCTAATTATTTAATATTTATTTTAATTAATATATATTATTTTTTATTATATAATTTATAATTTTTATATTTATTTAAGTTTAATTGATTTTAGTTGGTAGAGAAAATAATAAAACTATATAATCAAATTTTTTAATTCAAAATTTCTTAATTTGGTTAAATTATATCAAACATTGGTTAAAAATTAAATTAATATAAAAAATTAATTTAAAAGTAATATTAATAAAGTTAGTTTAAGTTATATTACTTAAATTAATTTAAAATTATATTAATATAAATAAAAAAAGGTACTTAAGTTTTTTATAAAAAATTTATTTCTTTTACTCACTTATTTACCTATCTATCCAAGCATAATTAGTTCTTTATCCTTACTATATATCCAAACATTATAAAATTAAATAGCTACCCTTTTCTATCCTTTTTTTATTATTTATTGAATTTATCCTCTTACTCTTATTTTTTAACTATGTATCCAAATATATTTTTAGGGCGTGTTTATTTAGATTTGGAAGTGAATAAAATAGAATTTTTTGAAAATAGATTTAAAAAATTAAATTAAAAATTAAAAATATTTAATAAAATATAAATTTTTATATATTAATAGTAAATTTCAAAATAAATTAAAAAATTAATTAAAAATTTTATTTTAAATTTTTATTTATTTTATATTAAAAATAAATTTTAAAAAATAAAAATTGGCGCGTCGGTTAACACGCCCAACAAATCTACCGCATTTCGTCCTCAAGTCATCTCGTCTTCGCCGCCACTCGCCGCATCCGTCTCTCCTCTGCTCGCTTGCGCCGCGCCGCATCGCCGCCTCACCGCCGGAAATCTCCCTCTGTAGCTTCATTCTTGATCTCTCCGCGAGTATGATAAGAATCAAAGCGTCGGTGTATCGAATCCGGCGATCTCCCTGTAATGTAATTTATTTAATTTCACCTGATTTCTCATTTTTATTAGAAAATTTCATCTGATTTATTCGATTTCGTCTATTTCTTCTTCAATTTTCTTCTTCGTTTTTGTTCAATTCGTTTTTCGATTTTCTTGTTTTCATTTGTCTTTTCTATTAGAGTTGTTGATAAGAGCTCTGATTTCGACTTGTTGATAAGATTTGTTAGTAAGATATTTTCCTTCTGTAATAAGGTTTTTTTTCTTTTGATTTTGATTTCTGATTTCTTTCTCCATCTCCAGTGCGTTTTTTTCTGTTAAGATTTGTTGATAATTGGATTCACTGTTTTAATAAATCTCCTTTGTGAAAGTGCATTTAAGTTTTCTTCCTTCTTTATTATGATTTTTTGCTTTCGATATCAATTTCTGATTTCTTTCCATCTTTAGTGCATTTTTTTTGTTAATATTTGTTGATAATTAGGTCGTCGAAGCTCAACTGGTTAAAATTATCGAAGCAGATGCTTATGACACTCTATCGATTTGCAATGCTCTATCGTAGAGATTGAGTTTGTGTATTGTTCTATTTTTTTGTGATTTAGGTTTGTTGGTGTCTGTTAAATCATGTTAAATCTCCATTAACAACTTCTCGTCGTTTCAGTCTCACCTAAATTGGATTCCCGCCAGCGGCTGAAAAAAAATCTGCGACCTCTGACATCCGATGGTGCACTACACTGCCGCCTTATGCCGTCCTGTAGAAGGAAGCATCACTAACCCATTGATGTTTTCCAGTCATGGTTTTGAGAAGCTTGGGAAAGCTGGGGAGACAGTGAAGGTGGCTCTCGGGTAGTTCCGCAACCACTTGATGCCAAAAATACTCGCTGTCCCCAACATCAAAAAATACGCGTTTCTAATATGCAAGCAGTGAAAGGTGAGATATGTGTTCTTGTCTTATCATTATTTCTATTATTATTGTTATTGTTATTCAATCTTATGAATTTGATAGGTTTCATAATAGATTGCAGTGTTTCGATCAAGCGTAGGTTTTGGCTAGATTGTGGATTAAGGTTCACTGCTTTCCCGAGGGAGATTTTATAAGTATAGATAATAGTGTGCGGAGAACACTTGATATGACGGAGAAAAATATGACTAAGCCATGGGATGGTATAGCCTGAAATGCAATGTATTAGCAATTAGTGGCATTTAGATCTATGATCAGATGCTTAGTTTTGCACATTTCTCGAATGTAAGCTGGTTTCAGATGATTCTCCTTAAAGGGATGGCATTATTCTTTAATCAAGTCCCAGGGTGTATTTTGATTTGATATATCGTGATTATGCTTTGTTTTCAGTGTACCAACTTTAGTCATGCTTTTTATCTAATCAAATGCATGGATAAGCTTATTCTGCAATTGATGCTTTTCTGTATCTTTTCTGTGTCTTGGTGCTATACTTTGTATTATGTGTCTTAGTTCCCTCTTTAGGGGCCAGCAGGATGGCTTTAATTGCTAAAAAGTTTGTAGCCAATAAAGTGGTTTTGATTTAACATATGGTTTTTGGGCATAACGTAGAAATATGTTGTTTCATGAGGTATTCAGGCCAATGACTGATACCTTTCTTAAGTCCTTTTCATTTTGAATGCCCAATATCTATGACTTTCTCCTGTTTCTCATGCATGTCTAATTGGTTTTTGTTGTTTATAATATGCATGTAAAGTAAGGATGTTGATGAAGTTACATATGACAAATTCCAATTGGTGCACACATATGCTTTAAATGTAAATCTCTACTATAAACTTGGAATCATCTGCTTTATGTAATAATAATATATTACATGTCAGGTTGTACCGTTAGTCTTACATTGTGTATATGCAATCTATATTGTCATTCTTATGTTCTAGAATTGATTTTATAAGCTCATTTCATTGTGATATGAAGTATCTATGGAAATTCTTCTGTCCTAGAATTGATTTTTTTAAGACAGTGGTGATGGTGAGGAATGAGGAGTGAGCATTTCATCTGATGTGATAATTTAGAATGGAGCTTTTGCCATTTCAGTTTCTGTCATGACTTTTGCTACATAAATTATTCATAGTTGTCTCAAAAACCACCAGTTATGGCTTATCAACTATCTAATTAATGGAGTTTGTATCTTCTTAGTTTGAAAGTACAATATTAGTTAATGTTATTTTGACTTTATTAATTAATGCAGATTCTGGTGTAGGTTCTTAGCTTTGCCCCACCGGTCATGGCACCTACCAGCATGTTCCGATGCTGAGTTTACGAAGGATGTGGATATTTGCTTCCATGAGCAGCTGGTTAATGTCCTACTAAGTCATTGAAGTTCACTAGTTTGTTGCTTGTTAGTTGTTTGTGTTGGTGTGTAATGTAAGTGCTACTAAAATTTTTATGTACCATATATTGATTGTGAATGTAAAATCTTATCTGCTGTATTATGTTCTGATGTACCTTGAGTTGTGATTTTGGAAATCATTTTGCTGTGCAAAGACTTGGTTTACTTGGATTAGCCTTGGTGTTGAATGAAGAAGTACTGCATTGTTAGCTTGTCACTTTCTCATTATAATTGTTGGAAGCATTTGCTTGATATTTTTTTATTCATGAGAAATTGTTTTGATGCTTGTGATACAATCACTATTTTAACTACATTTCACTTATCATTCAAGAAAACTATGCTGCACATTTTTACTTATTGGTGGAGCAGCTCTAGCCGAGTAATTCCCACGCAAAGCCCGGAGATGAAGATGATTCCTTTTCTGGTTGAGACTGCCATATTTTGATAGCTTGAATGTTTTCATGCATGGAAGGATGATGGATCAAATATGGAATGACTTCTCAGCAGCTATATTCTTCACTGCATATAGTGTTGCTTTTGCTGCCGCTGAGAAAGCAGAATGATTGCCGCACCATTATCGGATCTATATAAGGGTGCGTTTGGGAGTGCTTATGAAATGAAGCTTTTTTGAAATGGAAGATGTCTTTTTTGAAAAACGAGCTCTATTTTTTTTACTTTCAAAAAAATAATAAAAATATACAATAAAAAGATCTCACTCCGTAGAATTTTTTTATACTTTCTAAATTTTTAAAATAAATTTTTTATATACTTATAAAATATATATTGAATAACGTAAAATGAGAAAAAGTGGATAAGCCGCGTTTGAAACGCTATGCCAAACACAGCCTAATTCTTCTATTTATTCAGTACTAATAATGTGGTTATGAGTTGAAACATTGAAGCGAAGGAGGAATATATAGAAACCATTTCACTTAGCCTAAACACACAAAATTAATACTTTAGACTTTTTATAAAAATTACTCTTACTTACTACTTAGTTACCAAATAAAATAATTATTATTCTTTATTACTCTTATTGATATATCCAAACAAGACGAAATTAAATTATTACTCTTACTTTCTTCTCTACCCTAATAATTTACTCTTATTTAATTTTTATCTTATTTATCTTTATTTGTTACTCTTCTATCCAAACAAACCATAAGTAAACACGCTATGTCCCACAGTTGCGATCAATGACAAATGTGAGATACATAGGTTACATGACCTAATGGAGAAACTCGGAAAAGAGAACATTGAACAATAAGAAACTTGAAGACTTAATCATCTACATTTCTCGAATCACAAATAAAGGCGTCGAAGTTCTTAATACTGCAACGCGTTACCCTATCACTCAACTTAAAAGGATACAATAAAATATACCACACACCAATTGAGAGTACAACGTTCTCCCAACCTAGAGGATACTCGATCCATGGCACGATTTCCTGCAGACTCTAACCAAAAGATATTTCAAATTCTACATTAGGCAATTGCTGGTTTCACATTATAATCTTTAACTCTTACAGCTACAAGCCCCTACTGCAAAGGCAATAGCTGAAACCCTTACTTATCACATGTAATGAATAATGAAGTCCGAATTTCCACTGGTCATGTAATTCAACAGGAAGTGATTGCAAGAACAGGACGAATTTGCATTCATAAACAGTCCTTAGTCTTGCCTTCCGTTGTATTCATGAGTCTTGCCTCTAAAACTCAAGCTCCAACAGTTTCTTGCAGAAATGAACTATGCTGCTAAGTGCTAACAGATTACATAGACTATACTTGCTATTTACAAAATTGCAGCACACCTAGTATGATGGATCAAATGTATACATCTTAATATTATCTCTTAAAACATATGAGAAACAAAAACAAAAAACCAAGCAACAGAAAGAAAGGTTAGAGATTATTTATTCTGGAGAAGAGAGAATCAAAACATCATACATGTGTTAATTAAAATGAGAATTCTTTATTGGTGCATTTAGTATGATATCAAGCTACAGCAGTTTCTTGTTTGACCACCAAAGGTTGCATTAGCTAAAAGCAGAAGAAAGCTAGTAAATATTAAGGATGACGGATAGCTAAATTTCTAAATACTCCAATCAACATTCACCAAAACAACATTGGCAGCTTTACAGGACGAATGAAACATCAGCACAAGACAGTTAAGACAGCAAAACAATGCTTCAATTATTCACATGTAATTCAATAACAAAGGGAAAACAAACATATTGTAACTTTATTTCTTATAATAATGGAAAATGCATGTTTGCATGTATATGAACCATTAATCAGCCAATTTAGTAAGCCGGTGAATCGTGCTCCTTGCCAATCTATTTCCTGGATCAATCTTCAGAACCATCCTTAAGTCTTCTGCCCCAAGTTTATACTTCTCAGTGCTCTCGTACAAGAGTGCACGCTGAATTAGCACAGCCACATTCTCATTATCAAGATCCAATACCTACAAACCAAAGAGTATTAGGTATTTAGTGTTTTCCTGTCAGCAAATATAATTTGATGGTTGTGTTGTTGGCCAATTTTAATGGCACAATAAGTAGCATATGTCAAGAAAATTAACGCACATTGTCAATGCTGCTATATCAGCATGTAACAACCTTAAAATCTGCTCGAACTTGGCCACATTGCCACATAAATTTAAGAGTTATAGTACTTCATCTTCTAATGATAGGGATAAAAAACATTAAGATTACCATCATAATAAAGATAACTTTTACTTGTTAAATAACGTTATGATTACCATCATAATAAAGTTAACTTTAACTTCACAAATGAAGGAGAATTGCTAGTTAAATTGCATGTACCTTTGTGCAATCAGCCACAGCCTTCTTATATTCTCCCACCTCCTTATAACAAGATGCCCTGCTGATCAGCACCTCGGACATGGAATCACTATCACCAGATTTCTCCAAAAGAATGACAGCCCAGGATAGCCACTTAATGGCATCAGCATACTGCCCTTGCTTGTAATTGTCCAACCCTTTTGCTTTTGCAGCCGAAGATGTAATCCCAGCAGGTGGTGGTGGTAACCCTTCAAGCTCTGTTGTTGGTGCACCACCATCAACAGCACCACTGAACTCTGGACCAACATCCCAATCATTTGCCCCAGCAAATGCATCTGAATCAGCAGCAGAAGCTGAGGATGGCTGTGGAACCGAGGATGAGGACGAGAAAGAGAACAACACATCGAATGAATCTCCAACTAATTCGGTCTGCTTCTGCTGTGCTGGAGGTGGTGGTACATTAAAGCCTTCCGATTTCGCAAAATTCGGATTCTTGAAAGCTCCAAAATCATCAGCTGGAGTCACGATACTCGATGAATTGGTTTTACCCATAGGCTGGTGGGAAGAATTTGTCTTTGATCCGAAATCAGCTAAAGAAGCGAATGGATCTCGTCTGGTATTCATCGCCGTTCCTCCTCCCATTGACTTCATTGGCTCTCCTCCATCGCTACCCATTTTATTACTAATCCCAGCGGAGAACTGATCCGAAGAACCCCAACTATAGCTATGCTTCATCGAACTATTACTCCGATTGCTCGAAACATTACTGGGAACAGATTTAGGTAAAGAATCAGCGATACTGTCCATAGAGAAAGAAGTCTTCGGAGCAGATCTGAGAGGGGTATTTTGGAAAGAAGACCGGTTTGATCCGGCGAGGGCAGAGTCGACAAGGTCGCCGAAGAGATTAGGGTTTGCATTTGGAATCCCGATACCAGAAGCTGAAGAAGAAGCTTGCGGGCCTGGATGCGCCCAGCTCTTGCCGAAGATATCGCCGACCATGGACGGGGAATCGGTGAGACCGGATCCCGAGGAAGCAGCGGCAGTCTGGTGGGTCCATGACGGTCGACCCGGTTGGTAGGGCGTTGGTGTGGGCCGGGCGGGAGGAGGAGACGGGCCGGCAGCGGTCGTGGTGGTTGGTTTGAGAGGACGGTAAGAGGAAGCGCGATTGGAGCCCACACCGAAATCGAACTGGTAGTTAGCGAGGGAAGCTGGTGAAGAGAAACCTCCACCGCGGTTAGAAGGATTCATTGTCAACGGTGGCAGGAAGCGGGAAGCGCTCGAGGATCTGGGAGAGAGAAGAAGGAAAGCGAATTCCACTCGGGGTTCTTGCAAACTATGGGGTTGTTTGGATTGGCTTTTTCGAACTTATAAATTAGAAATAGCTGTAAACAGTAAATATATGGTGTTTAAATAATCAATTTATCAATTATTTTTTGATTTATAAGTTACAAAAAATTATTCCGAGTAACTTTTTCCTTTACAAGTGCGCGACTTTTTTCTTCCAAGGTTTGAAAGTGACAAGTTTGACCTCATTATGTTCACACAATTACACATATATATATTTCTTATATTCCCTACTCATTCTCATATATTTTTCTCATTTCAGTCATCTTCTCTCCCAAATCCGATCTATAGGATTTTCTCTCCGTTTGCTCCCCCCCCACCCAATCGGTCAAGCGATTTTTTGTCTCGGTGGGCGTGTTTCTTCTCCGACGCTGATATTCGCTACGTTGTTTACTTCTCTTCCCGGCGAGCTTGTTTTGTTGGTTCACCCTCATCTCCTTCTCTTCCAAGCGAGTGTGATTCGAAGTCCTCTCCTCCCTCGGCCCTTCAGAGCTATTGTCATTGCTAAGCTCCCTTCTCTGTGTTGCTTCTTGTCCACTAATTTCAAAAGTACGAAACTGTTAGCTTCTGGATTATGGATTTTAGTTATTTTGATTTTTTTTATTCTCTTTGCTGTTAAATTGTTGGGTTGATGGGGGTGTTTCTATCGATCATTCGATCTAGTTTGGAAATAAATGCTCTTTTTAAAAATTTATTGAATTTAAATTTCTATTTATTGAAAAAGTTTTGGTGGACTGATAAGTATGAGTAACTGCGTTTTATGGAACATATAATCACTAAGCTGTTCATATTCGATTAGTTCGTTAATTTTTCTGCAGTATGTTATTGTTTGAGTGTGTTACAGCGATTGTGTTCTGGGTTTTCTATAGGTTGTCGTTTGATATTTGTGCAATAAAATTTTCAGTTTGTTTAAGAAATGGGCAAGAAAAGTCTTATAGGCTATGATTTGATTGATTCAACTTGGTGAAGAAGTCCTCGATCAGTAGCTTAAGTATAAAAAGTTTTGTGATGCCTTCGTGGGAGTTAAGATGGCCTAGGTTTTGTAGGTTAACCATAAACCATTCAGAGATGGTATGCTGGAAATTTATGTTTAGGTTTTCTATGTTACTAAGAAGCTCGATCCTATTACGGTAAATTGCCCTAATTAACTGACTATTAGTTTGCAAGAAACAATCTTGAATGAAATGCCTTTGAAATATTAAAGTCATTTGTCAATCTTACCAAGAAATCATGTGACTGATAATGATTTTAGTTTTTGGATTGCTTGCTTTTATGAAAGAAATTTATGCATTTGTAATTGGTTTCTTATGGTTTTGTATAATCTTGTTGATCATTGGTCTTTATAACCGCTCGTTGGTTCTCCACTGAACTAACTAACAAACTGTAGGATTTCATGCAAAGCATGTTCTTATTACTCTGGAGAAATAAGGCTACAGAAATAGGGTTCCTTAGTTTGTTGGTGTGATTAAGTAGGATATATTATTGTATATGATAGATTTTGTATACGGCATGGGATGGTTAAAACCATGCTTTAGTTTCATCATAGCTTTTCAATTATTAATATTACAAATATTTATAATAAACCGTAAGTATAGTTATTTTTCTGTTATTAGGGTTGCTTTTCTATTATCATGAATATGCAACAATCTCAAATTTGTCTTTAATTTCATCTATGACTCTCGTTTCTCAAGGGAAAGGAACACGGCCATATAACGTAGGTAGCATCCCCATTGGCCAACTAACTTTCTTTAACCATATAATAGCTCTAAGCAAAAGATGGCATATTTTGATGCTTGGTCATGATTCAAATTTCAGAAGAACGGATATTGAAAGTGCAACAGTCATTCAATATGATGGCAACATGAAACCATGGCTTAAGATTGGTATTCCACAATACAGTATTTATTGGATAAAAGAGTTCCTCAATTACAACTTTTCCTACTTGCAACAATGCAACATTCTTGAATAGCATTTGTAATAGTCATCAAGACAATGTTTCTAGTATACTGATTCTTTTGTTCATAACAGTTGTAAGTTGACCTTTTGGAGTTCACCGAAGATTTTTCTCTCCATGTGTATTGTCTCTTTAAATAGTTTCTGCAATACAGCTATAATGAAAGATCAGCCTTTGCTGTTTGTGGTATATACGTTGAAAGTTGACATTTTTTTTCCTTTTTCGACAAAACCTTCATGAAGCGGAGTTGCAATATTATGTCAGCACTCCTATTGCTGTTTGTGGTTATAATTCAAACTTTTGATATTGTATATCACTCTCTATACCAAGTGGAGATTTTCACTGAATCCTATAATCTCAGAAAGCATATTGCTATATGTATCAATTCACATGGTGCCACGTAGACGTTCATAAACCTTTTGCAAGTATCACTTACTAGCAAAGCATATTTTACATTTTGCATTTCATTAGTTCATTACTTATTCATTATAAATAAATAATAATTATATATGCATTTATAAATTAATTTAGTTACATCTTTCTAGCTAATTTTAGTTTATAATATTAATTATTATTAGAAAATATTCATGAATTTATTTAGGGTTAGGAAATACTAAGAAAAAATAAATAATACATAAAATTATTTATAAATTATATATAACTTATTATATAGTTAAGGATATTTTAGTTATTTATTCTTTTATTCAACTTTTCAGCTCTTACTTACCAAACACTTTTTTCAACTTTTTTTAAGAAAAAATTAAAATTATCCAAACACACGGCTTCTTTTTCTTAAAAGTTAATAACTACTTGTTAAAAAAAAAGTTAGAAAAGTAACTTTTGTTAAAAAAGTTAAAATTTTAAGTTTAACCAAACGACCTCCATATCTAATATCACGGGCACTATTTGAAAGCTCTCTTCCGAATTGCTTAGAGCATTATTAGAGATAGATAAACTAATTAAAAAGTTTGACGTATGAAAAGCAAGTTGCGAGAGTCCCTTGAATTCTTAAATTCCTTAATTTTTAAAGTACTCTTGCGGTATACACATAAGAAACCAAACTTGAACAAGAATTCGAAAGAATCGTAATCAAACAAATGTCTAAAATTTGAAAATATTTGGCTATCCAAAAAGTAAAAGGGATTTATATTAAATGAACTTCTAATTCGATAAATATTGGGTACAAATAAGGGTGGCAATAGATAAGCGATTTAAAA
This sequence comes from Acanthochlamys bracteata, assembly GCA_019914995.1. Lineage (NCBI taxonomy): Eukaryota > Viridiplantae > Streptophyta > Magnoliopsida > Pandanales > Velloziaceae > Acanthochlamys > Acanthochlamys bracteata. Next base: position 3,213,438 of record CM034136.1, read on the forward strand.
ATGCAATTCGAAATCCATTCATTTAATACGGATTAGAGTTAATAATTTTGATCTGTATAAATTTATGGATTGAATTATAATTAAACAAATTTGACCGATTATTAAATGCGTCCACCTAAAACTACCCCACCAATTCGAATTGCTACCAGTATAAGGAACAACTCTTTTCTTTTTTTTTTACCGTACAATAAATTTTGGCAAAAAAAATCGATAATAATAATTTATAAATTATATTTATATTTACAATTAATTATTTATTTTGCCTTAATAAAATAGTGCAAAGAGAATTATAATATTCCCAAAAATATTAATACTCAGGTATTTATTTAATGATGAATTTGAATTTTATAGAAAAATCTTTATCAAAACTTTATCAGTTATCTATACTCATCAAAAATTTTATCGAAAATATTACTATACATTTGTAATTATAAAATTTTAACGGTCCCCACATATTTTCAAAAATTAAAATAAAAATTTTTTGGAACATTCTAAAGATCAATGAAGATATTGACCAATGCACGTATTGACAAAAATCTCTTCACCAAAAATACTATACAATATTCATTCCAATTTATTTTATAAATTCACTTGAGCTTAAAAGTGTAGAATAAAAATGAATAGTTTTAATTATTAATTGGATCGACACGTATTTGACTCGGTTATTAAATAGGTTGGATTAGATTGACAATTTTAATCCGTATAAATTCATATGTTGGATTATAATTGATCTTGTTATTAAATTGGTCGACTCAAAACTGACTCACCAACTCGAACTAACCTTCTAAGTACAAGTAATACTTGATAGAGAAAGACTTCTATATAAAATAAGATCATAATCAAAATATAGTATCTTCTTAAACAAAAGTAGTTAGAATCATTTGTATTCATTGCGAGATGTAGGTTAATTATTTTTAATCAAAAGAGTCCCATGTTTGTAATTCTGTCCAACCCTAGGGCTGAAGCTAAATCCCCCCACATACTATATAACTGTCTTTTGCAAAGACCTTTTCTCTTTAGAAGTGTAAATATAGATCGGGCTAAACGGGCCGGCCCGTTATCCGACTGAAATTGTTCAAATTATCTATCCGACCGTGAACATTAATAGGATCTGACCGATCCGGCCCGATCAGCTAGGCAATAGGGCAGATTTTGTCGACCCGTCAGGCGCCACCCACCCAGTTAATATACATCTTAATCGGTCAACAACATACCATTGACCTGACTAACATTAACGTTTGACTGTATCAAGTATAATAAAAAGTTTTTAATAATAAAAATTATTTATATCTTACTTTTATTTTATTGATATTTTTTTTAATTATCTTTAAAATTTTATTCTTTTTATTTTTTATTTATTATATAAAATAAAAAATAAAATGGATAAATAGATAGGACCGTGCCAAGAAAATTATGATCAGGCCGAGTTGACCCGACCCGGGTACAGGAATCAGTCCTAATTGGCCCGGTCCAAGTAACTCATTTAGCCCGATCAGATAGGGCCGGGTCTTCCCAACTCTTTCACATTTAACATCTATTTCTCTTTTTATTCAAACATTGATGTTTGGCTACCCAGTTTTATAAAAACTTGTTTAAATAAAATATATTTTGCTAAAAAGTAGTTTGGATGAAAATTGTATATATATTTCTATAGTCACCACGCAATATAAAGCCACGACTGGCAGTGGACTAAGGGGTTATTTGGGAGTGCTTATAAATTGAACTTTTTTGAAATATAGGATACTTTTGTCTAATTTCTATAAACAAGTTGTACTATTTGACTAAAAAAATAATAAAAATAAGCAATAGAAAGATCTTACTATGTACAATTTTTCTATACTCTCAAATTTATACATAAATTTTGTAAACTATTGTAAAAAGTTTATTGAAAAACGTAGATAAGGAGCTTTTATAGAATGGAATGCCAAACAGCCCGTAAATCAAGCCCAAGTAAAACTCAAGTTTAGTCCAACCTTGTAAGCCTAAACTAGAACAAATACAAAACAACACATATCAAAATTCTAGAAAATTTTGTAGAATCTCCCTTAAAAGTTCGAGAGGAAAACTTTTACAGATCTCAATAACAATAACAAATAATCATAATAGTACCAAACTAATACTCTTAAATAGAAAAATACCAAAAATGAATACTTACAATACAAGTTATTCTTAATCAACCAAACTTGATGTAAATAAAATTCAGATAATTATACAACTTCAAGCTATACAAGGGAAGTACAACATACAAGCAAGGTTATTAAACCTCTGAAGCGGAATTGTCCTACCTAAAATTCTAATTTTGACAACTTTGCATGTAAATCTCTCAAGCGTTAGAGCCAATTTAAAAAAAAGATTAAAGCATACTAAACATACTTGTCGCCGCAACACCACTAATATCAACAACGGAGCCCACTCAACTCTGAATCTATCATTAATTATTAGGACAAGCCAAAAAGAAGATATAGTTGAGCCTAGTCTCATTGAGGTGAAGATAGCATAGTTCTTCTATTAAATTTCTGATACATTACTTAATTGTTATATTGCTATTTCTATATGTAGAAGATGCAAAGATAAATCAGATCGAACTCTGCTAAGTCATAAATCATCCCATACCCACTCAACTCTGAATCTATCATTAATTATTGGGACAAGCCAAAGAGAAGATATAGTTGAGCCTAGTCTCATTGAGGTGAAGATAACATAATTCTTCTATTAGATTTCTAATACATTACTTAATTATTATATTGCTATTTCTATATGCAAAAGATGCAAAGATAAATCAGATCGAACTCTGCTAAGTCATTAATCATCTCATACTGACTCAGTCCTTAATATAGAAGATATGATAAAAATGAGATGCAACACACAACATTTCATTCTTTTTCATGATGTTGTTATAATATGTAGATTCTCTATTCTTATACAATTAGGTAATTAACGTCTCAATCTCATGAATATTTACATATGCTTATACCAAACACTCGACTATATACTATTTGCATGGTCACACGCATCTCTTCTATATACCAACACATACTGATTCGCTAGTTGCAAGAGCATAATGTATATACATATATCTGAGCAAGCATGCATATATAATAATGTATGCAATGCATAATAATAGCGCATGTGATCAAGTGAGACAATAACATCATGTTGCTATCTACATCACACAAACATACATACATAATTCCTTCAAATATTTCAAGCTTCACAAGCAAGCTATGTCTATTTGCCCTAGGACTCAACAACAATCAATATCGTTCGGTGCCTAGTACACCATGAGTGTCATTCGAACCTAATCCTTAAAAAGTAGAAGCAATAATTAGGATTTTTCATACAATAAATATGCTATGCTCAAGGTCATCAATGTCATCTAATCATACTCACACATGTTCGAAATATATATAATAATATGTATATCAAATATATTTTATAACTATGTCACTTAAGTTCGTGAACTACTAGTATGTTATCATAATTATATATGTGAGTTACATAAATCATGATATACACAAAGAATGACAATGTATGCTAGAATTTTCAAAATAAACATTACCTATACTGAAAGCTTTTATATTAAGTATTTTTGTTCTACCAAAGATCATATATATATATATGATCTTAGACAAAAATCTCTTAATATAAAATAGTGAAGACAAGAAGGTGTCCAAATTACACAATAACAATTAATCAACAACTCTTACAGTGAGAAAAAATCTCATAGAGATCCACATAGAATTCAGACAAAAAAAAGAAGAACAAACTTGAAGATTTATTTGAGTTTTTTTTTTTTTTTGTTAGTTTTTAAAAGATACATAGAAGAAGAAATAGAATTTACCTGGATCAGTGGCAGCAAAGTGGCGGAGGCATAACCGAGAGCAGCGGCGAGGCAGGATACAGGCAGGTGAGCGACCGCTGAAGACGGAGAAGAAAGAAAAGAAGGAAAGCTTCTGGTAAATAATACAAAAGCTTAAGAGTATAGAGGACATCTATAATTTTAATAGAAAAAAAACTTTCTTAGCCTTAGTTAAAACCAAAAAGGTTTTACTCTTTATTACTTTCATAAAATCGTCACCGAATAAAATTATAAGAGCAATATAGAGTAGTATATTTTTTTACTCTCCGTTACTCTTATGTACTCTCAATCCATACTGATCCAAAAACTATTGAATTACCAAAATTTGAACTTTTTTAATGTATTATGATCCTACATCACACATATTCAGTTATCATATGTCTTAGTATAATCCTTTAATAAATATTCGCTGCATTTCTTGAGCTTCATCAATCTCTACTATTATTGTAATGTTTATGTTTGAAAAAAATTGTCATCTATTATTGGAATACTATAACGTAAGGGTGGTTTGGGTTGGTGAGTCAGTTTCGGATCCACTCATTTAATAATCGAGTTAAATTTATTCAACCCTAACCTAACTCATTAATTTATATTGGTCAAAATTGTCAACTCTAATCTAACATCTTAATAATCGGGTCAAACTCGGTTGACCTATTTAATAATTACAATTAATAATTTTTAATTCTACATTTTTAAACTTCAGCAAAATTATAATATCAGTTGAAATAAAAGTGCACGATATTCTTAGTGACTAGATATAGTGAATGCTCGTCAAAATGTGCATTCTTTAGTATTTTCAATGGTCCTTAAAATATCAAAAAAATTTATTTTTATTTTTTAAAATATGTGGTGACAGCTAAAATTTTATAATTATAAATATATACTAATAATTTCGTTAAAATTTTTGATAAACATAGCTATCTAACAAAATTTTGATAAAATATTTATACGAAATCCAAATTCATAATTAAAGAAACACATACGTAGTAATACTTTCGATAATATTATAATTCTTAATTTACACTATTTTACTAAGATATAAAAATAAATAAATAAATATAAATATAATTTAATTTAATAATTTATAAATTATTATTATCGATTATTATTATTGCCTATATTTTATTATATAGTAAGAAAAATCAAGAATTATTTTTTCAATAAATGACAACTCGAATTGGTGGGAATTTTGAATTAATCCGGATCGATCCATATTTAATAATCGGATCAAATTCGTTTAATTCTAACCCAATGTATATATTTATACAGGTCAAATTTTTTTAATCCTAATCTTAATTAAATAGATCGATTTCGGATTGAGTTTTCGAGTCGGATCATATATTGCCACTCCTAACGTCATCGCTATTTCATTAGCATATGTTCTAACTAAATAAGCAAAACATCTTTGATTTCACAAAGAGGAATTATAGTTTCGCTTATTTTTTAAAAATACTTGAAATTGGTATGTAGAAGTATGCATCTACCAATTTTCAAAATGCTTCTATTTGATTGTTTAATAAAAAGACTATCAAGAAATTTGTTACCGTTTTTGTTGTTAAGGAACACGTTTTGTTTAATCGGTGGACATTCTTAGGTTGAGCTAAAAAGAGTAACAAATCCAAGACCAAAGCTAAAACCCAGCGCTCGATTGATTCTAAACTTCTTTGCTGCGGCCCAACCATGGCGGCTCTCGCGCGGCGATCAATCTCCTCCCTTCTCTCCCGCGCTCTTCACCATCATTACCGTACAGCTCCGGCGGCGTTGACAGTGTCGCTCTGCCGCTCTCCGGCGTTGTGGTCTATTCCTTCCCGGCCGAAGACGACTTCAGGATCTGGCTACTCTCCACTCAATGACCCGTCGCCTAACTGGAGCAATCGCCCACCCAAGGAAACCATTCTTCTCGATGGCTGTGATTATGAACACTGGCTTATCGTTATGGAGTTTCCTGATCCCAAACCTTCTGAAGAGGAAATGGTTGATGCTTATGTCAAGACGCTTGCTCAAGTTGTTGGCAGGTACGTATTTTCGAATCTATTCAAGGTTTTTGGTGTTTTCTTATGATACAGTTTCTCCATTATTATTGAGGGCTTTTGATGGAATTGCTAACCTGTTGGTTTTGCAAAAGTTGAACTTGAAGCTGGTCTGAGAAAGTGTTTCCGTATATTTCATCAAATAAACGTTCTCATAGGCAGAGAATCAGCAGCAAACAATCAGTTTGAGATTACAAACCAGTATGTCTAAAATCATTTATGACGCAATGTGTCTTGAGCATTTTATCAAACACTTGGTGTGCAGGCACATAAGTTGCTAAATTCAGTCTCACTAACAAAAACTTACTTTCTAACTTTTTCCTTGATGGATCATGATATGAAAGGTTTTGGCTATATTATGATTTTGCTAATTTGGGTGATGGTTTCAGTGAGGAGGAGGCAAAGAAGAAGATATACTCTGTGTCCACTACTACTTACACGGGTTTTGGAGCTCTAATATCTGAGGAGTTATCTTACAAAGTGAAAGGTATATATAGGTTACAGACTCCCAGTGTTTGTAGAATAAGATAGGGTGACGAAATTGTACTGGTTTTGCGTGGAGGAGTTATTGAATATGTGGTTCTCAGTATTTTGGGTCACTTGCAGGCTTGCCAGGAGTGCTTTGGGTATTACCAGATTCTTACTTGGATGTCCCCAATAAGGATTATGGAGGTATCAACAACTGATACATGGTCCCCAATATAGGTTTCTCTGAGATCGACTACAATAGGATGTTTTAATGAAATTTGGGTGTTACTAACCTTTCTACATCCGTAGTATGATTTTCCAATGCAATAGTATGGTTACTAGAGTCTTTAGGTGGGCCTGTTGGCTCGACCTACTTATCAATTTACAAATTTGTTGATTAAAGTTTACATTTCATGTTGGTGAAACAGGGGATCTCTTCATAGATGGAAAGGTTATCCATAGACCACAGTTTAGGTTCAATGAGAGGCAACAGACTAGAAGCAGGCCTCGACCTCGATATGATAGACGACGCGAGACAATGCAGGTTGAGAGAAGGGAACCACCGCAGAGAGGTGGTTGGACACAAGAGCCTAGTGGGCAGATGTCTCAGAGCTCCGTCCAATCATTTCAGGGTGGTCCACAACCTATGTCACCGCAATCTCTTGAGCCTCCACAGCAAGGAGATCAGAGCGGTCAACCAACAGAGATGCATTAAGCTTTGCTAGCATTGTTGCATCCAGTTCCACTGACAATGGCTTGAGAATGTTCTCTGACAAAATATAGCATTTCAGCAACCGCTGGAGAATGGTGCTTTATTATGCTTGTAATATATATGTCACTCAGGTTGCTAGTCGTTAGTCATGCTTGTTAAAGTTGCAGCGAAAATTTAACCATAACTTGGCTATAGTTTCATGAACCAAAATACATTTTAGGCCTCAGAAAAAAGGTGTGCGAGCTTGTTTTCCTTGGTTCAAAAACTTGGTTGTGCCCTATTTACAAGTGCTTCAGTAGTATTTCTTTCTATTATCTATTCATTTACTTTTGTGAAGTACAGTTGCTAATGTGACTACAACTCTGACTAAGGGACGTTTGGAAGTGTTTATAAAATAAAATTTTTTAGAATGAACAGTATTTTTCAAAAAATGAGCTTAATTTTTTATTTAAATAAATAACAAAATTATTTTATGATAAGTACTTCAAACATAATGCCAAAATGTCCGCTGAGCATTCTTATTGACATTTTGTCAGCTCCTATTACTTTATATATCACTATGACTTTCGACTAGTTTGAATATGTGCAAGTATATGTGGCACCTACCTCTTAATGCTATTTGCACTGGTTAAAATTTCTGTGCTGAATTGAGCTTCTACAGTGTTCCTCCTCGCCGCTCAATGCTTATACTAGGTAGCTGTAGCATCAACGTATCAGGACAAGTCACTCGTTTGTACCTGTTGTTGTTAGACATAGTCGGATCTGCAATCTTGCCGTTAGATGTTTCGAGGAGCCAGGAAAGACCTTGCTAGCGAAGCTTTACGACTACTATCAGCAGGAAGTACTTAGTTGTAACGGAGTCCATTGTAGCCAAATTCTTTCAAAGAACACAGTACTAGTGTCATGAGAATCCATTCCAATGATCAAAAGAGATTGTTTTTTGTTTTTCTTGACTCAAACTTATATAATTTTCAGAATGATATATATATATAGATTGACTTCAAATAATTTTTAACATGAAGAGCACACACGATTGAGGAATTCATATTGGAATTGTTATATCTTTTGTTGCTAGTTTTTACCGTTATTTCTTCTCTTGCAGTGCGTAATTTAGATATAGTTGCCGAGTTTAAGACGTGCACGCATGCTGGAGCACTCACTATGCACACGTAGAGGATGAGTTAAATTACATTAAACAACTACTCTTTCGCATGATGAAGTTTTGTAAGTCTTCATGAAAACCTCAAAACGTATTTTATCAGCCTTACGACTGAAGCTACATAACGTTGAGTAATTGATACAACAAAAAAGAAGTACTTGATCAAAATCTAAACAATGTTATTTCACGATTTTTGAAAAGAACGAAAGTATGTCATCTTCTGCAGGTACATGATACAAGTTACCATACGAACAAGATAAGGATAGAAGAAAACTGGGTGAAAAAGTAAATTGTAATGAAACTTACAGAATATTACTTCAAAAGATAGGTTGAATTGAGCTATATTAACTTAAACCTTAAGTGGATTAAATGTTGTGAATGTGGTAGTGTGAACGAACGAAAAATTAGTACAGCGAAATGAATAGCACACACTAGGATCTTGCAATCCAAGTTGAGATTGTTAAAGATAAAAAAAGCAATCACACGACACCAAGATATGCGTGGGGAAAAACGAGAAAAACCCCACGGTGGTGTTGGTCACACCAAAAGAAAATATCACTATAAGATGAGATTACAATGTATGTTTACAACTTTGCTTTCTTGCTTTCCTTCTCTCTTTGCATGCTTCTTTGTATACTTTTCATACATATCACAAATCCCACACATTTGGGACATATATATAGGATGCAAAAAAATTCTTTGTAACTAGTCCACTAAATAACTAACTCTCTAAAGTAACTCTTTGGAATTAGTTCGTGGGCATAACTTCCTTATGGTAGTTAGATGAATCTGGACATAACTTCCTCATGAATCTGGATATCATTTTTTCATGAATGAATCTGGACATAACTACCATAAGAGCTATATTGGACTAAATGGTGGACCACCAACAGCTACTTGTGGACTGCTTGATTATAAGCTCATCAAAGTGTCTTTATATCCAACAAATCTCCCACTTAAAGACACTTTGTCATGTCTTTCCAAAAAAGTAAGAAGTTGGTACGAAAGTACCCGCATCGGAGGTACTGAAAATAGATAAAGGCAGAGCGGAACAAGGGCTAGTATACTTACTAGCTGACTACCGAAGTTCATCATGCCTTAGTCAATTTTCCCCCAACTCCATTGCTTTCTTGAGATGCTTTCTTAGGATACCTGTGACCACCACCACTGCTGTCCCTGCTGTTGTCCATTGTGATTCCATACAAAGTTTTGCAAAATTCAAACTTGTCAAAAGTAACTGCCTTCTTTAAGGCATCCGCGGGATTCTCCTTGGTAGGAATCTTGAGTAAGTTAATACTCCCACTGGAAACCATATCACGAACAAAGTGATATTGCACTTCAATGTGTTTTGTTCTGGAATGAAATGCTGGATTTCGTGCAAGATGTAGGGCACTTTGGCTATCACAAAATAGAAGCAACGAATCTTGTTTGTACCCTAATTCCTCCAGTAATCTCTTCATCCATATACCTTCCTTGCATGCTTGTGTTGCTGCCATATACTCTGCTTCTGTTGTGGAAAGAGCTACAACAGATTGCAGTTTTGAACACCAACTGACAGCACCACCTGCAAGGGTGAACACATAACCAGAAGTAGATTTCCTCCTATCAAGATCACCCGCATAATCCGAATCCACAAAACCTTTGACAAGACATTCAGACCCTTTGTAACACAATGCAGCATCTAGAGTACCGTTAATATATCGAAGTACTCTCTTGACAGCCATCCAGTGCTCATTGCCTGGATTTGCCATGTATCTACTCACCACTCCCACTGCTTGGGCAATGTCTGGCCGAGTGCATACCATGGCATACATAAGGCTTCCCACTGCAGATGCATATGGTACCCGAGACATCCCCATCTTTTTCTTGTCTTGGCTAGGACATCCCAAAGAAGATAACCTGAAATTAATAGAGAAAGGGGTAAACACCGACTTACTTGTTTGCATGCCAAACCGCTGCAACACCTTCCTCAGGTAGCTAGCCTGGGACAGTCGGATTTCTCTATTGTCTCTGTCTCGCCATATCTGCATTCCAAGAATCTTGTTTGCCGGACTCAAGTCCTTTGTATCAAATTCACTAGCTAGTTGAGCCTTCAATTGTTGGATGCGTTCCATGCTTTGGCTCGCCACAAGCATATCATCCATATACAGCAGCAAGATGACATACTCACCTCCCTCAAACTGCTTGATGTAAGCACAAGAGTCCGAGACTAGCTTGCTGTATCCGAGGCTCCCGATACAACCATCAAATCTCTTATACCAGCACCTTGGTGCCTGCTTAAGCCCATAAAAAGATTTGACTAACCGGCAAACCAAGTTCTCCTTGCCGACCTCGGCAAAGTCTTCTGGTTGGACCATGTATATCTCCTCTTCCAACTCACCGTGCAAGAATGCCGTCTTCACATCGAGTTGTTCAAGGTGGAGATCCGATGATGCGCACAATGCCAAGACCACACGAATTGTTGCTAAACGAACCACCGGAGAGAAGATTTCAACAAAGTCGACTCCTTCCTTTTGTGCATATCCTTTTACAACCAATCGGGTACGAAACCGTTCTACTTGATCATTGCTACCATGCTTGATCTTGTAGACCCATTTGTTACCAATAGCTTTGCGTCCTTGAGGAAGTGGAACTAATTCCCAAGTCCTATTCTTATGGAGTGCCTCGGTTTCTTCTTGCATAGTTTCCATCCAACGGGCAGCATCTGGACTATCCAATGCTTTCTTAAGAGTTGTTAGCTCTCCTTCTTCAGTAAGAAGATTATATGTAATGTTAGACATAGGCTCCAAATAATAATCCGCATATCTCTCAGGTGTTTTCCTCTTACGAGTTGAACGCCTAAGGGTTGGATTCTTAGAAACTTCTTCCTCATGCCCATCCGTTGGTTCATGCACAGAAACTGAGTCTTTTTCCTCATCTTCTGCCTCCTCCGGATTAACCATGGTCTTATCCTGAAGCAAGTTTTGCTTTCCAGTCGCATATCTAGTGGCATCATCACCTTCTGATGTTCTTTGCAGCTGGTCCTCTACAAAGATCACATCCCTGCTGAAGAAAACCTTACGGGCAGTGGGATCCCATAAGCGATACCCCATAACATCTTTAGCATACCCCAGAAATATGCACTTTCTGGACTTAGGATTCAACTTGGATCTCTCCTGTGATTTATACATCACAAATACTGGACAACCAAAAATATAAAGGCGAGAATAATCAACAACATTACCAGTCCACATTTCCATTGGCATTTTCAACCCAATAGTAGTTGAAGGGATGCGGTTCAATACATAACAAGCCGTCTTGGCTGCCTCTGCCCAAAAAGAGTTAGGCAAATCAGCCACTTTAAGCGTAGCCCTTACCCGCTCAAGTAATGTCCTATTGAACCGTTCCGCAACTCCATTTTGCTGTGGAGTATAAGGTACAGTGGACTGCCGTTTGATCCCTTGTTCGGCTAAGAAAATAAGGAATTCATCACTATTGTATTCTCCTCCGTTGTCCGATCGTAGGCACTTGATTCTACTATTGGAATTAAGTTCCACCCGAGCTTTAAAGTACTTGAATACACCAAAGACCTCTGACTTTCTTCGGATTGAATACACCCAGCTTCGTCGAGAAAAATCATCAATAAAAGTTACCAAATATTTGGCGCCCCCAAGTGAAAGCTGTGGTGACTCCCACACATCCGAGTGAACCAAGTCAAGAACATCTTTGGCTCTAGAGAATGATCTTCTAAACTTGGTACGGTGCTGCTTCCCAGTAACACACTCCTCATAAAACGGCAACTTAACCTCGGACAGCCCTGGCAAGAGCTTCCGATCACAGAGAATTTTAAGGCCATATTCCGAAATGTGACCCAACTTCAAGTGCCACATTTGAGTTACCTTCTCTAAACTAGTGCCGGATGCCACATTTGCATCTCCATGTGATAGTGTAACTCCAAGCACTTGGTACAAGTTGGAACCAATCTTTTCTCCCTTCAAGATTTCTTGCTCATACTGGATGACCTTCATAATGCCACTCTCTATTCGGGTCTTACAACCAAGGTCATCAAACTGTCCAAGAGATAGCAAATTTTTAGTGAGGCCAAATACATGGCGTACCTTACGAATGAGGCGAATCCTTCCATCTTCTCCCTTCAGCATGATGGAACCAACTCCAATAACCTTCAAGACTTGGCCATTTCTCATCCGCACGTTACCTCCAGAAACGGCTTCATACTCGTGGAACCAATCCTTTCTGGATGTCATGTGCCAAGATGCTCCTGAATCCAAAATCCAAACATCCGGAAATTTGGCCTTGTCTTCGGTAGAAGTTGCTATTTCGCCAACTAAAGCCTCGCCGTCATCCGAGTTATATGCCACATTTGCTTGAGACTTGGAAGCTTCTGTACTTCCTCCTTTGGCCAACGACTTGTACTCACGCTTGTAGTGCCCAAGCTTTCCGCAAGCAAAACACTTTACTTGCCGTTTGTTCCTCTTTTACTGCCCCGTGCTACTATTTCCAAAATTCCGCTTCCTTTTCTTATCTTGTGCCAACAACAAAACCTCCGGTTGTTGTCCACCAGGCACAGTATCAAGCTTGTCCTTTCGTCGACTTTCTTCTTCAAGAACAGCTGCAACGACATCTTCATAAATAAGTGATTTCAAGTCGCTGTTATCTGTTTAATTTATGACAACTTGATCATAAGAACTTGAAAAACTTTGGAGTAGAATTAAGGCACGCTCATCAGTCTCTATCTTCTTCTCTAGTGCTGTTAATTGAGAGGAAAGAGACTCCATGGCACTAAGATGTTCAGCCACAGGGGAGGTTTCAGTCATGCGAAGAGAATACAAACTTCGCATCAAGAATATAGCATGTTGCCTTGACTTCTTGGCATAAACTTTCTCAAGCTTTTTCCAAACCTCTTTTGCGGTCTTTAGCTCTGAGATACTAAGAAGCACATGATCAGTAAGAGAAAGATGAAGATTTGCCATAGCATACATTTCCATCTTTTGCCATCTGTCGTCCGTAATATCGTCGGGACAATCCTCTAGAGTAGCAACACAATTTTCTTTGGCTAGAATTGCCAAAATCTTCATCCTCCACAACGGGTAGTTGCTCCCATTGAACTTCTCAATCTCAAACTTGTTTGCCATCAGAAAAACCTGGCTCTGATACCACTTGTTGTGAATGCGGTAGTGTGAACGAACGAAAAATTAGCACAGCGGAATGAATATCACACATTAGGATCTTGCAATCTAAGTTGAGATTGTTAAAGATAAAAAAAGCAATCACACGACACCAAGATATACGTGGAGAAAAACGAGAAAAACCCCACGGTGGTGTGGTCACACAAAAAAAAATATCACTATAAGATGAGATTACAATGTATGCTTACAACTTTGCTTTCTTGCTTTCCTTCTCTCTTTGCATGCTTCTTTGTATACTTCTCATACATATCACAAATTCCACACATTTAGGACATATATATAGGATGCAAGAAAATCCTTTGTAGCTAGTCCACTAAATAACTAACTCTCCAAAGTAACTCTTGGAATTAGTTCGTGGGCATAACTTTCTTATGGTAGTTAGATGAATCTGGACATAACTTCCTCATAAATCTGGACATCATTTCTTCATGAATGAATCTGGACATAACTACCATAAAAGCTATGTTGGACTAAATAGTGGACTACCAACAGCTACTTGTGGACTGCTTGATTATAAGCTCATCAAAGTGTCTTTATATCCAACATTAAATATCATAGAATGTTCTGATCATTTTTAAATGAAAAAATAAATAAATAAAACTAAACGGGCACCATTTGGTTATTTCTAATCAATTTATTTTGTTCATTTCATCATTGTTGTTCCTTGAATGGCATCACACATTTGGCAAGCAAAATCTATTGCTTCAGACTAAGTTATGAATGTTATTGATTAGAGGGACAAGCTGGAGAAAATTTTATTCCCTAGTTACTGTAAATTCTGCCAGTTAAACATGAACGGAAAGCTCAACATGTATGTCCTATATACTATGACTATGTTTGGTTAAGTTTTAAATTTAGAGCTTTTCAGCAAAAGCTACTGTTTATATATTTTTGGTGAGAAAAGTGGCTGTTGAGTTTTTGATTCAAAAGCTGTTTTTTTTATAATTTTGTATGGATAAATTTTACTGTTTAAGACTTTTTCTAAAAAAAATTGAAGATATGTTTGGTTAAGATTATGTTTATAACTGAATAAAATATATAATGACTGAAATGTCCTTAGGTATATATAGAATATATATTTTTAAATTTCTGAATTTATTTTCATATATTATGTAATTATTTGAAAATTTTTTATAACAAATATTTGTTTAATATTTTTTATAGTAATATTTATAAATCTATTAATAAATATATTATTATTATTATTATTAATTTGTAATTATATTTTCAAATTACTTTTGAATATATATATATATACTATTATTTTATATAATAATATTTAGTAATTAATTAATAAGATAGTATAAATGAATAAATAATACAGTGCTTTATTAAGTGCCTTCTTGATTTTCTTATGTTTCACTATTGCAGTTGAATGATTTGCAAACTACAAAAATGGTGCTACTGATCCAACATCTTTTCTAAAAATTGAAGATATACAATTGATCCAATTTATATAAATTGATTTTCCTTTCTATTGTTTTCATTTCTAGTTCTAGTAGTTTAGCTATTAGTGTATTAGATAATCCATAAAATAAAAACTGTACTCAATAAATGATTGAATGCTTTCTCTTAAGCTGTTGTCATACGTACTTGAGAAATTCAACCCTTTCATTTTGGTCACATTTATGAGAATTTCTATCATGTATAAAAGTGCCAAAATTGATTGTGGTTTCGTATCAAAATACAAGAAAAACACCAAATATTTGAAGACTAGCAGGTAAGAACACATGATGAATTATTCACTGTTCTAGAAATTAAAATATTTAAAAATCATAATAATCACAATATACAAGAAAATATATGCAACTGTTACAACACTATAATTATTATCTTAAGGGCAACGAATAATTCTCAATAATATATTTTCGTATTTTAACAATATATTTCAATTAACGCTTCTGGTTGGGCTTCTTCACTATCATCACACTCAAGTGTGCATGATGAGCACAATAATCACTAGCACTCCCCAAGACAGTGCTGCAAGAGGAGCATAGCAATCAATAAACTCCATTCAAACCCACGGATCTCAATCTCATATCATTCACTCCAAGTATGACTAGACAAATTTTAAGTAAATCCAACTTCAAACAACCATTTGAAATTGTTCCAGTTGTTGAATACTAGAGCTATTACTATGGCAAACAAATTTGTATCTTACAAATATAAGCATACAAATAACGGATTACTATGTTTGCAGTACCATAGTTTTTTGGATCAGATTCCACAAATATAAGCCTTGTGAAGCACACCTGAAGCGATCTTTTTCAAATCAGATTCCACAAAGGGAATCACATTAGAATCTCCTGTAAAAAACCAAAAAAAGGGAAGAAAAAAACAAAAGAAAGATATGTTGTTTAAGCTCAAATCAAGCTAACTGTTTGAGCTCAAACAGAAGTTCAATTGAGCTAACTGTTTGAGATCAATCAAGCTCAAAGAGAAGCATGCTGTATGTAGGAAGCTTGTTTGATTAAGGCTGTTCAAACTAGCTGAGATCAACAAAAGAGAAGTTCCAAGACCATGAAGCTTTTGACAAAAGAAATATATTTTGGATTAGGAAAGCAGGCAACAACTCAAAAAATAAGTATAACTGAAGGAAAGCTTAGGATAGATAAGAAAAAAAAAGATACAACTATCCATTTGGATTTCTTATTTGGGCTTAATTTTACCAACAGATGTAGTAGAGTATTCTCAGTCTAACAATAACCCAAAAAATAACTTAACTAAAAACAAAAAAAAAAAAGAAAAAGAAAACTTTACATCATCCAACTACAAACAGTCCCAGTGATTACCGATGTCAAATGCAACTTGCATAGTGAACACCAACAAATGATAAAATATCTTGCTTTAATTATATAGATATAAGGACATTGACAAAATATTAACTAAATCATCTGCATGGTTATACATGTTAACATAATCGTTTGTCTATCACATGTTACGTACAAACGCAAATATTAGTTCCAACTCAGTTAGATAACATAGAACTCCCAAAAGATTTAAGTTTACTTATATGTTTAGAAACTTCCAGTTACAACAATGCTTACCTTTCATTTAAGTGTTCATGAAAACAATATGTTTATGAAGTTTCTAATGAAGCACTGATTAGTAGAACATTTGCTAATGTGAAATGTACATTCCTAGAAATACAATAATCTGACAACATGGTCATTTAACAAATATTGCATTGTTGAACTCTGGAATAAGCTTTTTTGCCAATTCTAGTTGTACATGATAAAATGTTAACATCATTGAGCAACATAGAGATAGAGACATTTAGATAGCATCACAGAAGAAACAAAATGCCTTCTAAAACTCACGATGCTGTAAGAATAGATTAGTAAACTTAAAATATGAATTTAACAAGACATTTGACCATAAAAAAATGAAACTCACTGTTATGGGAGACACCAATTTGGGACTTACAATACTGTATTGTATTTGGCATCTTATCTACACATGAACTCTAATTACTCAATATGTTCGGACTTACAGAATGGCCATTACATGAAGACGTCAAAATCTTTTGGTGCTACTTTCAATATTCCAAGTACCTCTATAGTTGTAAACATAAACAATTACTTGTATGTTAACATCTCAGAAACTAGAACGTGATCTGAAACTTACAGTAGTGTAACGAAGGCTTGGAGAAATACTGAAGGAGATGTGATGTCAAATCTATTGCTTCTGGAGGCATTCGTTTGTGGAAAACTTGTTAGAAGACTAAACATCAGAAAAAGAATTGAATATGTTAACAAATTTTGCAAAAACTATAGAAAGAAATAGAACAATTAAGGAAACACCAATAAGTACACAAATTACACCTCATTTTGTTCAAAAGTATCCATCTCCGGCATCTCTCCAATTCCGGTTGATTTAAGGTTTCGGCCCGACGCACCGGTGAGCAAGATTTAATTAAAATTGATGGCAGTTAGATGAACGGCGGTAGAAAAAAGATGTCAGAAGAAGAAACTGCCACGACCGGCTCTGGAGAGGTTGATTACGGTTGGGGTGAAGACGATCGCAAGAGCAGAACGAATAGGTGAGAGAAGAAGAAATGAAATAAAAAATAAAAAGTTGAGTCCAATTGAGAATATATATAATTTTTATAATTTTACTAACTTACCATAAGCAAAATAGATTTACCCATACCCAAAGAAAAAAGCCGCCGCGGTGTTTATTGAAAAAGCATCATTCACATGTTTTTTTTTTATGGAGAAAAAAACTGTTTATATTGAGCAAAAGCTGTGAATGCCAAACACTTAAAATACTATTAAATATTTTTTTCTTACTAAAAAGTCAAAAAGACTCCTAAATATGACCTATATATTAAATTTTTAGAAAAAGAAAGAACCCCTTAATTTATGTCCTCTTTTCACTTACTATCATGCATGTATCACGGCAATTGTGCTCCTTTTACAATTAGAAGCTATATCTAACAAATAATACTATATAAAAACTGCAACTGCTACTGTATTAGCTCTTCCTGTGAATTTAAAAATTAGAATGGATCAACAGATCCCTCACCTCTTCGTTTTCGAGTGATTTTTCTAACACAAAGTACAAAAGTATAAAAAATTCTGAACTAGATATTCGAAGCCAAGCTTCCCTGACTTGTTAACTCGTTACAATTAGATCTTTGCTCTAACTGTATTTACTGTGTTGAAATAAAATTAATGTAATAATAGTTTTGTTAATCGGTTTAATATTTTAAATAAAAAAATTATTAATATGGTATCATAACAATCTCTAGTCTCTAATTGATTGCATGTTGCACGAGAAAATTTCTTACTCGTTGGAAGTCAATTTAACTATATGTTGCGGGTGAGAAGGAGCGTTAAAGAATCATTTATATTAACTAATTTTTTGTTACTCTCTTTTATTAAGTAATTGGTTTTAGATATAAATCCAACTTTTGAACAGCGTGGTTGTTGTTAAAATATATTATCAGAGGCAAACTTGCGTCGTGGGGTCACGACCACAAGTTTTTGAAACATATAGCATGGAAAGTAGCGAAGTAATACATATACTGCATGCATTTCACAAGTAGTCAAAATAGTACAAAATAGAAGCAGATACGTAGGTATCATATATCCCTAACCCAGGTACGTATAGAGAGAAACAACATATGTAGCAATACCGTGCTTAATTTATGCGTGGTAATCGTAGGCTTGTTAGGGTTTACGGCCGAAACGTGTGAAGACAATCCCCCCATAAATCTTTGCAGCTTGGACGCTATCCAATTCTCTCTGTTGTGGTTTCTTCTTACTCTCCAAGGGGACAGCTGGAGGTACTAAAGCAGGCTCCTTCTTCTTCTCCTCTTCGTAGGCAGCAGGCTGTTTGGGGAATCTGCTGCCGCAGTGAAATACGAATAACGTCCTTTGCTTCGACTTCTTCATGACAGAGTTGTCTCCTACCAACTTGAAGCCGTCTGTCGGAACTTTCTCGAGTTGAGATTTGTAATCCATTCAATACTTTTCCTACAACTAGGAGGAGGATTGGAGCTTTGTTTTTGTTTGTTTGGGAAGAATGAGGGCTTTATATAGGCAAATACATACGGACCCAGAGTCGTACTTTTTACGTGTGAACTCATTAGAAAAAATATTTGTGGCCAAGGATTTCTATTGCAAAGCGAATGCGTGGTCCTTACGAGCGAGCGTAGCCAATAAGTATATTTATACATGGATTAATGTTTTCATTAATCCATATATTAAGTGTTGACAATTATACACTACTTGATTACGCGAAAGCATAGGGACCAATTTACTACGTACGGATGATCAAGAACCACGAACAACATGAACAAACAAAACAAGATAACCACAAAAAATCCTAACAAAAAGTTTTTGTGAAAATTTCGACCAATTCAAAAGAAAATCATTAAAAAAACATACACAGTCCACTAGTAATAAAGAATTTCACGTTCATAACTTATATTCTCAACAAAATCCATTACAACAAAAACTCGTTCTCTTAAAAGATACTTAGTACGAGTATTTATCTATACATAGATCGCCCTAGAACCCAAGATCAACTAGATATAGCTAATATCTTTTCATAGAAACAACAATGCTCCGATGAGAAGTCTACGTGCTGAGAGTATATTTTCATTCATTTCTATTCTAATTTTTTTAATTTTTTAAATAAAATTTTAATAATAATTTTTATTTTGAAATTTTAAAAATATAAAATTTTATATTATAAAATATTAATTTTTTTATATTATTTATAAAAATTTTAAAATATTTTTTGTTTCAAAAAAATTACTTTCTAAAAATATTTGTAAATCTCGTGAGTCAACTCGGTCATTACAGCAAGCTTACCAAATGCTTGTAATTTCCATGGACCATCAAAACCCAACGACACCCGATTCTTTGCTTTATTAATTGTGCCCAAAAGACAAATGCCACCTAACCAACTCAGGTGTTGCTCTTTGTTTTACCATGCACGCACGTAACCACCAACTTCTGTTCTCAATTTTCGATAACTTAAGGAAGAGTTGTCAAGATCTTATTAGTTAATGATGAAATTACTTACCCACTAATCATAACAATAAGGCTCATCCAGTTGGGCTTATGTATATTTGAGTTTAAATTTTCCATAGAATCTGATTCTTATGATCATTAGATATCTATTAAAAATACACACATCCAATGATTCTCACTCCATACATGTGGTCCTTACAGCAAAGAAAATCACTTGTCAGGGCCCCTAGATATTTTAAGGGTACATACTGTTCATCTTTCGGTGATCCAAGCATTTTTTACGCGTATCCCATTCTGCTGGATAATAATTCAGATGGAATTGGGTTACCAAACCATATCATTTGCAAGGGGTATATTACTTCATTTCAATGATTTAATTCAGGATAAACCCTTTAATTTAGATATATTATATAATGCCGAAATTGATTAATCAACTTGTTAGCAAGTAGTTCAAGTGTAGTATATTCTCTGGTAGCTCTCCTTATCACTACAGTTAGTACTCTTCAATCAATTTAATTAAACTTTCATTCGGCTAAACCTTTTTGTGATACTTTTCCCTGAATTTGTTAATTAGTATTATACTATTATGTAAGATAGTAACAACATCAAAGAATAATATATGTTCATCCTTTCATATATTACATACTGATTTGGGTATATATGAATCACCAATTTCTCTTGATACATAGATGTTCATCTTTATCTTTTAGATTGATGTTTTAGTTAAATCTCCAGCTTTTGAAGTGAGAGAGAGAGAGTTCAGACATAAGATGGTCATTTGTAGCGGTGGCAATATATACCTGATTAAAAAATCTGATCCGAAATCGATCCATTTAAAATGGATTCAGATTTGACTTTAGCTATGCTCAGCTTAATTTTAGATTGATCCAAATTTGATACGAAAAAATAAATAGGTACAAATTGATCTATTTAACTCGTATAATTATTAATTTAATATTTATTATATTTGATAATTAGAAATATTTATAATAATAATAATATTAAGTTTTAACAATATATATATATATATATATATATATATATACATATATATATTAGCTTATTAAATCGTTCGAGAGTAAATCTAACGGTGTACACATATAGCGTGGCTGATTTTTTAATTTTAGACTCATTTTATAATTTCGGCCATCTTTGAGGGCAAATACATCATAATATGCTTGTTTCGTGAAAATCACACAAAATCGGAAAGAGTCGCCAAGGTCAGAAAGAGTTGCACAAGGTTGAACAATTTAATTACAAATTAAGTTTAACAATTTCTTTAAAAAAAGTGTTGTAGTCTGACTAGTAAGATGGTGGTTTTTTATTTAAAAGACATGAGTTCGAATTTTATTGAGAGAACTAGTTTAAATTTTTAAAAAATTCATTTTAGATCACAATTAAGTCGTACCTGGATCTAATATAGATGCATCCTACGCGACCAACACGGGTCTTAAATATAACATACAATTTACCAATAGTTTCTTATTTTTTTAAAAATCATCAAATACAGTAAAAGTTTATCGGGAAATAAAAAACTGAAAGGGACATGAAATAAACATCGAGAAGTAACACCAAACATCACCAAGCTCTTTTATCTTGCTCACCAATTTGAACAAGCTCGAAGAAGAATGTGCAGCCGCTATGTTTCCAAAGGTAAACTATAGCTTTTGTGCAAATTTGCACAACCAAATTTTTTAGAAAAAAGATATAAATTGAATTTATATTTAACAATTTTGAATTCAAACTTTACTTTACACCAGCAGCAGTATAGCCTATTAGAATTAAACTAAGTTTCTATAGAGCCAAAATTTTCTAAATAGAGACAATTTAGATAAAATAGCCGAAGAATAATTAATTGGAATGTGACTATGTTCTGCACAGAAAAGTTTTAAGATTTGCAATATAATTTAAGTGCAAGCAAGTATTAAAGTATTGACCACATAAATATACAAGATTTACCTAGTTCGCAAATAATTTTGCTTACGGTTACTCTTCGCCAAGTGAAATTCACAAATTTGTCTAAAATTCTAAAAACGGTTTCTAAATTTCTAATCTTTCAGGATTTTTCTAAATTTGTATAAATCACGATTTGTTAAACTTTCAAATATAATGCTCAAGCTCTGGTGAAAAGTTTAGGCTCATTCTGAACTTGCTTTATGCTAAAAACTACTTCCGAAATGCATTGCCATAATTAAACATTTATCTTGAGAAATTATATTTTATTTTATTCTACTGTATAAAAAAGATAAACGTATTTGTGTTATATGTATGTAAGTTATTACTGTTGTCATTAATTAATTTGAAATTTGAACATATACAAACATGATTCTTACCACTTAAATGTTACTTTCTAGATATATACAATCTTAGGGCATAAGTAATATATGATTCTCTTATTTTATGGCAATGATTTAGGGCCCATAGAGCGAATAAAGAGCTGTGATCATTACAATCAACTTGATCCTCGGCGAAGCAAAACTGAAATATTTAAAGGGTAGTAGTACTAAACCGTTTGTTATGTTGGATTTGCAAGGACTTAAGGGACCAAACCACATGATCTGAAATACTAGAAGGGTAATAGTACTTCATAGAAAAGTTGCAATACTGTATAAGCTAATTAGAAAAGTTGCAATACTGTATAAGCTAATGACTATTAATTACATCTACAACGTTATCATGCTCTTTTGTGAAAGGTTCAATTTGGATGAGCTGGAATAATGACACTACTCTTGAGTACTACATAAGCGACTTGAGGATCTGCTAAAGAAATTTCCCCACCTTAAAAAATTTTGAACTTCCAATTGCTTGGAGGTTTAACTCAGGAAAACACTTCTACATAGTG
The DNA here is from genome assembly GCA_019914995.1 of Acanthochlamys bracteata. Taxonomy (NCBI): domain Eukaryota; kingdom Viridiplantae; phylum Streptophyta; class Magnoliopsida; order Pandanales; family Velloziaceae; genus Acanthochlamys; species Acanthochlamys bracteata. The sequence goes on from CM034136.1 coordinate 3,236,179, forward strand.
CCAAAAACAGTGTAGATTATGGACGAAGACTACTGCTATCAAGTCAATTCTAAGAAACGAAAAAATCTGAAAAATAATTACTTTACCTACATGCCCAATATGTGATTCGGTACCCACTCAATCACATATAGACAGTTTAACCAATTCATCATGGTCTTCAAGATGCACCTGGAAGATTTTGAACAGTCCAAAAGTTCATTATTCAGTTAGTTCTATCTCTTAGAAATCATGGTTACGTGAGATGATTGTTTGGACCAATATAAAGGATAAAGGGGGGGCTGATTACGGTCCACGATTAAAGGCGTTAGGGATATATTACAATTATGCATCTTTCGGTTAGACAGTATTAGAATATGCATGTCCCATTCTGTTGGATGAAGCAACAAATACCCTATGATTTGAAGAGAAGTCTCTGTTACCATTTTAAGCATATGGGTTCCGTTTGGATTGGAAGGAATAATCAGATAAGAAAAGTAAAACAATAATGTGCTTGACTCAGAGCAGTACTACATATTTTAGATGGGTAGCAGATATTTTGTCATATTTATGACACTATTTTTTATTTTTAAAAAATTATATTTTAAAATAATTTTGTGAAGAATTTTAAAAAGCTTTTATTTAAAGCACTCTCACACTTCAACTAAGATATTCGGCTCTACTCAGACTACATAATCCTATTTCAGATGGCTAAGAAATTATGTGTCATTAGCGTTAACCATAATCCTGAAAAGAGAGAGGTACTTTTGTTGAAAATGTTAGTGAGTCACGGATTCTGGGTGCTTTCTACATCTGTAAAATTTAGTCTAAATTTGGATGTGTTTGTTTAGTGCATTTAGTAAAAAAAATTAAGGTTTATATTTTAGAACATTTTAGTAAAAACTGTTCTATAAGCTTTCAACTTTAGCTTTCCTTTTGCCAGTCTTGTACACTTTTTCCCACCGATAATAATCCTACATACATGGATGGAAAATGTTATCCATCTTGAGTATACTGATTGGTGCAGATATATAACCACTTTCTTCTTAACAGAGTCTGTAAACCAAGTGAGAAGAGTTCAGAACCTTCTTTTAACCTTTTATATGAATTTGAGTTTTGAATAACGTTGATACGTAACCATCCTTTAACGGAAAGTTTTAGAAATCGCTTCCTTGACTGAATCATGCTTTTGCAATTTCCTTCTCAGTGGATACTTTTTATCTAGTGCTCCAATTTCAACACGTTGAGCGTCCCAAAACAAGTGTTTGGTCGAGGGACTAGTTCTGAACAACATGCATCGAAACCATATATATCCCTGAATTCCAACACAAAAATGTAATAAAACAAGTGATAACAAACACGTAATACTTTCTTCATTGTGCATAATATCTCCTATATCAGGCTTAACTATAAAGTGTTGTTTTTCTCGATTCTTTTATACTAATAAAGAACAGCAATTATTTGGTACTTTGGAATATTTGAAGTGTGTTAGGCTTGCAAGTGAGAATCAAAGACTAAGAATAAGAAGACTACTAAAAGTGAGCGAAACGCTAAAAGAAAAAAAAAAAACAAAAACAAAAACAAATAAAACAAAGAAAATAATACTTTCGGCATTGAAAAGCATAATCTGTCCAAGTGGTCGTACCAAATTCCCGTCATGACAAGCAAAAGAAATTCTTGCAAGATTCCGAACAACCAATGCTGATTCCAGATATATCAAACAGTTGTCATGCATTGAGGCTCCTCACTTGAAACAATCACTGAAAATTTTCCAGCATGCCAAGGAAGTAGTACTCTGTATCCAGTATGAACTAAATTCGCAATCCCATATAATGACCCTAACCTTGAGATACAATGGACAGCTAAAAGCAGCAGACCATAGATTTAAGGTCAGACTATATTCACTGTGTATGAATGAAAGAGGTAGCCGATGCCTGTTTATGCATTATACAGTATATGAAGCTGATTCACTCAAGAAATCAATCTGGCCCATCTATTTTACAACGTGTACATACGTGATACGCTACCTATGCACATTATCTTATGGACGGAGGCATAAGATATATATATATATATATATATATATATATAGGGGAGGGATACGGATACATTCTCTTCTCGGCCACTCCGGAGCATTCTATTACGTGTATGGTGAGAATCACATCTCATACTTGTTATCTATATGTTATAACGCGATCGGTTTAATTGTTTTTGTTCGTCCGAATTTTTTCTGCAGGACGACATATTACTGTATCGGCAAGTTGATGCAAGTACGGCACTGACACATTTACGAATTCTCTCACCATTTTTGTTTTTCATTCACGCTTAATTAGTTTGGTTTACTTTTAATTAATTTGGATTTGGTTAACGTTAAATGTTTTATTTCATTTTTTCATTCTTGAACTTGCTAGGTACAACTCACGAATTCTCTCTCCATTTTTTGGTTTCATTTATACTTAATTGATTTGGTTTACTCTTAATTAATTTGGTTAATGTTAAATATTTTATTTCATTTTTTTCATTCTTGAACTTGACAGGTACAGCTCAAGAATTCTCTCTCCACTTTTGGTTTCATTTATACTTAATTAATTTGATTTACTCTTAATTAATTTAGTTTACGTATTACTTAAATTTATTTTTTTTAATAAAGTTGTTTTCTTATTAACTTAACTTGTTTCATTTTATTTTTTCAATTTACTTGTTTCAGATGCAGGTACGGCACCGACGGATTTACGAATTCTCTCTCTACTTGCTTTTCATTTACACTTAATTAATTTGGTTTACTATTAATTAATTCAGTTTACTATTAATTAAATTCATTTCTTAATAAAATTGTGTTTGATTAATTTATTTCATTTTATTTCTAGGTGAGTTTTCTAACTTTCTCACCGAGTGCTCTCTGCAGCAAATCCATTTGAGACGCTCGATCTCTCACGTCTCAGCTCAGCCACTTATAGTCACCTCCGATCTCTTAGCGCGATCTTTCTCGTTTTCCTCTCAGTAGCCTCTCACGGCGATCTCTCACGCGATCTCACGGCGTCTCTCCGCGTCCTTCGGCAGCCACCCACAGCTGATGCCGATCTCTCCCATCTCAGCTCAACCATTCATGGCCCCCGCCGGTCTCTCACGCGATCTCCATCTTGTGCGCTCAGCAATTAGTCACACGATCTCTCCCGACAGCAGCTCGACTGCCGCTCATTCCGACGGTGATCTTTCCCGGCAGCCACTAATGGCCGAATCAAAATTTTGAAACAAATTTTGATTCATAATTTTTCTCAGATTTTGAAAAAATTTTCGGGTTGAAATCTGTTGGTTTGATTTTAACAATTTGTTTTGAATTCGTTTGGTTTATTTTTTATTTTTTTTCAGTTTTGGTTTTTTTTCGGTGTATTGGTTTCTCTTGATGATTGAATTTTTTGATGTATTGATTTTTTTATGGTGTATTGGGATTTTTTAATGTATTAATTTTTTCATGATGTATTGGTTTCACCGAAATTGTTTTATGAATACTGGATATTGTTAGAACAATGCTGGATATTGAAGCAGTGATGAGAGGAACAAAACAATTGAAAGATGTAGGATCTGTTAAGCCTCTTTGTTGTTCTTTTATTCTAACTCCATATTGCCTCTCAAAGTGCACGGCAAGACAGTAAGGATGACCATACCTCTGTAGGTGGCAACCACTGCAGCTGCAACTAGAGAAGGCATGTAGAGAATGAGAGAACAATAGATAGGTGAGGACAGTCCTACAACAGGTAGCATATTTAAATCTCAATGATTGAGTCAAGGCGAATCTGAGCCTCACTCTCGTTTTACTTTCTGTTTTGTTACTGTGACTTGTCTGTTTTGTTGCTCCATAATAAAGTGATCAATGAATTACAAAAACTAAGTGATTGCCTTCTCCTCTACAATTCCTGGATGGACATATACTTTCAACGTATAATGTTTGGATGGATTAGTTACCAGGTAGAAATGCCATGAATGTAAACAGAGAGCTCTTGTAAGGAGATAACTCATGTAACTACTCTGTACATACAATGATCATTTATGTAAGAATTTTATGAATGTATAATGTGCCGATGTACGATGGATCAGTTCCCAATATTATCGATGTACAAATTGAACGGAGATGTCAAGAAACTCCGTTTGATTCTGTAATCTATCTTCGATTTAATAATACAGCTGATTTATTTTTCAATCCACTCATCATATTGTTTTACAAAAATTTAGTAATTATCAACTACAGTTGAATTTTTTTTCAGTAAACAAGTTAAATAAATAAGTTAAAGTTGAAGATAGCTGAAGTCCGTACACAATATTACTGTTAAACAAGTTAAATTACATTTTATACAAAACAGATAAAGTTAAATTAGATTATACAAAGCAGATACAATGTAACACATTTTACGAGAATAATTTTTTTGTTCGTGTTATATTTCGAGATACATCAGTGCGTCCCAAATTTTCCCGCGCTATTCATATTTTTTCCGCGGTTATCACATTTGTTCCCGCTAATTTTTATTGTTTCTTCTGTCTTTCTACAAACTTCCTTCTTCAATCCTACAAAACACAGCAGTACAAATTCTCTTGAGTTATACAAACTACAAATATTTTCCGAGCGACGACTTTGACTAAGGCTGAATGTTCTACTGCTTCAATCGACTTTGATAAGCAAAGTCCATTGTATTTAGATATGACTTTTTCAAGTCTCCAAGCTGCAAAAGAAACTTATATAAATTATAGAAAAATAACTAGATTTAGTGTTGTTACTAAAAGTACTCAAAAAAAAATTTAGATTTGGAAGAAGTTACTACCTGTGAAATAACATGCGATCGCTTCGGAATTTTTAAAGACCATGACAAGAAAAGAACAACTGAGGTGCCTGAAGCAGAAGCAGTCAAAAGAGAAACAGAAATATAGTAAAATGCGGATGTCTTGTAAGAATGAAAGTGACAAAACAACGTACTGGTTTGTGAAAAGTGGTAAAGTATAATGACGACCACAATCACGAACTAATTAGTCCTACAAAAAGAATGCGTATGTTTGTCTGTAATAATATGCGTAGTGCAGCTAAAATGTTAGTTGATTCATTTCGTGATGAAGGCATACCTATAAACAAATTTACATATATATTTGATGGTCCACGGCATGGTTTTGATGATAGAGATTGTTGGAATCATTTAGGACCCACAAAAGAGTACAAAAAACCTGTCACAGGAGATGCCACCGCAGCGTTTGATTTTTTTAAAAAGAAGAGTTTAGAAGATCCAAACTTTTTCTATGCTATACAGATAGATAGTGAAGTAAGGACAGTAAATTTTCTCTGGGTAGATGGTCGATCACGTCTGCAGTTTCAGTACTTTGGTAATGTGATATTTTTTGATAAAACATATTGTAAGAATGTGTATGAAATGTCCTTTGCGCCATTTACAGAAGTTAATCATTATATGCAGTCGATTCAGTTTGGTTGCGCCTTACTTTTGGATGAGACAGAAGTGTCTTTTTATTGACTTTTCGAGACTTAACTTGCTGCTATGGGTGGACGTGCCCCATTTTCTATCATCACAGATTAAGACAGAGCTGACTATAGCGGTTAAGAAGGTATTTCCAGACACTCGGTACCGATTTTGTTTATGGCATGTGATAAAAAAATTTCCTTAAAAACTGTCATATATTTATTTCAAAAAGTCACGGTTCAAAAAAGATTTCAAAATGTGTATTAGAGACACTTATATTCCTATTGTTTTTGAAGCAAGATGGGAGGAATTGATATGTACTCACAACTTGCAGGAGAACGACTAGCTTCGAGTAATGTATGGAATTAGAAAAAAGTGAGTTCCAGTTTATCACTTGGACACTTTCTATGGTATGAACAATATAGAACGCTCTGAAGGTATGAACTCTTTTTACAGTAATTTTTTCTATTCGACAACAACTTTTCGAGAGTTTGTTTTGAAGAACGAGAAGTGTTTGGCTAAAATTATTGAAAAGGAAAAAAAGAAGAAGATTATATTAGTAAACATTCTAATCACATTGTCGATAGTCATGCCTTTTTTCTGAAGAGTGCAGCAAATGTATACACGAGAAATGTGTACGATAGGTTCAAAAAAGAATTTGATAAAGCTCTCGCCGAGTATGTTCTATTCGACAATGAAAAGTGAAGTGATGGCTATACCACATATACTTATAAGTCTCGACTTCTTAGTGATAAGCGTGAGTGGAATGTGAAGTTCAACCATACCAAAAAAATGGGTTATTGTGAATGCAAACTGTTTGAATTTGTAGGAATTCCTTGTGGTCACCTTGTAAATTTTTTTTCTGTCTCGTGATATAGAGGAAATACCTGATCATTTCATTTTGAAGAGGTGGATGAAATGAGCTAATAAATATAGAGTTGAATATGATGGTGGTGCAGTGCAAATATATCAGAATTCTGATCTACTGAGAACTACCCAACTATTGAAAATTTCTAATCAATTGTCTTATGAAGCTGGTGAAGTAGATGAGACTTTCCAATTGATGTTGGAAGCATTACAAGAATTGTCGTTGCGGATCAAAGAAGTAAGAAAGAATACAGAGAGGCAACAGATGCACTCATGTACCGCCAATGAGACTTTACAAGATGCAGTTAATGCATCTCAAGTTCTACTCTTGAATCCCCACATCTCGCAAACTAAGGGAAGAAAAAAAGAAGCAAAAACTTCATTCCCAGTCGGAAAAAGAATAAAAGGTGGCTTGAAAAAAGCCATTGCAAAAAACAGATCAAAGACACGGAGGAGATGTATTTGTTGTAATAAGTTTGGCGTTAGACATGACAAACGAAATTGTCCTGAAAATCCAAACAGAAAGAGAATATGAGTAGGTATAATAATTACTTAATTTGGTTCATAATATATGAACTCTGTTTTTCTGATTTACTGTTGATATTTGATAAATTTTTTTATTTGATAGTTATTGATGGAGATGCTTACAAAGATAAAGATGAAGATGATAATGAAAACTCCATAAATACAGATGAAGACGATAATAATATTGATGAAGTTTCAATTGGTTTTTTCTTATTGACAAGAAGTGGTGTTGTTTTCTTCTAACAGAGAAGAAAGCGGTGTTCTGTAATGTGTTGTATAAGCTAATATATCGTTATCGTTACTATTTTGTATACTGTAGTTTAACTTGTTTAATTATAATATGTGTTATATAAACTAATACATTATTACTGTTTTGTATAATTTAGTTAACTTATTTAATTGTAATATTTTGTCTGGGCTTAATCATGTTTTCTCGAAATACACTCAAACAGAAAGAATATTTAGTGAGGAAAAAATTAATGAGAGTAAAGTTGATAATCACATGAAAGAAATATTAAAAGTAGAATAAGAAATAAACAGTTGTATTAATAATTACATTACATAAAGATAGATTACAAAAAAATTTTATTAGAATAATTGAACGAAATTTCTTTGACATCTCTGTTCAATTCTACATCAATACATTGGTCACTGTCAATCATTATACGTACAGAATAGTTACATGAGCTATCTCCTTACAAGAACTCTCTGTTTATATTCATGGCATTTCTACCTGGTAACTAATCTATCCAGACATTATACGTTGAAGGTATATGTCCATTCAGGAATTGTAGAGGAGAAGGCAATCACCCAATTCTTATAATTTATCGATCACTTTATTATGAGCAACAAAACACACAATTCATAGCAACAAAATAGAGAGTAAAACGAGAATGAGGCTCAGATTCGCCTTGACTCAATCATTGAGATTTAAATATGCTACCCGTTACAGAACTGTCCTCACCCTTCTATTGTTCTCTCATTCTCTACATGCCTTCTCTAATTATAGCTGTAGTGGTTGCCACCTATAGAGGTATGGCCATCCCTACTGTCTTGCCGTGCACTTTGAGAGGCAATATGGAGTTAGAAAAAAAGAACAACAAAAAAGCTTAACACATCCTACATCTTTCAATTTTTTTGTTCCTCTCATCACTGCCTCAATATCCAACATTGTTCCAACAACATCCAGCATTCATAAAACAATTTCGGTACTAGAAACCAATACACCATGGAGAAACCAATACATCAAAAAATTCAATCACCAAAAGAAACCAATACACCGAAAAAAAAACCAAAATTGAAAAAACAAACAAAAAATAAACCAAACGAATTCAAAACAAATCGTTAAAATCAAACCACAGATTTTGGCCCAAAAAAATTTCAAAATCTGCGAAAAATCTATGAATCGAAATCTGCTTCAAAGATTCGATTCGGCCATTAGTGACTACCGGGAGAGATCGTCGTCGGCGATGAGCGGCAGCCGAGCTGCTGTCAGGAGAGGTCGTGTGACTAACTGCTGAGCGCACAAGATGGAGATCGCATGAGAGACTGGCGGGGACCATGAGTGGCTGAGCTGAGATGGGAGAGATCGGCGTTAGCTATGGGTGGCTGCTGAAGGACGCGGGAAAGACGCCGTGAGATTGCGTGAGAGATCGCCGTGAGAGGCTACTGAGAAGAAAACGAGAAAGATCTCGCTAAGAGATCGGCGGCGACCATAAGTGGCTGAGCTGAGACGTGAGAGATCAAGCGTCGGCCATAGATTTGCTGTAGAGAGCACTCAGTGAGAAAGTTAGAAGACTCACCTAGAAATAAAATGAAATAAATTAATCAAACACAATTTTATTAAGAAATGAATTTAATTAATAGTAAACTGAATTAATTAATAGTAAACCAAATTAATTAAGTGTAAATGAAAATCAAGTGGAGAGAGAATTCGTAAATTTGTTGATACTGTACCTGCATCTGAAACAAGTAAATTGAAAAAATAAAATGAAACAAGTTAAGTTAATAAAAAAACAACTTTATTAAGAAATAAATTTAAGTAATACGTAAACTAAATTAATTAAGAGTAAATCAAATTAATTAAGTATAAATGAAACCAAAAATGGAGAGAGAATTCTTGGGCTGTACCTGTCAAGTTCAAGAATGAAAAAAATGAAATAAAATATTTAACATTTACCAAATTAATTAAGAGTAAACAAAATCAATTAAATATAAATGAAACAAAAAGTGGAGAGAGAATTCGTGAGTCGTACCTAGTAAGTTCAAGAATGAAAAAATGAAATAAAACATTTAACGTTAACCAAATCCAAATTAATTAAGAGTAAATTAAATTAATTAAAGGTGAATGAAAAGCAAAAGTGGTGAGAGAATTCGTAAATGTGTCAGTGCTGTACTTGCATCAACTTACCGATGCACTGAGATGTCGGCCTGTAAAAAAATTCGGACGAACAAAAATAATTAAACCGACCGCGTTATAACAGATAGATAAGAAGTATGAAATGTGATCCTCACCGTACACGTAATGGAGTGCCCCGGAGTGCCCGAAGGAAGGGAGTGCCCGTATCCCTCCCTTATATATATATATATATATATATATATATATATATATATATATATGGGATGGGATATGTGCACATCCCATTCCTTTGTGCACATGAATTACTGTAGGCACAGGTATTGAATTAACGGCTGTGATGATTTATCTTATGTTTTCAACGGTGCAGATGAATCAGCGAGAAGATAAGCTACGCGCACAGCCGTAGGGTTTCATTTGTGCACCGCGCTCATTTCTTTTCCCCTCTCTGCAGCGGTGTGACTGGTGCTCCCGCGCGAAATCTAGTTCTCCGACCGGCTCGGTTTCATGATTTCAGCCGGAATCGAGTTCTCCTTGGCTCGATTTTGCCATTCCGGTCTTTGTTCGGCTTTTGATCAAGGGCTCGCTCGATTTCGTCTCCGACTCGATTCCGTCTCCGGCTTCGAAATGAGCAAAGTTGAGTTCTCGGCGCTCGATTACGGCTCGATTTCATCTCGATGTCCATTTCGGCTGTCGATCGAGATCTGGGCTCAGTTTCGTTGCCGGCTTCGAAACGAGCAAATCGAGTTCTCCTCGCTCGGTTACGGCTCGATGTTGGATCCTGGTGACCATGTCGGCTTGTGATTGATATCTGGGCTCGAATTGATCTCCGGCTTCGTCTTCGGCTCCAATGACACATGTTTACTGTTGGCACATGATTTGGGTCAACGGCTGTGATTCTTGTAGCATTATCGCTTCAACGGTGCAGATGCAACCGCAGAAACGAGCAAAATCGAGTTCATCGCTCGGTTACGGCTCGAATCGGCTTCCGGTGTCCATTTTCGGCTTGGCTTTCTCTCCGGCTTCGACTTTTTATTTTTTTATTTTTTATTTCAATTTTTTATGATTTGTTTTAATTTTTGATGATTTGTTTTGATTTTACCGATTTAATTTTCGTTGATTTGATTTATACGGTGTATTGGATTTGATTTATACGGTGTATTGGATTGATTTATAACGCGGTGGATAGTTGGCTCGGAAATTATATGTTGAATGAATGCATGGGTTGCCAAGATTGGGACGGGATGTTGGTTTCTTTGTATCCACGGCCGTTGTGAAAATTTTACGTCTGAGACAAAGATAGAGTTGCTTATAATTTTCGATACGAGGCAATGATGGAGTTGCTTATAATTCCGCACTACTTATTTGGAGCACACAGCAAGGCAGTTAGGATGGCCATGTATGGCAACCGCTGCAGCTGTGCCTCTATAACAGGCAGTGCGGAGAGGGAGACAATCATGGATTGTTTCAAGCGATCTGGACAAAAGGTTGTACCTTGTTTCTTAGTGCCTGACGTAAAAGCATGACTCTGAGCCTCATTCCTCCTTCCTCTTCATTACTGCTTTGTTATTGATGAATGTATGCTGAAAATCTCGATCATGTAATCGTCGCCGTTGTGAAATACTGGAAATATAATTTTAATTCTTCCTCTGTTGTAATCTTCTCAATGTAATTCTCTTGTCAGAATAGCTTTTAATTTCTCTGCTGTGATTCTTTTATAAGAATGCTTATGTAATTCGATTCAAAGCTGTGAATGAAATTTTTAAGAACTGCAGAAATAATATACATTATTATCATCAAATTTTTAAAAAAAAACTTTAAAAAAATAAAGTCAAACAAAATGCCATTATTAATAAAATTAATTGAAATATATTAAAAAAATTCAAACAAAATTAAATGAAATGCCACATGCATTTTAATCACAAAGCATGCTGCGTTTAATCACAACGCCATGCAACGCCATTCAATGCATGATAAACACAACTCTAACAATAAATGTTACTTACGCTTAATTACAACATTTAATCACACGTTATTAAATAATAGCTACAGTGTTCACCTACTTTTTTTTCCCGCGAATAGCCAAGCCACAGTAGACACCTATTTTCTTTCGAGCTCTGTTTCTCTTCAGCGTTCTGTTTCTCGCCCGAGCTCTGTTTCTCTCCCTATGTTTCTCTTTTTTTTTTTAATCTTAATTTAAAAACAAGAAATGATATAAGTAATAAGCAATAACAAAATGTTGTTATAATACCTTCTCAACTACTGCAGTCATAGCTTCTCAACTGCTGAAGTCATAGGTTCATCACATGCCATAAACAAAATCGATGTCGTGTTGTAGGAAATACCTTCTCAACTGCTGCAGTCATAACTCAGTCTTGATCTGTAATAATAGAAGATGGAGCACGCCCTCCCATAGCTGCAAGCCATGTCTCAAACAGCCAAAGAAAAGACTCTTCTGTCTCATCCAAAAGTAATACACAACCAAACTGAATTGACTGCATATGATGATTAACTCCAGTAAACGTATTTGAGATTTATCTAAACATGTTAGAAACAAAAAAAGAAGAACGAAATAAAACAGTAAAGAATGAAATACGCGCTCGAACAGAACGGAGAAAGAAACAGCGCGGGAAAGAAAAGTAGATGAACACTGTAGCTATTATTTAATAACGTGTGATTAAATGTTGTAATTAAGCGTAAGTAGCATTTATTGTTAGAGTTGTGTTTATCATGCAGTGAATGGCGTTGCATGGCATTGTGATTAAACGCAGCATGCTTTGTGATTAAAATGCATGCAGTGAGCATGTGGCGTTTCATTTAATTTTGTTTGAATTTTTTTAATATATTTTAATTAATTTTATTAATAATGGTATTTTGTTTGACTTTATTTTTTTGAAGTTTTTTTTTAAAATTGATGATAATAATGTATATTATTTTTGCAATTCTTAAAAATTTCATTCACAACTTTAAATCGAATTACATAAGCATTCTTATAAAAAAATCACAGCAGAGAAATTACAAGCTATTCTGACAAGAAAATTACATTGAGAAGATTACAACAGAGGAAGAATTAAAATTACATTTTCAGTATTTCACAACGGCGACGATTACATGATCGAGATTTTCAGCATACGTTCATCAACAACAAAGCAGCAATGAAGAGGAAGGAGGAATGAGGCTCAGAGTCATGCTTCTACGTCAGGCACTAAAAAATAAGGTACAACCTTTGTCCAGGACTGTTTGGAAACAATCCATGATTGTCTCCCTCTCCGTATTGCCTGTTATAGAGGCACAGCTGCAGCGATTGCCATGCATGGCTATCCTAACTGCCTTACTGTGTGCTCCAAATAGGTAGTGCGGAATTATAAGCAACTCCATCATTGCCTCGTATCGAAAATTATAAGCAACTCTATCATTGTCTCATATCGAAAATTTTCACAACGGCTGTGATACAGCAAACCAACATCCCGTCCCAATCTTGGCAACCCATGCATTCATTCAATATATAATTTTCGATCCAACTATCCACCGCATTATAAATCAAAACCAATATACCGTATAAATCAAAACCAATACATCGTATAAATCAAAAGTAATACACCGTGTAAATCAAAACCAATACACCGTATAAATCAAATCCAATACACTGTATAAATCAAATCAACGAAAATTAAATCGATAAAATCAAAACAAATCATCGGAAATTAAAACAAATCATAAAAAGTTGAAATAAAAAATAAAAAAATAAAAAGTCGAAGCCAAAGAGAAAGCCAAGCCGAAAATGGACACCGGAAGCCGATTCGAGCCGTAACCGAGCGATGAACTCGATTTTGCTTGTTTATACGGCTGCATCTGCACCGTTGAAGCGATAATGCTACAAGAATCACAGTCGTTGTCCCAAATCATGTGCCAACAGTAAAACATGTGTCATTGGAGCCGAAGACGAAGCCGGAGATCAATTCGAGCCCAGATATCGATCACAAGCCGACATGGTCAGCGGGATCCAACGTCGAACCGTAACCGAGCGAGGAGAACTCGATTTGCTCATTCCGAAGCCGAAGCCAAAGTCGGCCGGAGTCGAAGCCGGCAACGAAACTGAGCCCAGATCTCGATCGACAGCCGAAATGGACACAGAGACGAAATCGAGCCATAATAGAGCGCCGAGAACTCAATTTTGCTCATTTCGAAACCGGAGACGAAATCGAGCGAGCCCTTGATCAAAAGCCGAACAAAGACCGGAATGGAAAAATCGAGCCAAGGAGAACTCGATTCCGGCTGGAATCACGAAACCGCCGGTCGGGGAACTAGATTTCGCTCGGGAGCACCAGTCGCACCGCTGCAAAGAGGGGAAAAGAAATGAGCGCGGTGCACAAATGAAACCCTACGGCTGTGCGCGTAGCTTATCTTCTCGCTGATTCATCTGCACCGTTGAAAACATAAGATAAATTATCACAGCCGTTCATTCAATACCTGTGCCTACAGTAATTCATGTGCACAAAGGGATGGGATGTGCACATATCACATCCATATATATATATATATATATAGGGAGGGATAGGGGCACTCTCGGGCACTCTCTCTCCGGTTTATGGTCGGGGTGACCTCCAAATTCAATCTCCACCGTTGAATATGAAGAACTATGAGTTAGAAATATATCCATAAAATTTCAGCTCAATCGGATTACAAATTCACATTCATCCGGTCGCTTGATCAAAATGACAGAAAGTAAGAAAACTTTAAAATATATATATTGTATCATTTTTGTTATCTTGATCAAGTGACCGGATGAGCGTGAATTTGTAGTCCGATTGAGCTGAAATTTTATGGATATGTTTCTAACTCATAGTTCTTCATATCCAACGGTGGATATTGGATTTGGAGGTCACCCCGACCATAAACCGGGGAGGGAGTGTCCGAAAGTGCCCTTAAGAAGAAAGTTCTCCTATTCCTCCTATATATATATATATATATATATATATATATAATATTTGAGTCATCTTAATTAACTGGTCGGATGATGTTCGATTTGTAGTTCGATTGAGCTGAAATTTTATTAATATAGTTTTAACTCATCCTTTATCAGTATATTTTTGTGTGTGACTATTTATATTTGTAGCAAGGATGTCTTAGGTTTAAGTGTAAAACAATTGACGAGAAAAGGAAGTTGAAATTGAATGTGTGATAGACATACCATGTCTATCTCATGTATAACCCAAGATGTAATCTAATATCACCCCTCAAACTTATAATAGGTAAAACAATATGAGTTTGCGTGTTCGTATTTGAAATCTCAGTGTTTGGTGCGATATGAAGAAGTCTACCGCTTAAAATTCATATGTAGTAAAGAAATAGCATATAGTAGAAAACGTTCAAGAATGAAGTACAATTTATTTGAATAAATTTTATTAGTTAATGAAAAAGCCAGATTACTTATAATACAAATTGCTCTTCGGGTGCCATAGAAAAGATATATAGATCATATCAAAAAGTAATCTACGCAAATAAATTTTTTTTTTGTAATAGTATTCATGATTCTATACTCTACTTTTGTAAAAGAAACCGCAATCACTGATTATTTTTTTCTTCTACATGAATCAGCAAGTCGCCAAAAATAAAATAGAAATTGATATTAGACATCCGAGTGATGGAATCATTTCCTCTATCTATATTAAAACTCTAAAGTCCAAAATATGTAGAAGAAATAAAAAGTGAGCAACTAATGTCTTTAATATATCTAAAAATTATGATTAAAGCATTATAGAGTGTTGATCAAGGTGCAGTAATAAACTGACTGACAATACTGAGTATATAAAAAATATCGAGCTTAGTAATATAAAGATATATAAGCTAACCACTAGTCATCTATATCCAGTAAGATATGTAAGAGTCTCACCATCTGTGGGATGAAACTTCACTTGAAGTTTTGAAGGAGTATTAACGGTCTAACTATCGCATGTGATTCTTTTGTCATTCTACTTATCATTCTGTTAGTTTACTTGCCATTCTGTTGATGCAATAAAATTTAAAATATACATTTGCCACGAAATAAGAATTATTCTGTCATTTTGCACAATCTCTAGTAAAAGAAAATAGCATAAGTAACTAAGATCTCTAAAGCTTCTATTGAAACTGATTTTTGAGTTGCTACAATCTCCACTTAATTATATCTTGACGAAGTCATGGCATCCACATATAATAACAAAAGTATTCACCATTGCGATGATAACAGCACAGTAAAGAATGATCCAGAAAACTCTATTAAGAATTTGCAACTACAATGTCTATCAAAAACACTCAAACCAGATTCTATGAAATGTTTGTGATAAATACACCATGAAGTGACATACATGACTTGAGACAATTGAGAGACCCGAAGGGGCTATATATAAACATTTTTAGATAATATAGTATAAGATAAGCCATTCTTATAGAAAACTAACTAATAGCATTAATAGCCAGTAAAGTATGAATTATAATCATCTAGATGACATGAGCAAATATATTGCATCAATATAGAAAACTATAAAAAAATAAATAGCTTTTTAATTCATAAATAAACACTCTTATAATTATATTACCAGTAATAAACCACTACATATCCTTAACAAAATTTAGATTTCAACAACATATAGTAATTTCAAATGATAAATTATAGCAACTCAAAATATTTAATATTAAATGTTAACTAATTAGAAGTTTATATTTATAAAAACTCTTACCATTAGTATAGAAAGTTTTAAATGAATAATAAATTTGCATTTGCAAAGTAGATCTCTTATATGGACTTAGCACTTACTCTATTAGAAGGTTTAGGCTCGCACCTACAAACCTGCTGCTTCTAGGTTTGACATTAGAAATAGAAAATTATCTTATTTGTAAGGAAACATTATTTCATATTCTTAACAAAATCAAAATCTTAACCCAATATAAAGAAAATTTGAATTGATTAAATTACCTCAACTTCAAGAGGATATATATAATATTAGAGTTTTAGCCAACAAAAAAAAAACCGATAACAATAAAATTCTTATTTAAGAAACTCTTAACATTAACATAAAGAGTTATTCAAGAATAATTCATAAATTAGTGCGAACATCTTAACTATATCAAGTCTCCATAGTTTATTTTTAAGATTAAATTACAACATTTCTAACATAGTGTTTGGATTGAGGGTAAATAAGGATATAGGAGAGTAAGAGAATCGATTACTTTTCTTTAGTATTGTTTGGTAAATTTTTTATAAGAGTAACGAAGAGAAAATTACTCTCTATTACTTTCAAATGAGGAATAATTCATTACATCCTATGTTTGGGTGTAACTAGGAGTAAGAGTAAATACAAATCTGTTAAACATATGAACTTTCACAAGTACCCTTCATCATATTCTTTTCATTGCAGCTCGTTATGGTGCAATCGTCAGAGAAGTTTTACTGCTCTCGGCAGCTCTGGCAATCCCCTATGCCTTCTCTCATTCTCTTCTCTATAGTACACAAACAACACTCTTCAATCGTCGTTGTCTTGCTTCTTCTTCAGTAGCTTTCTCACCATTGGCCAACAACGCCCGATTAATCGGTACTCGGTCTGCTGCGAAGTTGGGTGGATTCTGGTTGAAGATCGATGCTGCTACCAACAAAATCAATACCCTCACGAAGCTCCCGTAATCCAGCATGAACAACAAGTGATCTACCGCATCGGAAGTTGTGCTGCGGTAGAACCGGCAAGCCATAAAATGGAGCTACGGCGGAGCGCAAGCAAGCTGAGAGCGAGTCCACGTCGATTAACTTCAGTAATGTAGAGGCGAACATGGTTATCACATTGGAACACGACATCTTTCCGTCCCCTTACGAGGCATTGTGACGGAATTAGCAGCAAGCTTCTTTGGTTTCAGTTTCAGGGTTTGTTGTTGTTTTGGTTTGCAATTTAGAATTTGGAGAAGGTAATGAATGGTAAGAAACGAGATTGGGTTATCGAAGATAAACGGATTTTGACCGTTCGACTATAAGTTTAGATCGGATTGGCTTTTGTTCATAGACCTTGATTCCTTCTTAACGACATACCTATACGGTGCATAGTCTAACGGTAAGAAAAAAATAACATAGTTAGACACTTTAGACTTTTTGCAGATATTCATCTAATTTACTCCTTACTTTACTCTTCTAATCAAACAAGAATAATACTTTACTTTTTATTACTCTTACTAATATATTCAAATAAGGTGAAATAAATAATTACTTTTATTCTCTATTAGTCTACTCTATAATACTCTTAGGACGTGTTTCAAATGTCTGTAACTGAATTTCGTGAAAGTGAAAAGTAGAAAGTAGAGTTTTTTGAAAAATAAAGTGGAAGGGTTCAGTATTTGTGTTTAAATAGTCGTTGGAAGTGTGTTGAAAATTGAAAAATATAATTGTATGAAAAGTGTGCAAATAAAAAAGTTAAAACTGGAGTTCCGTAAGTGGAAGTGGAGTATTGAGTTTCTTGTGTAATCAAAATATATGAACTATTCGGAACTCAAAATCTGACGGGAGAAAGTGGAGTTATTGGCGTTTAAAACATGCCCTTACTTTTTTTTTTGTTCTTATTCGTTACTCTAGTATCAAAACAGATCGTTATAGTCTTCTAACCAAAACACCTACTTGATTTTGACTAAACACTAACAAATTATTTTTGAGATGGTCTAACCAATATTTTTTAAAATTTTTAATTCTATGTATATATTCATGTAGTACTTCAAATTAAAATGTAATTTTTCAGGACTTCCAATTAAATAATCTATAGATATTTACAAAACAGGGTTAATAACTATAATTATTTTTGAAAAAGTTAGTAAATATTAGTTCTTAGTGGTACTTTTATATTTGGAGTTTGAACAATCATACTAAAGTTTTTTTTAGTTAAAATAATGTTTCCAAATATTAAACATTTTACTATTCACAAATACAGGTTGCTTATGCTAATAATCATTGTTACAATAATAAACTATTGCATAAACTTATAAATAAGAAACACATATTTTATAAAATAAAAAGTTATACAATTAGACAAACAAAGTTATGTTTTACAGAAATTTTATATCAATATCTTACTTTGCAAACTATTATTTTTATAATATTGAGAATCCTAAGACCATAACTCAAAAGCAGGAGTGAGTTACATTACAACAAAATAAAAACTTAAATCCGTTACGATTTAGTTCGAATCAAATCCAACGTTGTGGCAATGTTTCCTGCACCAAAAATATTAGTAAAGTTAAATAAAAATAAAGTAAGTAATCATTCAAATCATATGAGCACATAAACATTTATGTGGTATATATTCTTATTTTGTATTTCTAGGACCACCATTCGTCCGTTTACACAAGATCTTTTTAAGTTGGTGAAAAGATATATTTAATGCATAATTTGTTCAGAGAGTAATGAAAAATTTTACTTAAGCCCTTCCTTAATATGTATTCTAGTTGCATTTTTAACTTACAAATGATAGCTCACTCGATCTTTTATCCAATTTTCCTTTAGTAAAGTATAGATCAACTTTGCATCTTAGATACGATCATACTATACTTTATTATTAGCAATATTTATCGTAACCTTATTATTTAGAATAATCTCATAAGATTTTTGCAAAGAAAATCATGATTTATCAATAATATGCATATCCATAAAAGTATAAAATTATATGTTATTTCTCTGTATTTAAATTTGATAGAAAATCAAATATAATATTTTATTTTTTACTCTTCTATATGATCAGATTATTATCAATAAATATAAAATAGTATCAATATTTTTTTTATATAAATCAGATTACGAATCAAATTCTATTTTAATCACTTGATGAATATGATATTTGAACACCCCTAATTTCTATACTATCTTGTTTATTTGAAGTTTAGGACCCTTGTAGTCTTTTGACTCAATTTGTAGCTAGCGTATCAACAGAAGAGTCTACTTAAACTTGCAGAAAACGAAATTTCAGGGTTTTATAATCTAAAAGTTATCTCCATAAGATGTTACTTCTACTAATCTCCCACCGGTCTCTCTTAAATGCATTGACGTTGTCGCCTACTCGCCTTTCGCCTTTCACATCAAACACTTCATTTCTTCTCTTGATCTTCGGTAACTCATCAAGTTTTGATCCATGGCGGTCTTGACTTCTGAGCTACTGAGCCGTGTTCAACGAGCTCACCAGTTCGACGAGGCAGCCCTGCTGCGGTACGCCGCCGAGAACGTGCAAGGCTTCCCGATCTCGCCGGCAACGTTCGCCGTTTCTCAGTTCGGGTACGGCCAGTCAAATCCGACCTTCTTGATCGAAGCCGACAGCTGCCGTTACGTTCTCCGTAAGAAACCTTCCGGCGTTCTGCTCCAGTCTGCACACGCAGTAGAGAGAGAATTCCAGGTTCTAGTTCTTTTCTCTATAATTTCCTCACAAATATTGTAACTTGTTTAATGCTAAAGTGAAAAAGTAGTAGATCTACATAGTGAAATGCTTGAAATTGGCTCTCAAGATTATGTAGT
Source organism: Acanthochlamys bracteata (assembly GCA_019914995.1). Lineage (NCBI taxonomy): Eukaryota > Viridiplantae > Streptophyta > Magnoliopsida > Pandanales > Velloziaceae > Acanthochlamys > Acanthochlamys bracteata. The sequence goes on from CM034136.1 coordinate 3,255,872, forward strand.
CATAATTATGAAATTCATGCATTTGGAATGTGTGGAATTTCCGTTATACAATCTGTAGAATGGTTGAGTTTCTCACAAAGGTGACATAGAAAGAGACAATAAGCTTGTGATGTTTGTGAATTGGTGTTTAAACGGAGAGAGAGACTTCGAGCTTGCCATGCTTTTCATTTATGTGATATAAAATTGATAAGTATTCATCTATGGTGGTCTCATCTTATATTGAACTCACGAGTCATGATGTTTGAGTCCTATAGTTTGCCCACATTGAAGTAGGCTGCATAAATTGTTTATGTATTTGTATGTCTAAAATCAATTGTTTTGATGCTGTATATGGTGATCTCGCTAATTGTATTAAAATTTTTCTGCATCTAACAAACAGGTTCTCAAAGCATTAGGCCTTCACACAGATGTTCCAGTTCCCAAGGTCTTTTGTTTGTGTACTGATCCTGGAGTTATTGGAACACCGTTTTATATCATGGAGTTCTTGGAGGGACGTATATTCTTAGATAACAAGCTACCTGTAAGACGGTTTCTGAGCCTCTGTCTTTTCCGAATTCTTTGACGATGACACGTTTCATGGATTGACTATTGAGCCACTGGTTTACTGAATGGATGATAGCCTTATAGTTATACTCCAGAAATGGTATCTGTGTTTCTTATCTGCAACTTGTAACTTATTCTTACAAATAAGTCAAAGCATATTAAAATTGTGAGGATTGAAATAACTTAGTTAAAGTTAATCATTGAATCTTTTTGAGCCACTCTTATCTTTTTTCATCTTCAGGGTGTGAGTCCTGAACAAAGGAATGCTGTTTATCAAGCAACTGCAAAAGTTTTAGCTTCGTTGCACAGGGTTGATGTTGACTCAATTGGATTACAAAAGTATGGGAAGAGGGATAATTATTGCAGGAGACAAGTAAGCTTGCTTAAATTTAAGTTCTCAAAATAAAAGCACTTTGCCTATGCTATTAATATATATTTGATGAAACAACCAATAAACTACTGTTGGAAGTAGGAAGTATCCATCTCAGCTTTGTTGTTGAATTTGTTGCCATAGGCATTAGATATTTCAACTTGGCTACTTGGTTAAAAGTTCTGTCTCTAGAGTTCATCATGATTTATAAATGTGTTTTCTTTCTCATCTGGGACCATTTTTAGCCAAGGTGGATTTTCAACTGATCATTTGACGTAGGCCATGAGAGGTAATGAAAAACAGATGGAAAGGACAAAAGTTCACAAAATGTTGAGTAGGATATTTGTAACGTTTATTGTAGCGAGTTAAGGAAGTTATAACCTGCAAGTGCCTCATTGCCTCATTGATAAGATAAAATAACCACTCTATTAGGTGCTACTTGCTAGTTCCCTGGTGACTTAATAGAGCCCACATGTAGATGCAGGTGTCCTAAGTCATGTGCAAGTTTGCTCCTTAATTTGAGAGTATGCAGTGAATTCAAAAAATTGCCAATATGTATTGATTTTGGTCGTCAAACACCTTTTATTATTTTTCTTACAAGTTGAAAATATGAACATAGTTAGAGGACAATATTTGACTAATTCTCTAAGGGCTTCAGGTTGAACGATGGGCAAGACAATATCTTTCTTCAACTGGTGAAGGGAAGTCCTACCGGTATCCTAGGATGATAGATCTAGCTGATTGGTTAAAAGAGCACATCCCACTTGAAGATTCTACGGGTGTATCTGCTACAGGTCTAGTTCATGGTGACTTTCGGATTGATAATCTTGTCTTCCATCCCAGTGAGGTACATGAATAGTTTTTCTCTAGCCTTCTGTTAGGTGTTTGGCTGAATCATAGACTTCTAAGTATTAGTTACACTAAGCAGACAATGACTCTACACTTTAAACTTATTGTAATTCTCTTTTCTATTGTACAGAATCGAGTAATTGGCATTCTGGACTGGGAACTATCTACCTTAGGAAACCAGATGTGCGATGTGGCATATAGCTGCATGGTAAAGTTTGTTTATTGGTATTTGTCTAGTCATTTCTGGAATACGTTGCTTTTCCACCATGCTAGCTATTATTTGTGCTTGTGTTATCAAGTTAATTAGTCTTTGATGATTATGATTTTGCATTCAATAACTTGGTTCCAGGTTTTTCTTTTGGTGTTACAAACCCAATAGTTATTACTGAAACTAAGTCTTATCTTATATGATTTCGCATTCATGGATATTCAAAATATGAAGTTAGGAACTTCCAAAGGTTTGTATACAAGTAATGGTATCTTTAGTTGTCTGATTTTGCGGAAATCACAAGCCATTTTACAGGATAGGTGCATGTGTATTCTGGTGTAACATTATTAAATTCAGCAAGTTACGAGGATTGTTATGACGAAGATAGATAATCTAGGATGTCAAAAGGCGTAGATTTTGTTTTCAAAGTTTCTGGTGTTAATGAAGAAACTGTATGCCCTCTAGATGCTGGAAAAGTAAAATGTAATCACGTGGAAGAAGAACACTTTCATAGTTTAGAGTTGGAACTATACAATTATGTGAATAGCAAGGATACAACAGATTTTAGTGTGAATTGCTTTGGTGTTCTTTGATTGACTAAATTAAATATGCACAGCTAGTGTTAATATTAAATAATTTCTTCGCCTTCAAGAACATATCCTATTTTTATGGTAAGTATATCCCCTAGTTTTACTAAGCATATATTGCTTTTGTGCTTCTGATGTGAACTCCAGGATTTATGAGAGTGGAAGTTTTGTCTCTACTTCATCCAGATTTAATTCTTCATATTACATAATTGTGGTCAACTCTAGACTAATCTTTGAAGTGTTCACTAAAAGTTGGCGGGAGGTCTTCTAGGTACTAGTGAATCCTACTTTTGGTTTCTATACCTCTAGGTTTGGGTTTTGCTTTCATGTTTTGTCTTCCATTACATCTCAAACTGTATAGTGTCTTTTTATACATAGGCACAGGAACTTCTTAGTTGTCACATTTTGAACCCACCACCTTTGTGCTCGTATACACGTTCTTTAGGCAAGTGCAATGTTTTATTTGCAGATTACAAGTATGAACATAATACACTTCTGGTATGCATTATGGCTATTATTTTCTGCTAAATGTGACCCCAACATTAGAGTAGAGTAAATTACATTGGTAACTTGGAATTGGAAAGTGATGATAGTTGGATGATTTTCTATTATTTGTTTTAACTGTGCGTCTTATATTTTTTGTTCTAGCACTACATTGTTGATGCTGGTCTTCGCGATGCTAAATCATATGGAGGGCTCGAATATACTGGCATTCCAGAAGGAATTCCATCACTGGAAGAATATTTAGCTCTGTATTGCTCTGAGGCTGTAAGCTCTTGACATTACTATTGTATCTTCAGTTTTTCTTTGATGTGCATTCATAAGTTTGGTTCGTTCTTGTGCTGAAATAACAATCTACAGAGGAAGCCTTGGCCAGCAAGAAATTGGAAGTTTTATATTGCCTTTTCTTTGTTTCGAGGAGCTTCAATATATGCAGGAGTCCACCATCGATGGATTCAGGTAAACGTTCAGCTTTTGCCTTTTTTGTTTTCTGTTGTACTATGGTACACTATAATTTATTTTCTAAGTTGTTGGACTTAAGGGTAATGCTTCAGGAGGTGAAAAGGCCCAATATGCTGGAAAAATTGCTAATGTCTTAGTGGACTTCGCTTGGGATTTAATTAATCGGCAAGCTGTTCTTCCAGATCAACCTCTGTCAGGTAATTTTGCCTTCTCTAAAGTATATCAGAAGTCTGTTACCTGCATTGATTACAAGAAAGAAGCAAAGGTGTTTTCAAAGTTTCATTGCGTTTAATAGGAAATAAGAACCATCAAAGGGTCTACGGAAAGCATGCATGGCAATTATGCCATCAACTAAACATTAACCAAGACCCCCAAAACTTTCTACATTTAATACTAGGCTATAAGGGACAGTGCATTGATCTAATTTTTCTAGAAAGTTATAATTTACATAACTTAAAGGCTACAAAATCTCATCATACCATGTTTTGGTGAATGGTAAGCCCAAATGTTGTACTTCTAGAAACTAGAACAAAACAACAGTTGTCAGTAATGACAGAACATTCATAGGAATCATTTCAAATTCATATTTTGAAGAATCCGGTTTCTAACAAAAGATTATAAAGTCACATTGTATTAATTATAAGTAATTCCTTATAATTTTCTAAGAAAGGTACAATAATTAAATAAAACAACCATTGATTTTTTACCGTTGTTTTTTTTATAAGGGTCTTGTTAGAGGACACTTTGAAGGGCGTTTAACACACATAACCTCCATTACAATATGCGAGGTATTTCAAGAATGCTTCGTATTTCTAATCTCTACCAAAAATAACTGAAGCATCACACTTAAAAATAATAAAAATAAAACTCTATATGTAAGGAAATAGGTTATTAGATGTTCTCTTCTTGAGACCAAGTAGTGATGTATGACTCAAATGATTAACATATCCACAACTTCTGCGCTTTTTTATTTCTTTACTTCCTTTCATCTCTTTTGCTTGGGACGGTCTTTGGTCTTTGAAAGCAGCATACACCTTATGAACTCATCATGAACAACTTCGATAGAATCAATTGTTCGGCCCTCATCTACGGTTGCAACAAAAGGAGTGGGATTTTTCTTCAATTTTGGTAAATAAATTTCAGAGTTTCATAAGAATCCTTCTAGATAAAATCACATGGTGATAAAGTATCCTGCTAAACTTAGCTTGTGACAACTACAAGAAACATACCAAAATACCTTATGAAATCTTCCATTTTTGGTTGTGAGTAGCGACGTGAAGGACACGCAATTGCCAATAACTTGCATTATTGAGTATTGAGAGGTTTTTTTCTTGAAATCTCTTGCTAGCAAAAGATGTTAAAAGACTTTGAGCTTATTGGTTCAAAAGGTGACACGTCTTTTAACGGAGCGACAAAATGTACTTTAGATAGTGTATCACGCTCTTTTACTTTATCAATGCTTGTAATAGCAAGTTTAATCTGTATTTATGGAAAATGGAGACAGTAAGGTTATAAAATCTAAAGTATTGAAATATAATCTAATTGTTGTGCTAAGTATATTGTACTAGAATTGTTTTAAGCATGTATGATGGATACCTCTTTACAAATGCATTTATATTTCAAGTCTCTCGGTTATTTCATGCCGTCAAAAAGTATCTATGAAGTATGCCTGAGCCTAGTACTCTTTCATGTAGTATAAACCAACTATATCCTTGTTGTCCAACAAGCTTTATTCATCCATTAGTTGTTAGTTGCACCCATGTTTCCTCGAATTCCTAAGGATCTTCCAACCTATATAATGTATCAAATTCACTGCACCCAACTCGTAACGATAAAATACCTATAAATCACCTGCTAAATCTTGCAGTTATGTGCCATATGCAAAATTCATTGTTTATCCTCAGCAACTCTGTGGAAATTGCGCCCGTTAACCAAGAGTCTGGATCAGAAAAAATTGTTGATATAGAAAAATCTTTAATTCTCAAATACGTAAAGATTTCCTACTTTACTGATTTTTCATCTTCAAATATTACCCTTTTGTTGGTTTGTTAATCTTCTCAGATTACCCTTTTCAACCATCTGGTTAATTCAATTCTAATAAAATCTAGATCAAACTAATTCAATTTAAATATTTGAGACTATCTAGTTTCACCATATTAGAGTAAAAACCTTATCTCTTTCTATTGCGCATGGAATCGAAAGCCTTTATCCGTTGATCCCAAAATTTATTACACTAGCGAGTAGTGAGCTGCCATTGTATCTTCCTTGCTTCCGTCATCTATTCAGTTACTGCCGAATCAACATCTAGAACAAGTAGTATGATGATAAGCTAAATTGCTTCTTGTGCTATGTCACACCACTAATGGAACTGGAGTTATCACTTATTGTTGCGATCTTTGGTTCTATAGGAATTTTTTGTTAGGTATGCTCAATTTGTAAATATTTCTTTTGCATAGAAGACAAACGAGTCATAGATTAAGATTCTTTTTTTTTTTTATTGATCGACCTATCCCTTTCTCTTTTGTATAGATGAGCGGTCAGTTTTGGTTTTGTAATTAAGCTGTATTTACGGAAGTAAGCAATAGCAAACCATCTCAACATGGTCAACTTTCCTAGGAGTTGGAATTTTCATAGGCTATTTATGGTTGATTGTTTGATTTTAATTTCTTCGCGTATGTAAGGTGGATAAGTATATATTTTTCTAGACTGGATGTTCTTTTACAATATAAAATTTTAGGCTTGCTGCTGCTGCATTTAATAATCTTTTTAATTTTTCATTGTACAAATTCGATTATGGGTAATAGTTTTGTTACTTCAAGTATGGGTAAAAATTTAGATACAATTAATTTCATAGAAAATGGAACAAAGTTTTTTGCTTAATGCAACTAGAGATCTAAAGAATTTTGTATTTAGTATACCCTCCACCTGAAGTGGCCGTCTTAGGCAACACACCGATGAAGCAGGATTTTGTTTGATGATGCCGTCTTGCGACCAAGAATGAAAAGGATTATTTATTGTTCAAGTCTTTCTTTTTTCTTTTTCTAAGGATTTTCCTTTTCTTCTTTTTTCTAAGGACTTTCCAGTTATCAGTATATACTTCAGGGAAAAAGGATATTAAAGTATATGATCGAATAGTGCAATCTTCACGAATTTTCTAACATTTACAACTATAAAATGTGGTACGAATTCCAAGTTAAAATATTGCATATAATCAAGCATCTTTTATGATATATATTTTATGTTAATCAGAAGATGTTTGAAAGATAACTTATCATGCATGTATTAACAATACAATAATGTCGTAGAATTTGAATGCTTTTAAATATTCTGATATGCGTCTTGAAGAATTAGGAAACCCTATTCTCAATTTAGGAACTCTTCAAATATATGTTGCATATTCAAAGCTCTTTAGATTAAAATTTAGATTAACTTATAGGTTTATATAAGAAACGATAAATAGGTTTATCTTAGAAAAGATATCTTGCACATTGTTGAGTCAAAAAGAAAAAAAATGTAGCTTATCATTAAAAGACAACTAACTAATAAGTTGTCCTGTATATGCACATAGATGAAGCCATTGAAGAGCTAGGCAATAATTAAATATAAAATCAGTTTTGATAACATTCAAATATGACCTTCAGTAACTATGAATATGATTCATAGTATAGCTTTTCTTTTGCTTTTTTCTAAATGTATCTGTTCCTTTCATAACTTAAGTGGTTGAAATTATATATGCTTATATTGAGATTGTTTGCATTTATGATTTGCTGTTCTACTTTAGAAATAACTTGGTTTATAAGTAGGTGTTGTAGTTGTGATCAGTGAAGTATGATTATGTTCTGCTATAAACCCAACTACTTGCCCCTAAAGTGTAAAAGATTCTGAATATTGAAACAGTAACAAACATGTGAGCCCTATATCTCAATATGTAGGAAATTCTATTATTTTTTCTTCAATGGATCAAACTTTTTTGCGGTTGATGTCCCCTACAGTTACAATAGAAATCACGTCTTGCAACTTAAGGTTGTTTTTCCTTAGTAGTGTGATTTTTATAATCAAGCACCCGGTAAGGTGGATATAGTCCCCTAACATATAACGCCTCGTTTGGAAACATTGTCCATAGAGATAATGATTTCATCTGATATTGAACTAACAACTGGGTGATTAAATCATTATCCTCTCAACATGATCATTAGAACTATTATCAGCTAGATCATTATTACTGGGTGGCTCATTGAAGTTAAAATAGCAATTGGTTAAGTTTCCTTCAGCTTGCGAGGATCATGTCTTCATCATATATTTTACTAATTAAAGAATTTTGTAGCAAAGAAGGATTGGCACATGATAAAATTTTATCATAAAATTAAAATAGCAATTGGTTAAGTTCCTTCAGCTCACGACGATCATGTCTTCGTCATATATTTTACTAATTAAAGAATTTTGTAGCAAAGAAGGGTTGGTACATGATAACTATTTCATTTTAAACAGATAATAAAAGCATTATCACCCTTTGTTAAAAAAAACTTTAAACAATCTGATACCAATTGTTGATTAATGATCTGAAAAACATGTTTTCTTTGTCTAGCAAGCACTTATCGTTATTGGTAGAGATTGCAAAGTGATTCGCAATGTTGGAAAAGAGAAAAGTTTTATGGTTTAGAAGAGTGGTGCGATAACCAGTTGAAAATTTAAAGTAAATACTGAAGGGAAGTTACCTTTAATCAAGTTTGGGGAGAAAAGTGGCAGTGGTGAATATTTTAGATGGAACAAGAAAATCAATGTGAAATACTAAATTAAAAGACTAAATAAAAGAAAGTTGTAGCATCGCTTAATTAGGAACCAATGGTGTATTGCCATGTGGCAAGAAGAAATAGGGGTGATTGATGTTAACAAGCGCCTGGAGCTGATTATTGCTAATGGATGCTTGTTAACATTATCTAGAAGATAATTATCAATGTGCTTGAAAGAATGACAATAACAGTGGCACATAGAGCCACATTGATACACACAAGGACTGTAAGAAATGCTCATGACTTTATCTATGTAGAGGTATGCTGAAACCGATAAACTCTATGCAGATATGAATCTATGGTTTATTGGTGCTAGAAGCAATAAGAGAATAAAGAAATAACTTCATCAGCTTTCAAGATAGTTCATATATGGATACAGTCACCTTCCAATTTTACAAGCTAATTCCATGTCAGAAACGTATATCATACCAGTCTGAGCATCATGGATACCCAAATAGCCAAATTGGGCATGCACTATTCAAACAAAAGGTGTAATTTCAGCTTCGCGCATCTGCATCCATCCTTGGAAGGCAAAATGGATAGGTTAAGGAAAATGCAAAAATTAACTTGACTTGCTGATACAGAGGGGGAAAAGGTGCCCCAAATGCACTGAAACTAATTCTCATCGACCAATGGTTGGTGCCCTGCTGGAGATCCTTTCTGGATATCCTGAAATTGATTGCATTTCGACACCCTATATAGGCGCTTTTCTTTGGAAGTTTTGAACCACAGACAGGCTCACTAACCATATTGGGTCGTGCTTTGCCTTTGTGAACTGCAGTTTACAACAACAATATGGCTGTTGAGAACATTTACTCACCTGTCAGTACCAAAGGAACCCAAGCAAAGACGCACTGCAGCAATTTCATTATGCTAACCTCAGTACAGCTAGAAGTTATTTCTCTCATTCCAGTTTAAACTTTTTCAAGTATCTTGTACAATCTATGAATGGAACCATATTCCACACCTGTTACACAATTTATATGTACAGCATTCTGCATTTTTTGTATACTTGCCAAGCATTTTGGATAACTTGTTTTTTTCATCACACGGCCCACAACTGCTGTTTGAAATTTATATAAGTTACAAAGTTATATAGGCACAATTTACATGTAACAGATAATTGCTATTTTTGTTTGTGATTCATAGGTCATGGATCTGCCAGTAGTTATCATATGCAAATACATAGAAGCATGGGAAAGCATTCTTCTAAGCAGGGGAAATTTGTACCTAATCAAAAGGTCTTGGATCTCAGGAAGAAATTAATAAAATTTATGGAAGATCATATATATCCAATGGAAATGGAGTTTTACAAACTTGCTCAATCAAGTGAACGTTGGACTATCCATCCTGAAGAGGAAAGGCTAAAAGACTTAGCCAAGCAAGAAGGATTATGGAACTTGTGGATTCCTGTATTTTTCTCATACTTTTTTCACTCTAGTTAGAACAAATGGCCAGTGTTTTGTTTATTTCAGTATTTTTGTGTACGCGTATTAATTTGTTTGTTCTGTGCTTATATTGCAGTTAGATAGTGCTGCACGAGCAAGGGAGCTTCTTTTTGATGGAAAAAGTATTCCTCATGGGAACTGGAGCAACAACATATTAGGTCCTGGTCTTTCAAACCTTGAGTATGGATATTTATGTGAAATAATGGGCCGTTCAGTATGGGCGCCTCAAATTTTTAATTGTGGTGCACCTGATACTGGTAATATGGAGGTAGGCCAGATTTTATTTCTTACTTTTTACTTCAGTGCTGTAGACTTGTGCTAAGGTATCATTGTGCTGTAAATCTCATCTTAATGCTCTAATTTTTTTTCTAATTAGAAATGGGTTGCTATCATTTATCTTCTATTACATAATTATCAGCTTAGCATGTCTAAAATAAGGAATCCAGACAACAGTGTTATTAGTTCGCATCTGGGTTTGCATTTCGAGTTAATGTTTGAGACCAAAGTCTTTACTATTCCCACTAAAGAAATAGCATAAGCTAACTTCTGGTGGTTGTAATTTGTTTCCCTTGATAAATTCACTGATGGCTGATGAAGTATCGTCTAACATATGATTAAAATTCTGTCCAGGTGTTGTTGAGGTATGGCACTAAAGAGCAGCTAAAAGAGTGGCTTATTCCTTTATTAGAAGGGAATATTCGTTCTGGATTTGCAATGACTGAACCGCATGTTGCATCTTCTGATGCAACCAATATTGAATGTTCAATTAGAAGGTAACTCTCTGAAGAATTTTGGGCACAAATATCTTTGACAACTATAGATGCATGGCTGTCTTTGCATGGACATTTTCTTTGCGTATGTCCAGCTGTATGAACTATGCTAGCATGCACGCATGACTCTGTAGTAGCAGCTTATGAGAAACCTAGCTTTGCTTGGATAAGAAAAAAAGATTTGGTTTAATATTTGCATGCAGGTGCTACCAAGTATCAACTCATCAACTCATTACTTTGTTATGTCTAGTAAGTATCAGCCAGTAAATTTGCCTTGTCCACGTATACTTACTAGATTTGGAAACGTTATTGACTACTCCCACCACCCTTCTCCTCCCCTCGTTTTTTTATTTTATTTTATTTTTCTTATACACAACTCCCCTCTGTGCGGGAGTGGTGTTAAAGGGAAAGTGCCTATACCCACCCCAACAAACCACCCGCATCATAGTACACATACGCAAGATGTGCCATTGTATCTTTAGGTAAAAGACTTTGTCAAATATTTTGCTTTCTTCAAATTTCTATTTATTTGCTCATCTCATACACATAATGTGCAGAATTGTATGCATCTTTTGCTCTTATCACTTGCATTCTTGATGATATATATTTGCTAAATGTTACGGATACTTTTCAGCACTATTTAATTTTTTTTAGGGTATTCATTATTTTAGAGAAATAAAAAGTATGAGATGATGATATAACCAGTTTGAAAAATGAACGTTAAGAGTATAAAAAAAAAAGATAACAGAAAAAAATAGGATTTGGCTTGCAAAAAAATTATTGTTGATATAATTAGTGCTTCCAAAATGAACTAAAACAAAATACTAATATAAAATAAAATAAAATTAGGAATATAAGTTAACAAATTTGTCGGTAATAGATATCTTTGATTATTTAAAATGAATAAGTCAAAAAGTAATGTAAACTACATGGACTTAAGTTTCTTCCTTTTCTTTTTGTCTTTAGTGATGATAGATACTTTATCGTGGTAATAAAACAATTTATCAAATTCACTAAAATGGAAAGCAAGATTTCAATGGTTCTGTTAATATCCGAATACAAAATGCTCATAGACATGGCAACATCACCTCTACTTAACTTTATATTTTATATAATCTCATTTCTGTTAGTACATTGTATATTTCTACCTTTTTCCCCTTATGATTTACTCTGTTAGTAGCTTCTATGCTATGCTTACTTTAGTTTTATGGATATATGAATGAACTGCTATGCACATGGGTTTGGAGTTTGTCACATGATGTTAGCTCCTCCAGAAGCAAAGTGATTGAATAAGATTAAGGTCATTGCTTTATGATCATATATTCAATTCTGTAGAGAATATGATGATGTCAAGGCACTGACATGTTTGAAATGAAAGCTTTAGGAGAGCGTAGTGCCAAATATGAAGTCTTAGTGAAGAGTGTAATTTTTATCTTTTGTTTGGATTTGACTCTTTGGTTGGATACAGTTACAAGTTGCACCTGGTCTTGATATTTGCTTCTGGTATATTGGTGCCTTATACAGGGAGGGAAACTTTTATATCATAAATGGCAAGAAATGGTGGACAAGTGGAGCAATGGATCCTAGGTGCAAAATACTAATTTTGATGGTAAGTTTGCGTCTATTATCTATATATTCATTACTTATCTTTCTTGTCATGCTAAAATGTGTTAAACTTGCTGCAGGGAAAAACAGATTTCACTGCACCTATACACAAGCAGCAATCAATGATTTTAGTGAATATCAACACTCCTGGGGTGCACATCAATAGACCGCTCATGGTATTTGGTTTTGATGATGCACCACATGGTCATGCAGAAGTAATTTTTGAGAATGTGCGTGTACCAGCAGAGAATATCTTGCTTGGAGAAGGGTGTGGATTCGAGATAGCACAAGTGAGAATTCTATGACTCAGTAAAAGCTGAAATTTATCCATTTCTCTTTTTAGAGATTACTTATCTTTTTTACAGGGTAGGCTTGGTCCGGGAAGATTACATCATTGCATGAGACTGATTGGAGCTGCTGAAAGAGGTATGCAGATGATGGTACAAAGAGCTCTCAGTAGGAGAGTTTTTGGGAAGAAGATTGCTGAGCAAGGTGCATTCTTGTCTGAACTAGCTAAGGTATGTTTTTGTAAAATTTATTTTTGTTTGTGACGAGTGTCTCCTGTTGGGTTGGGCATATGTTGCATTCATCAGTATTTCTCTAGGGTGAAAGTTTAACAGTTGAGCCCATAGCAAATATTTCCTCCATCAGTATGTACTGTGACCATGCTTCTATGAGGTCTATATTGCATGTGTATATGGACTTGTGGCTGAGAACTAATGTTCAAGGTCATTGGTCCAACCTCCAAGTATGGAATAAGTAGTGTCCAGCTCTCATGGAACATAACTTCTAGAATGTTTTATGGTTTTGTCTCCACACATGAAGCCTGTCTACTTTTTGAATATTACACTTTCTTGGTCTCAATGACAAATAAAACACAGTTTGATTTTAATCTATCCATTGCTATCGCTACACACATGTTATATTTGTCCAGTCAAAACAACATGCTCTAGTTTCTGCTCATTTGGGAATATATTATTTCTCAAAGTGAAGCAATCTTGACTGTTTTCTATCAATTTTCACCAAGTATTTTGCAGTATCCATTGGATATACATAATCTGGTCTGTCATCTTCACATTCTTCTTTTAATGTTTGGCTGGCTCTGGTTTAGTACCTGATCTGAGTTGCTATCCAGTGTTAAAGTTTCATTTTTCTTACAGTGCCGGATAGAATTGGAGAGGACAAGGCTTCTTGTTCTTGAGGCAGCTGATCAGCTTGACCGGCTAGGGAACAAAAAGGCTCGTGGGACAATTGCTATGGCCAAAGTAATTAAGTTATTAAATAGCAAAATTGGCATGTATTGGGTTTTTTTCTCTTTTCCTGATGTTGTGGCTGGTATTTTAACAGGTGGCAGCACCAAACATGGCATTGAAGGTGCTTGACATGGCAATGCAGGTTCATGGGGCAGCTGGTTTGTCATCAGACACGGTGTTATCACATTTGTGGGCAACTGCAAGGACATTGAGGATTGCCGATGGGCCAGATGAAGTCCATTTGGGTACAATAGCCAAGCTAGAACTCCGGAAAGCAAAACTCTAGGTTTCTTTATTTCATCAGCTCATCAAAAGACAAAACGGCTGGCTGCATTAGAATAAGAAATGGTTGTGCCTATCTAACATCAAAATGTGAAAGGAGATGCATAAGAAATGAGGGAGAGGCTGACTTCTGGATCATCCCTGTATGTATTAAGTAAGCGTATCGAATAAACACAAAACGTGGAAATCTGATGGTTTCAATGTAAGATTGTTATTTATACCCATGAGAAAACAGCGTCGTAGAAGTTCCTGAATGTGATTCTTTAGTGAAAACAAAGGAACGAAGTTGCGTCCATCTTGTTTGTGTTGTGTTTTCCTCGTAGTAAATAATCTTTCATTGTGCAGGTGAATCTAACAATGGTTACTTAGTATAAATGGTAATGTGGTTTATCATTGTAGATCCGCTTCTAATTCGTGTTAAATATGTATTTACTTTTGGCAAATTCTTCTGTGTGCTTCTGCAGTAAAACGTGTGGAGCCATTCTAAAATCTTGGTCGCCATTGAAGTTCGACCTGATCTCATTTCTCAATACGCTGTAAGTGTAGCGTGCTATCAAAGTATTTCAATGATCTTTTTCTCTTAGGTTTAAATTTAATGCCTTTCAAGGGAAACTGAGAAAAGCAAACCGTTGTCAGTTGCTGGCCCAGGCCAAGGTCTGCAATCAATGCAAGACTCTCCACGAATTTAGTCATGCCTCGATAGCAAGGTTGACTACCTGATAGTAAAAGCTTAGGATTCCAACCGTTTTCCTTCTTCAATTGTCTCCTTATCTTGGATTCTTAAGCAAAGGCTTTTACTGCAAAAGACTTTTCGTAGTTCTCTCTCGTGACTTGTAAGTTCAAACTTGTATTCATTTAGTTTCTGAAAAGCCAAACTGTTAAAGGGTAACTCAGTCCTAAAGAATAAAGCAAATTGGATATATATGATTAAGAACCTTATAAAGTTCCTGGTCTGCTATTTTTAACTGTACAAATATAGTCTGTCTTTTCATCATCTTTGGAAATTATAAATTGAAGGAGTTTTGACCAATAGCAACACATGAAGAGATCTAAAAAGTTTAAAAATTTTGGGCTTAAGGAACATATTCGCCTGTAATGGGTCAGCCTCTGCTACTCGCATGTTCTATGTTCACAGGAAGCAACTGCAGGACATCAGCAGCTCCACAGCTTGACCAGTAGTTGGCACATGATGCAATGTCAAAGAACTCTTCTAGGACAGCTTTGGAGAGACCCACAAGCCAAAAAACACATGCCTTGCGAGTTCACTCTTTTGGCTTGCCTTTCTCTTACGTAGACTGTGACCCTTCTTATCTGAACAAGTTGGTAAACATTACTTGTTTTTTTTTTGTTGGATGTCTTATATAAATTTGATCAGTCACTGGCCAATCTTCTTACTGATTAATAAACACCGTCGGAGATCGAGTGGATAAGCAGCAGAGGGGTTTTTTTTTTAACTACACATGTAACGCTAACTAGGCGTTTGAAAGTGATTTTTAAAAAAAAAAAATTTTAAATAAAATTTATTTTTTATTTTTTTAAAAAAAAAATATGCGATAAATAAATTTTATTACGTAAAATTTTTTTATACTTTTAAATTTTTAAATAAATTTTTATATATTAAAAAATATAAAATAAAAAATTAAAATATTATTTTTTTATAACTTAAACCAAACGTCAAAAGGATCATTTCAGATTGCTTATGAAAAAGTTCTTCGGTGAAAAGAAGCTTTTTATGAGGTTTTTTAAAAAAACGAGATTGTCTTTTTTTAGCTTAACAATTATAAAAAAATTTATACATAAAATAATTTTATAATATATAATTCAGCCATGTCTGTCAATTTTTTAAAAAATTCTATAAAACTGTATAAATTTTTTGAAAAATGAAAAGCTAAAAGAATTCCTGAATCCATAGTTATAAAAATCGGACCAAACATTGAACCGAAAAACTGTTCGGATCAACGGGTCACGGGTTAACGGGTCGAACCTTTATATTAAAAATATTAAAATATTGACGGTTATTATTTTTCTTTGTTAAAAAGTATAAAAGAAAAATAAACTAACAAAAATATATAGAAAAACAAGAAAATATTTTAAATAATAAATTTTAAAAGATTTTTTTTGTTTTGAAATAATTTTATTATTTTTCTTACAATTTAATAAAATTAGTAATATAAGAACTTAAAAATCAGTAATAATAAATATTTACAAATAAAATATAACAAACTTATTTTTTGCATTATCACATCTAAATGTAAAATCTAAACTACATATTATATTTCAATATAAGGCTACTAATAATTATTTTTGCATCAATATATCACAAATTTAAATTTTTAAATTTTAATTTAATCCGATTTGACCCGGACGAGCGGATTGACCGGGTCGAACGGGTCAAAGCGGGTCAGAATGAATCGATTGCATAAACGGTTTTATTACAAATTCGGACCGATTTATGCTCCGAGTCGATTCGAACGGACCGGTCTGGATTTTACAACTATGCCTGAATCTGAATACACTAAACTGCACATCGTACTAGTACAAAAAACTAGTTCATTAGTTTACCAAACCTGAGACTTATTAATATACACATATGGATGTGTTACTCTTCATTCTCTGCATTCAACATGCAAGCAAATTGAAGCCATCACTTCTCATGTACTGACAACAAAATTCTATTACATATAATTTGTGTCTGTGAGAAACAATGTTGATTCCACAGTTGTTCTGGTCAATATATTCTCCGCCTCTTGATTCCATCGACAAAATGGTCTGAATTTTTTTTATACATAAAAATCTTGCACGATGTACATGGCGGAGTATTGAAACAAGAGATATAATTGATATTTGCTTTTGCCAACTGGTTTTTGCTTCTTCCAATAAGTATGGAGTTGATCAATATTTTAATGTCACTGCAAGTTCCAGTTTTCTATTTAAAGATAACATTGATTCTCGAACTTTCATTTTACAAATCTACATATTCTTCTTTTGTATTGAACAACACAAGTTATTTGATGCCAATGCATTTACAACAAGAAAACAACAGAAACTAACCTCATCATCTCATTCATCAAATCAGCTACGAAAAAAACCAAAGGAAACTTTTGAAGTTAAAAACAAGTTTATCCAACATGAACAAGAACATTAAAACAACAGTCAAAGGCATCCACGTACAAACACCGTTCAAAGTCCAACATCCAAAGTAACCTTCACGTTACCAAATTTTCAATCAATCCTTCCTCGATCGACACCCCCATGCCTCCAACAGAAGGCCAAAAGAAACATAACTAAAATAAACATTTGTGAATCTCTCGACACACAACACCATCTTAAAACACTCTAATCTTCCGAAACCTAAATAAAACCCTCGCGTGAGCCTTTCGCTTTAGCTGGCACCGGGGTCCTACTACATTCACACTTAAATTGCAAGATACTGTAACATAAAACTGGTTCTACAGCTGCCCAGTGGCATGAGCGAGGTAGGCAAGAGCTCCAACTAGTGGAGCATTGATGTAAGTAGCTGGTTCAGACTGCGCATAGTCTGAACGTTGGTCAGGAAAACGATCACTGGCATCAGGGCCACCAATCACTGCACCGATAAGCACATTCGGGTTTGGTGCTGATGAAGTAAGTGCTGCAAACCCAGATGAGCAAAGAATCTTCTGGGGATGCACTGCCACTGATGGCAGGGATGAACCTCTGTGGTGGATGCGTTCGGGAAATCTCGGACCATAGCCTACCATGTAGGACATTCTCATAGGGTTATCTCCCAGAAGGTAGTCCACCTGAAATATCATACATAAACAGATGGAAACATTTGTTACTATACCACTTACCTAATAAAGTTAAGTATAATAATCTCATAGATTCACAGCTGTAACCAAATTTAGTTCTATATTTATTGGACAGTTTCCATTTGGGAGGTACTACATGATCATGCGGTTTACCATGTCTTTGACATAGTACGGCATCAGTTGCGTTTGTGCAGGATTCAGACATACTGTTCACTATTTTAGGGAACTGTCACTTGACTATCTTTTGGATTTAACGAAGAAGCACAAATTGGGTATATAGATTAATGTTATGAGGTTGGTAGAATGAAATATCCAAAGACCCAAACGGTCAACTTGGCCAATCAGAGTTGTTAGTTAGGGGATCTACATATATATTACATGAGTTTCTAGGACTTGTCAGAGCAGTCAGGTGTAGCTTGGTTTGTCTAAGGCATTTGATAAAGTAAAAGCCACAACAACAATGCAAGGCCTCATGACATGAGTATAAACTAAGTACCAAAATTGGTATTGAATGAATAAACATTGGTCATAAGGAACTAAACTAACTAACAGCTACAATCCAACATATACTCAATAAGCCCTTGAAAAGAATGAATCAAGTGTTATACCTGCCGCTTGGCAATGGCTCGGAGCTTCTGTGGTGTGATCGTGATTCCACCACAGGAAACAGACTGAGATGAAAAGGTGAGGTACTTGGCATAGGTGAGCAGTAAGAAGGCGGTGGAAGTCACATACTGCATGTTGCTATCACTCATCTTGAACAACAACCCTCCTGCACCACATTTTACAGGCAAATTAATTATCCCAGTTAAATGCATTATGTACACAGACAATCATCAACAAGAGAAACCTGGAGTGTATTGGGAACTCGAAAATGGGGCACCAGGGATGAGCGAGCAAATGAAGTTATCAGCATGACCCTTGTAGTCATGAAGTGATCTCACATTTTGCACCAAGAAAGCCTGCAACACAAACAGAAATGTTTGCTTAGAAGCACAATGCAAACATGGTTTCAATTGAAAACTTTGAAGCTGAAAGACAGTTATTGATAAGACCTTGGAGAGAAGAATGCGAGCACCAACATGTTTGTTGTCCCACCCGAAAATATTGTCGGACTCATCCGCGCCAAGAGTTTGGCCATTTGTTGTAATGTAGCCGAGATAAACTGGGTTCTTTGTTGCTTTGTGAAGCCAAGCTGCTCCCCATAGCAACTCATCCTTCAATCACAAGACCGATTATTTCCACTAATCAGTAACACATACACGTATGCCTATTGCAAAGATCAGATTTAGAAGAATAATAAAGATTAGTAAGACCTGGTAACCAGAGTAAGAGCAATAGAAAGGGCAAACAGCAGACTTGAGGCCATTGCTGTAAGGTCCCCTGTATTTATCAGCAAACGCAAACACCTGAAGACAAGAGTTTTACAAACATTACAAACAAAAACACAAAGAGTGTTGCTTTTGTTGCTGGGTAGGATTGTTAAATTACTCTCGTTGCTCTGTTCAGAAGAAGCTTTGAATAGGAAGGGTCAGACCGGCGGAAGACGAGAGAGGCAGCAGCCAGTGCCGCGGCGGTCTCTGCCGCAACATCAGAGCCAGGATTGCTGCTGTCAATCTTGAACACTGTTCTTGGAGTGTCCATGTCCTCTGGTCTTTCCCAGCAAGCATGATCCTTGTTTGCATCTCCAACCTATTCATCAACAACAAAAGAACCTTGCTTCCATAAAGAACCAAGAAAATTCAAATTAAAAAAATTGAAAACAAAATTGGGGAAAAATCAAAACCTGGACATAGATGGTGTCAGGATGAGCTGTAGCCTTGAGAAGATAATCAGTAGCCCAGCGTATAGCTCCTTTGGCATTCTGTAGTTCACCCTTCATCATCCCACCAAACTCAATCACACTCCATGAAAGCATTGTCGTTGTGAATGCCATGGGGAACCCAAACTTCACATTATCCCCTGCATCATAATACCCACCAACCAAATCCACCTGCACCGAATAAAAAAATTAACAAAAAGACATTCCCAAACACCCACATTACTCATTAACAGCACAAGCATTAGGAAGAATAAGAGTGAAATGAAGAAACTTGCATTCAAGGTGGAACCATCAGAAAGACCAGAATCTCTACGCCAAGTCATTCTCTGGTTAGGTGGAAGTTTTCCGGACCTCTGGCCTTCAAAGAAAAGAATAGATTTAGATAGTGCGTCTCTGTAGTTATGTGAAGCCACCATGGGATGGAAGTGGTGAGGACCATGTGACCTTGCTGGGAAGCCGAACACAACAACAACAACATTGTTGAACAAGAACAAGAAACAAAGAAGAACAACAATCGCGGAAGATAAAGAAGCCATTGTTGAACAAGAAAGTGGAGCAAGGGTGAGAGGGAATGGGAAGGGTTTGCGTTTTATTTATAAAGGAAAAGCTGCGCTGCAGTGTGGAGTGAAGTGAGATTCATTTGTTATCGTTGATATCGCTTTAGAAAGTTTTCCCGTTGCCGTTTCTGTATGGAATTATTTACTGCTGCCGTTAATTTGGGATAAGTCATGTGAGTGGTACTGGAGAGGTGGAAGTTAAAGCGCCGGAGATCACGTGCTTCTCTATGTAATGTGGAGTCAGAATCAAATTGCTCGTCTTCATTGGGTAGGAGATTTCTGTTATATTAAAAGTATAATAATTAATTGGATGTAAAATATAATGCCATCTTTTATAGAGAAAAAAGCATATAATTCGGATTTTGCTTTGTAATTCAAATTTACTAAAATAGAGGGACGTAGGAGTTATGTACCAGGGAAATTGCCATGTATCTAAGTGTCAAAAAAGTCAACAAGCTAATTCAAGTTAAGGTTGAATTTCTTTTTTCTTGGAGGATTTAATTAAGCATACATGAACATGTTGAATTGTGGAATCATATTCACACAAAAATGCTTCACCTGTTTTATTAACCTTGAAGAGATTCATGAACTAGGGATATGTTTACACATGATTAAAACTTTTGCATGTCAATTGTAGTACTCATATTAAGGATACATACCTGCCTTTTATCAGGGTTAGTAAGCATCTAAATTTGGATAATTCTTCATTGAATTTTAGTTTGTGGTATCCATACATAATAGTCATTTCTCATTTTGATTTGATGAAACTATGCAAGGGTATTGTCGGCACCAATTTTATGTTAATCCTAGATGCACTTGGGATGTGATCACTAGAAGAGAGGTAAACGCAGTCAAAGAATAATAATCTCTCCAAACTTCAGTTGAAATAAGATTATTCTCTATTGTCAAAGAGTAATTTATTGTACAAACCTTTAAAAGAAATGTTTTAAAGACGAGCCAAGAAAACTTTAAAAATGGTCAAAAAAGTTTAATTAGCACGAAGGTTTGCAACCAAATTAAAAATGTCAAGATTTCTCTTTTTAGTCGTTGACATTAGAGTTTTCATTAGAGTATTTTTAGGTATTCCGATAGTAGTTTTCTTTTTATTTATTTGATAATCCGGATAAAGCCCCTGTTAACTACACTACAGGAACCTTAACAATTCCAAAATCATAATTATATTTTTTTGTTACATTCCTAAAATAACTAGGTAATCTTTTCCAGTTCAATCCAAACTAACCAACCATCAAACAAGCAACAAGGTTTTACCTAACAAACCAAAAAAGAATCATATGCCCAAGACCAAGTCCAAGACAATGGAGGCTTGAGTCCACATGGAGAGTCTGATAAGAGTCTCCTTTTATGCATGTGAGTCCTGGGTTCAATCTCACATGCCATTGCCATTTCCATTGATCCTACCATTTGCATCAATCTCTCTTCTTCTCTTTCGGGTCAATCATCCATTCATCCATAGGTACATAAATATATATACATCAAAACAGAAAACAGATAAGTATCCAATGTTTCTCCATTTTCTTTGCTTCTCCATGCCAACGGACAATGCAGATGCGATATGTTTTGTTTCTTTCCGGGGAATGCGGCGATGGTTTGTCCTTTTTATGCACATACAGAACTTCAACTCGAACGGCATTCGTTTATACCGTTGAATATGGTTTAACGGCTACTTGTTTAATTAGCCGTTCTCTTCTCTTACTTTGTTTCAATCTGTTTTTGAAGTCCCCACATTGCAGGCTTTTGCAGTAGCAAATCACGCGGTAAAGTATAGGTTTCCTTTGCCTTTTTCCACTCTAAGTTAGAAGAAAGATATTAAGACGCTTAAATTTGGTGCTAATTCAGTCATTAGCTAGTAATTAAACAAGATAGTCATCTAGCAGTAAGGATTCAAAAGCTAAGCAACAAATGAAAGATAGAAGAAGAGTTAGGCCAGCAAACATGAGTACAGCCACAAAGTTGGACTTTCCGTTCTTTACTTCTTGGATTCTATATACGTATTATGGTTAAGTTATTTTTAACTAGTTTCCTTTACCAAAAAAGTTCATGGCTAGCTCATAGCTATGTCCCCTATAGAAGTAGCTAAAATGGTGTAGGTGGTACCATTGACAACAGTGGCCATGTTTAATTTCTTTCGCTTCTGTTGAAAGAGCAAGCTCGTAACGAGCAAAAGAGAAAAGAGACCATAGATGGAATTCGAAAACAGTGAAAGTGAAAACATAATGTCTTCTATTCTGGAAAAAAAATGTCTTTTCTTCTCTCTGCAAGGAAATTGAAGGGCATGAAGGCACTGTGCACTGTGCAGCGGCAGTTCAAAAGTGTAGGAGAGCCGAAGAGGATCCTATGACGTGATCTACTGGATTTGATTCTCTTCTCCTTTCTGTGTGGAGTACTGTGAACGAATTCAATAAACGAGGACGAGTTATTGAAATGCCAAAGTTCTATTAGAGGAGTAAAATAGCGTTCAATTAATTAATGGAATGCCAAACAATTGATTTACTTCCACTTTTTAACTCAATCAGGCATCAATTTTGTTTGCAAAACCAACACTGTAGCATATATCTGCTTTTATGCATTCGCTGGAATTCAGTAACTGGTCTTTAGTTATAGAGTTGGATAGTATTCTTAAGAATTTTGGTGTTGAATTTTTTCACCAAAAGCTTTTCTTAGGATCACACTGAGATGCAGAACAAAGAAGAGGAAAAGAGCTTGGTCTAAGGCTGGTTTTCATCCTCGCTATTCTCGCCATGGATCGTGAAGACAAGGTAGTTAACTTTTTGTTGTTTGCTTTGGTTGACAGTTTGACACTGATTTTGTTCGTTTCCGCGTGTTTCTCGGCTGCATTTCGAGGAGAACAAGACAGTGATATCCTTCTTTTTGTTTTGCTAATGACAATTTATAATAACGCTTCGCTTGACTCCGGGACAAAACTCTCCTTTAAAAAGTTTGTTGATAAATTTCAATATGATCAAGAATTGCTTTATAAAGGTAAGTGAGAGTCTCCCTCAAATCCATCCTCACCGAACTTTCCATGAGAGAAAAATGTGTTCTTTCCACTCATAATTTTTTTTAAAAAGAATTTTACTAAAAAAATTATTTTTTGAATTAAAGAAATATAAAAGTTATTTTGATTTTAATTTTAATTAATATTATTTATAAAATTAAACTTAGTTTTAATAATAATGTTTATTATAATTTAATTCTTAATAAATTAGTTTTAATAAATCGCTCACCGGAACGCATCTAACTGTGCACAACAGATTCCCGTTACTTGCAGAACCCACGTGGTTTGAGAGTAGTGTAAGGGATGTTTGAAATTACTTATAAAATTAAATTTTTTTAAGATAAAAAAAAAATTTTTTTAAAAATAAATTTTATTTTTTTATTTCTAAAAAATAATAAAAATATATAATAAAAAAATCTCATTCCGTAAAAATTTTTATATTTTTTAAAATTTTAAATAAATTTTTTATATATTTATAAAATATATATTAAAAATATAAAATAAAAAAAAAATCAAAAAATAGTTTATAATAAGCTGTGCCAAACGCACTAAAAATAACACTCTCCATATCTTCTACCATTCATCTTCCTCCTGGTAAGTTCTGATAGAAGCATCTATGCACCATTAGGACTTCTTTTGCCGTGTGGCTGGCTCGAAGAGTTCGGAGAATGAGAGTTTTCGGATAGTATATCACAATACTTTTGTAAAATTCAACTTTTTGTACCATCGTCTAAACATCAGGACCTCTATAATATATATTATCAAAAATTACTTCGACACTTGAAATTTTTGAAGTAACTAGATAGTGCGAATCAATAATTCTAATATTGAAAGAGTTCGACAATTAATGATGACATCAAATTGATGTTGAAACTTAAAATCTTACTTAAGATTTAATTTTACAAAAGTATTAAACTTGATTGTGAAATGAGAATTCCTTAAGTAGTTATTTATGTAGTGAAATTTTTGGAGGGAGTATAATCTCGTAAATGTAGAACTCATAATTGATAAATCTGATCCGACAATTAATACTAAAGTGTCATTAGATCAATGGATCATGGGTTAACTCGTTGGGTCATTAAATCAACCTACTAAGTCAAATTGGGTTGAAAAGATCAATTTAGTTTATTTCTAAACTATTTTATATAGATTAGATGGATTCATTTATTTTTAAACTAAATTATATCGATTAGATGGATTCAATTTAGTTTGAAATGAATCCATCTAATAATCTAATCTATTAGAACAATGATAATGAACATTAGTTTATTTTTTTAATTTATTACTTTGATTGATTTCTTACACAGTTATAAATTTTGTTAAAATTAATCTTTTTCTTGTCTTAATATATAGTACGCTAATATTTTCACCCACTATTCTTATAAGTTAAATTTTATGATTCTCGTCTTAATATTTTTGATTATTAAATAGATTGGTTTGAATTTGATCTACTTATTAAATGAATTGAATTAATAAGATTGACAAATTTGATTCATATATATGCGTCAAATTACGATTGAACAATTTTGACTCGATTATTAAATTAATCGATTTGAATTCGATTGTTAACCAATATTATCATACGTAAAATAAATGCAAAGTTCTAATGTGCAAAAGAGTTTGTGGATAGTGAAGGGAATGTTTGACAGTATTTATGAAATAAAACTTATTTTTATTCTCTTTTAAAAAATAAATTTTATTTTTTAACCTCAAGATAAAAAAAGTAAACAATAACAAGGTCTTATAACGTAGATTTTATTTGTACTTTTCAAAATTCTAAATAAATTCTATAGAAGAATTATAGAAAATTTATTAAAAAACATAAGATAAAAAGTTGAAATGAAAAGTGATTGATAAGCACTTGCAAACAGCCGTGAAAGACTAAAGAGTGCGTTTGGAGCAGCGTTTCAAACGCTACTTTTCAGTTTTTTTTTATTTTAAATTTTTCAATACATATTTTATAAGTATCTAAAAAATTTATTTAAAAATTTAGAAAGTGTAATGTTCTGCACTGTGAATTTTTTTTTGCATATTTTTATTATTTTTTTAGAAGTAAAAAAAATAGAGCTCGTTTATCAAAAAAATAAAAAACTTTCTATTTGAAAAAGCTCTATTTCATAAGCACTCCCAAACGTCTTCTTTGGGATTGGCTGAATCCAAAGTTTGTACATGCTAATAATACTTTCTACTTTTTATCATATTTAGATAAATTATTCTCGATCAACATGCACATGCTCGAGCTTGACTCTAATATGTAGTCGTTTTGGAAATGCTTTTTGGGTAATTCAACAAAATGCACTCTCATTATAGTTCAAAAAATAACTTTATTCTTTAAATTTAGATCGTATAAATATATAGTATATTATAAACTTATTATATATATAATTTTCAATACTTTTTATTTAAAAGAATAAATTCATATTTAAAAGATTTTTAAATAAAAGTCTCTTTTTAAAGAATTTCAAACAACCTCTTTCTATCATGGAGGAACTAACTTCATCGTTAGCAATGTATATGAAAATATAACCCCAAATAAGTAACAAAAAAGATGAATCATAATTAAACGTGCAAAATCTTATCAGGATCTTATAATAGTATAGAACATAGTTATAAAAATAGGACTAAAAGTGGACCCGAATTACTCTCCAGATCGACATATTGACCCGCCGGGTCAACTAGTAGCTGTTATGCTGGGGTCCATATAGCACATAGCAAGAAAACACTGGCCAGTAAGAAAAAAATATAGTTCAATCCAGATAGCAAAATATTTTACCAAAAATATATCTACATCAATCATATTTAAGCATGAAACTTTTAACTTCCTCTCACATTTATTCTAAACACTGCAAAAAGAAACCAATTGAATGAATGTACATTGAAATAATTTGAAACGTTGCTTACATCTAGTGACAATAAAAGTGAAAAAAAAAAATCATTAACAGGAATAAAGGTAGTATAGCTACCTATTGATTTACTCAGATTATAAACTATTGATATTTGACAAATTCCAGAAGCAAAAACGACCACCACCATCAACAACAGACGCAAAATCAAGAACACAACAGCCACCTAAAATCAAGCTCCAAGAAATAAAGTCTTTAATGGGCATTTTATCAAACCCCTTAAATGTATCTTCAACCAGCTACAAACAACACCAGCAACAACAAAAAAGTTACCATCAACAACAATTAATCCCTGACTAAAGACTCCCACCAATGTGTCCACTACGAACCCAAAAGACCTATTATTCTCATCCATCTCCAACAACCATCGCATGCACTTCCACCACCACCACCACCAACAACAACAAACTATACATCAACAAATACTACCAGCCAAGAAAAATCAATAACAGTAATAAACAAGTTCTATAAGAATTTCAAATATTTATAACAATCTAGCTGTCAAGAAAATTTTGAAGTACCTGTAACAAACTCTGACATTGAGATGCATCTTCAGAGATCTTCTGTCCGCAAGCATTTGCTTCTTCAGAATTGACCCACCAGAATTTGAAACCATAACAGAAAGTCATCAAAATCTTGTATCAATGTACTGAAAAATCTTGAATCAATGTACACAAAATTCAGCAAAACACACGGAGATCGAGCTACGAAGCTGCGATTAAACTTGAGCAGACGAACCAATATGAGGCCGGAGGTTCGAAGCCGGCGTAGCAGCGGCAATTGAGTTCGGACGAAGCAGAGATAGAGCAGCGACCTAAGAAAAAAAGTGAAAGAGGAACCAGCGTGACGTCGGAGGATAGAGCCGGCATAGCAGCAGCGAAATAGTTCGGAGCAGCAGCGATCGAACAGTGGAGATCAAGCCACTGAAAAATAAAAAAAATACAAACGCGTTAAGAATTAAGTAAAGAATAAAGTATTAAGATTTTAGGCTTTAACTAACTGTTAGGATTTACACCATTACTATTAGTTTGCTACTTATTATTTTACTATTTCATACTATTATAGGTCTTTAAGTTTATATTTTAAAATTTGTTTATATAATAGTTGACCCGGACAGGCTATACGTATAAATTAGAACGGATCAATTGTATAAACAGTTTGTTTATAGATTCGGACTTTTTTTCATACAGATCGTCAATTTTTGAATCTACGTGGACAATCAGATCTGGATCCACTAATTATGGTATAGAATAGATGCCATCAACTTTTACTCTTCTTACTGTTCAAAAATTATAAAACAAATAATTGATAACAAGTAAAGATAAGGACTTATTATATTAGATTAAGGGGATGTTTAAAAGTGCTTATTGAAAGCTTTTCGAAAAAGAGAGATATTTTGAAATTTTTTATAAAATAAGCCATATTTTTTTTACTTCAAAAAAAATAATAAAAATAACTAATAAAAAGATTTCACGACGTAAAATTTTTCTATACTATTAAAATTTTTTTAAAAATTTTGTAAAATATTTTAGAAGCTTTATTAAAAAATATAAAATAAAAAGTTGGGGGGAGAAAAGCTCTCTCGAATATGGCCTAACTTTTCGAAGGAAATGAGTGAAATCTGGTTTAGTTTTAACTAATACTTGAAGCGCATACTTTGCACATGCGAAGTTGTAAAAACTATAAAAAACTTTTGATTTTAAATATAATCCAAAAAAGGCATAAATATTCAGAAAAATAGAGTTTATATTTGTTAAGTTTATATTGTAAAAACATCCGTATGAATTACTACTAAATCTTTTGTTTAATTTTGTGGCATTTTTTAATAAATTTACTTGCTCCTCACCTTCTTTAATTTGTGTTCCTTATGTGCTTTAAAATATTTTAGATAGCTCATATTTTACGAGACAATGTGTGATTCATAAACCTGATTACTGGGAAGTTCAGATTGGTTAAAATAACGAACTTATTTGAAAGAAAATTAACTAAAATTTTTGAAAAATAAATTTAAATTTTTTATGTAAAAGAATAACAAAAATAATATATAAAATAGAACAACATACATATTTGAATTTTATAATTTTTTTAAAAATTAAAATACTGTAAATTTTATTTAAAAATATATAAAAGTTATTAGAAACAACAGTGCTATAAATATCGTCAAATATTCTCTACATAGTTCTATATCTGTTATTAATTTTATCTCTCTTTTAATGTTAATCTCCTAATTTATTATTGTTGTTTATTTTCTAATTTCAATTAGTATGCCACTTGTTATTTCTCTATATCCTCATATTAATTTATTGAGTAGTTTATGTAACTAATTTTATATTTTTATCTCTTATGCTGATTTTGATGTGCTTGTTTTCTCTTGTACTAACACTAAGTTTGCCTTATTCTAATTCTTAGATTATTAATAAAGTATTAATAAATTGAGGGGGAACTTGATTTCAAAAATAGAAAAAGTCAAGTTGATCGTGAGTTCGTGACCAAAATTAAGGATTAAGGAATACTATTAGAATGTTATCACAAGTGGAAAGAAAGAAATAAAAACAATAATTGAATACAATATCATTAACATTTTTTTAAAAAAAATGAGAAACAAAAGATCCATAGAAAAGTAAAACGTAAAAACTCATATGTACAATTAAACCTTGAAATACAATTGGAGTAAGACAAAGAAATAAAATAATTTGCTCTTTCCAAGCTTTTCAAATATAACAAAGTTGTACTCATCTACTTAAAACCAAATGATAAAAGCCAGAAAAAAAATAACATATTATAATATAGTGCTCTAATTCGTCTAAACTTTAAATGATATGTATATATCCTTAACAAAATCAAAAAGGAGTTTTATTTCACACTACCAATTCATTGGATAAATATATAATAACTACTAACCGTTAAATAGTAGATTACATAATCAAATCCATCGTTTGTTTATATGATAAATCTAAAGTCGTGTTCGGCACTATCAAATCTTCATTTTCTTTACGATATTGACTTCTTAATTTATTTTCAAAGTTATCAATAAATCATGCTTTTGATGTTTATCTTATGTGGCACAATAATATACTTTTAAAGCCTACATTCTAATATATACATTAGATGAGATGTGAAATGAAACTATTTTACCTATTTATAGGTTTTTTTAGTACTTGTACAAATTATAAATATTAATAGTTGTTTCATAACTGTAATTCATTTTACGTTTGAATTGATTAATATATTGTAACGCTTGTAAGTAATTGATTTAAATATTTATGAAAAACAAAAAAATTTTACCACCACAAAATATTACTATTCTTATATATCTTTTATATAAAAATACTTTTGTATTATAAATTTTATTTTCTATTGAATTTGCATTTAATTTGGTATATGTTTAGTAACCTATTAGTGAATGTTACAAAATAAAGATGATAACTAATATGTTAATTATTTACAATTTGGCTATTAATTATTTTTAAAAAATAGCGACATATTATTTATTCTTTTTTTTAAAGAGTTATAATCACCAAAGTAAGGTATTTCACTAAACACACTTGTCTTATGAGTTTTCTTCACAAGATAAACCTACTACAGTCTTTTAGATATTTGCTTTTCTGACTACACAATACTAACTTGTTTATAATCCACTAACTCAACCCGAACTTACCCAAGCCCTTTCATTAAGTGCACCATGTACTTAACCAAAATTCAATATGAAGGTTACGACCTTAGAAATTTAGCACATGATCTCTCTGAAAATATGAATTGATCTCAATGAAAGAATATGACGCAATCAAGAGAAAAACTATTCAAAATTTACTAGCTCATGTGGCTTCAGCAGCTAAGTGTAGTATTGACTATACATGCTTCTCGTTAGGTTTTCTTTGCTTTTCATTTCTCTTATCTATGTTGTTTTCACTTCATCTTGTATTTTCTTTTCTTTTAACAGCTTAAAGTCTAAAATCTCAAATGGGTTGATATCTTTCCATTAGCTTCTCAGTCTATCTATAGTAATCAATTGTTAACTATTGATTTTTCTCCAACTACGACTCAAACGGCTAGATCTTGGTAACTGAAAAGGATACTTATTGAGTATATGCTAGGCTAGCAAGTTAGTTTTAATTTTACTGGTATGACTGTTTTGATCTTTCTTTAATAGTATCGAATCAGTGCGGCAAATTAAATTTCTCCCACGTGCTTGTATGTATTTATCGATTGAAAATTTCTCTTCTTTTTCATTGGTATGGTCCCGCAATGTAGAGGTGACTTGACTTGAATGGTTGTTGTGACAAAAATCAATTCGAAATTTTCTCACCGAATTAGTTAATCGTTAAGCATTCATTTCAATGAACAGTGCTTGATGTCAAATCTACTTGGATTGCTATCAGCTCTGAACTATTTGCTTTTGTATTTCTTATTGGATACTGGTTATGAACTTTAATCTATTAGTAGCATCGATTTTGACATGTAATGGAGGAATGATTAAATTTTCTTGTTGAAGTCTTTAATAGTTTTGTGAAATTTCTTTCTCCTGTCAGCTTTATGAAGCTTTATCACTTGATATAGTATCTCAGTGCAGCTCAAATTTATGATTTGTTATTGTAGCAACATAGTGAAATATATGTGTTATCTCTTTACTATAGGATCAATAAATTTTTCTTAAATAAAAATCAAATTGTAATTTACGTGCACAAATATGAGATCTTAGTAATTGGTTGATGGTATTTTGGCAATGTGTTCTTGACTTGCATATGTTGCAACTTTGTCCAATTCATGATGTGAAATGATAGTTTGTATATTGCTCGTAAGTTTTTAAATTTTGGTTTCAAATTGATGAGAAATTTTTTGTCAAGTTTTATCTAAAAGTTGGCATATGAATATCTGAATTTTTACAGCTCATAGTTTTATGAAATTTATTCCAACCTTACAAGATTTTTTAAATTGGTCTAGATAATTTTGTCAAAATTTTTACAGCTCACTGTATAACTATTTAGTAGGAAGGCTTCTCTTATATATATAATTAGTTATTCGTCAGGTATTTGTATGATAATTTTACTTTTTGAATACTTGCATAACTTAATTAAATTATTAGTTCACTATAATTTATAAATTATAGGTTGTAATTATTGTAATAATCAAAACAATTAGAGAGTCTCAACAAAATAGATGCAGTTAAAATTTATAGTGTATTTTATTAATTGCAAGTCATTCATCAATCTAAATTAAACTCATTTTAAAGTTTTATCTATATTTATAATTGTATAGTCTACTCTTCCATTTCTATCTCAAACTTTTGATATGTTTATTGGTCGATATACAGAAAAAGTAATGGGATAAGTTGGATATGTATGCTTTGTGGTGCATGTTTATTTGAGGTATGGTCATTATTAGAAAGATTATCGATATTATTCTTCTCCGTCACGTCATACTATTATTATTATGACTATGATATTTCTTACATAAAAAATATACTTACTAAATCTTGCATCCCATTCTTATCTTTATGAAAAAAGATGGAGCTTTTGAATTGGCTTATCGTTAAATTCGGCATAATTTGATATATACTGACAATAATTGAAGACAACTTGCGTTATGAGTTAACAAAAGAAATTTGAGCTACAGTACTTATGCAAAGAGAAATAGAATACATATAAGGAGCTGATAATTCAGAAAAAATTTCTCTCTCACACTATAATTCAGTAGCAGCTTGTAACTCTGCAATTGTGCTGATAGAAACTGAACAGATAGAATTAGCTAAAATATGAAAGACCTCTCTCTTTCACATTGCATTACCTGTTCAAACTATTAACAATATCTCTGAAAACCAAGTTCTAAATTTCAAATAACATTGCATCACTAGTTACCACATATATATTCTCAAAGACTATCGACGAAGGAGATGTTCACCGAAAGAAAAATTTTCAAATATCGTATTTACATTCGTATATTTTTTCAAAAACTAACACCGTCAAATAAGACATTCACATGAAGTAGCAGCTATGGTTGTTTCTAATGTGAAAGAAATATTATTTGATCATAAATAAACTAATGTCTTTAAATGAAGAGATAAAAACTTTTCAGATATACAAATTTTTTTTCGAAGATAACCACTAGTAGAAGTAGAAAGAAAAGTTAGTTGTAAATAGGTGTTTACATCAAATATAAACTAGATACACGATCGAAAAGTATAAGTAAGCTTTGAGGCTAAAGGATACTTGCAAACATGTATAGTGGATCGTGTTAGTTTTATAGCTATAGCAAATAGTAATATCGCTCGATATTATCACTATACTACTTCAACCAATAGCGACTAGTCAGGGAGACGGTCGCTATAGACCAAACAATAGGCACATGTTCAATTAGAGGTCGCTATTGGTTGAAGGAATAGCGACCAATTGAACAAATGTTGCTATTCCATCGAGTTTATAGTGATTGATCGGTCGCTACTACACAAAGGCATATTTTTTAAAAAAAATTCTTAAAGCATATTTACATGCTCAGAGGCATATCCAGTATATACTTTAAAGGTTTAGATTATATAAGTAACATGCCATGTCCACTTTCAAAGGAAATTCCCTTTTCATATCTTATTGATATTCTTAGTTCTCTGAAACTGATATTCAAAACTTCACGGCAAAGCAAACAATCGGAACAACACGATCAAGAAAGCAAAGCATGCTTGTTTAACATAATCCAAATCAGGTCCACAAACTGTGCAGCAAAGAATATAACCACTATCACTACGAAAGAGCAACAAATTAGTTGCACGTACATTTAATAATAAGCCGTTAACAAGTAAAGCAGCAAACTTTATTCTTAGCCAACCATGCATACCAATTTAGCTTGTACTAACTCGTAAGAAAGAAATATTCTTTTTGAAATCCTTCCTTTAAAAACTCAGCTGTTTTCAGCACCATATAATAATGGATTTCCCTCTCTGTTGATCTTATAGCACCATAGTAATGGATTTCTCATTGAAACTTTTCATGTTAATTTTTCTAACATTCCCAATTATTGACGCATACGTTTATCATTATCAACCTAACGCATATGAAGAGTCTCTAATCAAGCAAGCCTGCGATAACTCATCCAACCATGAAAGCTGCATTGATCGAATCAAGACTGAGTGCAAACGCGATGGACGGCATGGTCCGGTCCCTGTTCTTCATGCAGTCGTGCAAGGAACAATTGACGAGGCAGTCCGTGCAATCGACGAAGTTTCCCGCCTTGCTGACATGTCCGGTGATCTACGTGAACGCATGGCAGTGCATGATTGCATGGAACTGATTGACTACTCCATCGACGAGTTAAGTTGGGCGATGGAGGAGATGGAGAAGATGGAGATCGGTGTAGGTAACGTTCACCGAGAAGGGAATCTAAGGACATGGCTCAGTGCAGCTCTTAGCAATCAGGATACATGTTTGGAAGGCTTCGACGGTACTGACGGTAGGCTCCGTCAACATATTGAAGGAAGCATGGTCGAAGTCACGCAGCTCATAAGCAATATTTTATTTATGTACGAAAGATTACGTAGCATAACACCCCATGAACCAATCAGAAGCAACAGAACCGGCAATTCACCAGGCGGTGATCGGAACTACGAGATTCCGCCGTGGATCACAGCCGATGATGAAGAACTACTGAGACAACACCACCCTAGGAGAATGCAGATTGATGCGGTGGTGGCGCAGGATGGAAGCGGGAGGTTTCACTCAGTAATGGAAGCGGTGAACAACGCGCCGGACCATTCGGCAAGGAGGTATGTGATATTTGTGAAGGCAGGTATTTACAGGGAGAATGTGGAGTTGAAGAAGAAGAAGACCAATATCATGCTGATTGGAGAAGGAATGGGGAAGACGGTGATTACCGGTGGCCGGAGTTTCGTGCAGGGTTGGACGACCTTCAGGACCGCTACATTTGGTAAACTTTCATGAATCAGTATCCGTTCTACTTAGCTAGCTTTGACTACTTTTATTTGAAAATTCATGCAGCTGTCTCCGGCCAAGGATTCATTGGAAGAGACATCACCTTCCGCAACACCGCTGGTCCACAAAACTACCAGGCGGTTGCGCTCCGCGTAGATTCCGACCGTTCGGCCTTCTTCCGTTGCAGCATAGAAGGATATCAGGACTCACTCTACTCACATTCCCTTCGTCAGTTCTTCCGTGAGTGCCATATCTCCGGAACAGTTGACTTCATCTTTGGCAACGGTCAAGCCGTATTTCAGAACTGCAAGATCTTCACTCGTCGGCCGTTGCCTTTTCAGAAGATCACCATTACTGCGCAGGGACGAAAGGACCCCAGCCAGACCACAGGCTTCTCGATCCACAACAGCTTTATCTATGCCACATATCCAACGTACCTCGGTCGGCCATGGAAGCCGTACTCGAGAACTGTGTTCATGCAGTCGTACCTCGGTGTCGGAGTGCAACCAGTGGGGTGGTTAGAATGGGCCGGAAACTTTGGGCTGAATACTTTGTTCTACGGTGAGTACATGAATTATGGACCTGGATCTGGTCTGAATAGAAGAATTAGGTGGGCTGGGTATCATGTAATTAGAGATTCAGCTTTGGCGAGCTTGTTTACTGCTCGCCGGTTTATTGATGGGATCTCCTGGTTGCCGGTCACCGGTGTGCCATTTACAGCTGATTTGATTAAGTAGTTATGCTTTATGTTCTGAAAACTTAAAAGATTTGTGCCACCTTATTCTTTCCCATAGCTAGATATGATTGAATAGAAGTTGTAGAAATTATAGGTTTTTGTGAATTATGGGACGATGTATTGGAAAGATTTCATACACAGTAAACTTGTTAATAAAAAATTGTATATATTGAATCATTGGCTCAGTTGCACCTGTGGTTCCTATTGTTTCAGTAACAGTAAAGTTTTATCTTCAAAATTCTACTTCGATAATTTAGTCTGTAATAGTACCCATTGGCTATTTCTTAAATTTAATTGAATTACAGTATGATCATTAGTGATAGTTTTACTTGCCACATTCACATGTCAGTCTTTAAGTTATAACTAATCAGCGGTCAAGCTGTTAGAACGAGATAACTCTCACCATTAAATATATGACATCAGAATTATTAAGATCTTACATCAAATATATGACAATTAAAAATTAAAATAAAACAAAAAATACGTGTGAAACTCTCACCATCTGATAGAAACAAAACTATAGGCAAACACGAAAAAGATTCACTCTAACTAATAGTGATTTATATTTTTTTATTTCTCTTGTGAGAATAATAATTATGTTTAGAGAAACAAACTCTACTGCAAGTAAATAAAGCTCTCACAAGCACACACGTATCATATACACCGCATCGGCACATGGTAGCCGCATCTAACGGAACCGTTGAAACCTTGCTGTCACGCTATCCTTTCCACCATGGCTCCCTCGCTGCACTTCCGATTGTTTGGAAATAAAAACACATTGCACTTGGGCTTATATATTGTTGGATCCATTTATCTTAATTAAACCTATTAATTAGTGCTAATTTGGATTAAAGGGGTGAAGTACGGCAGCCACAAAAAGGGAAGTGCAGCGGCGTGTGGTTGTGAATTGGTGCAACAACCATTCAAAGAGTAGCAATAGTACGGGATGATGCGTAAGAATTACGATAGTATTATAAACAGTAATGGTATATGTGTATGGCATTATATAGTATTTGTTTTGGTAAAGTTTTTTTATACTATAATAGTTGAACGTGTTTGCTTCCAAGAACATTAGTTGTTTTTGTAGAGAAGTGAATAATGTAGTTCAATTATTGATAGTGGATTCTTTTTATATCGTTCGTAGATTTTTTTCTCAAATTTATAAGAATTTTTCTATGTAATTATCGTGTTCTGTTACACTTTTCAGTTATTATATTTTATTGAAATATTTTTGGTATTATGCTGCACTTGTCAGGAATGACTTTGTCTTGTAATTTGTTCTGAATTATTCCGTTGCAATAAGTGGTATCACAGCTAAGTTCTAAATGACGATAAGATATAACATCGAGAAGTTTACGTAAAAAATTTTTCATTGTGAAAGATAAATATGATAGTAGTTCTCGATAAAGAGAATACAGATGCGGCTATTAATTAAGAAGCGATCAAACGACATCATTGATGAGATGTGGAAGAAGATAGAGTGCAATGCGATTGTTAATACCAATTTAGTATTTGCTGATGAAGTGCTCTCGAGTGTTTCTAAAAAAAAATTGCGAAAAAAAAAAATTTAGAACATATTGTATAGTTCTATGAGGCCAAGTCGTTGCAGAATATGATCTTCCTGAAGAGAAGATTGTATACTCTACGAATGACAGAGTTGCAATCAATCATCGAGCATATTAATAATTTGAATACTCTATTTTTTCAGTTTACGTCATTAGGACAAACGTTAGAGTCAGTGAAGCAAGTAGAAATTCTACTTCAAAATCTTTCTGATTCGTTTGATTAGTTCATCATTAAGTTGACTAATAATATTGTTACAAATCTGATATTTAATGAGGTGGCAGTTGTGGACGTCCTTGAAAAGAAAAGCATGCGTAGAAATAAAGAGAATCACAAGTCAAGCACACAGCAATTAGGTGATTTGCAAGCATTGCAATAAAGATCAAAGAAATATGGAACAAGTGAAAACAAGTTGAAAAGTAAGAAGAATGTGAAGTGTTATCTTATAGTAAGCTTGGGCTATAGGGTTGAGTGCCCGATAACAAGAGTACGGATGTTATTTTATCGAAAAAGTTGGATGTGGCAGGTTGTACCTCTGATGTTAATTTTTTTTAGCATGCCGACGCTTAGACTGATAGGGAGTAAGTCTAGTGTGAAGCAAGCTTTATATAACATTTTATAGGGAGCTGGAGTTTGAAGTAGTGGTGGCTCGAATCAGTTCGATGTAGTTGCATGTGATATTAGTAGTGGTTGGTGAAAGCATAATATGTCAGTATCAGTGGTGGTTATTAAACTAGATGAGGACTCAGCCAAGTGAAGTTAGGAGATTTGATACATAGATAGAGTGTGGAAAGCCAAAAGACAATAGCTATAATTTAGTAGGCTGTAGGCATTGATTAGTGGTTTTGTATCAGTGGATTATTGATAAATATGTTGTTGGTATACACGTGTATTATATTGGATTCACTGTTTCGAAAGATAGTTATCGGAATAGGTGATCCGTGAATGTCATATGTGGAAAACTTTTTAAAAAATTTAGATTCTCCAGCTAGAAGCACAGGTAGAGAAAACTTAGCAGGACAATTTTAGTATTGAAGTCTCAAAGTATGCCAGTGTCGAAATTGAAAATTTATTATCTATCTCGAGTGATGGCTAGAAGGTGATATAACGAGATCCGATACCCAGATTTTCAGATAAAATGGACCGAGACAGAACAAAATGAGTCGACGAATTATTTCTCTAGAGCTTTGTGGAGGAGTGTAAATCAATTCTAATTTTTTTTCTTATCAGTTTATTCTTCAATCTAACCAGTGAAGTAAAAACAATTGTGTCTCAGGTGGGTAATATCAACAATAGGAGCTTTTGGTTCTACTATGATGGGACATGTCCAAAATTATAAGACAGTGGAAGCGGATAATCAGTTCATGATTTGTATAGTGTGTTATTTGGTGGTGTTTAAAGAAGGATGAGGAAAGATATTGTAAAGTGTTTTTAGTAATAATTTTATCGAAATAAAAATATTTCATTTGGGCTTTATATGTTG
Source organism: Acanthochlamys bracteata (assembly GCA_019914995.1). NCBI lineage: Eukaryota > Viridiplantae > Streptophyta > Magnoliopsida > Pandanales > Velloziaceae > Acanthochlamys > Acanthochlamys bracteata. Next base: position 3,293,327 of record CM034136.1, read on the forward strand.
TTAGATTAACTTATCTTTTAATTATAGCTATCTATTTATAAGATTAGTGCTAATTAAAATTAACGGATGAAGTATGGCAAACCACAAGAAGTGAAGTGCATCGGTGTGTGGTTGATTTGATGTAGAAGCCGGCAAAGAGCAACAGCAGTGCTTAACGATATGTAAAGATTACAGTGTGTGTTGTAGAGATCTACTAATTTGATAGTATTGTAAATAGTAAAAGTAAAGGTGTGGGACATTATATGGTATGTGTTCTTATAAAAATTTTTGTACTATATAGTTGAGTGTGTTTTGCTCCCAAAAAGAGAACATTGGTTGTTTTCGCGATATAAATGAAAGGTATAGCTCAATTATCGATAGTGGATTCTTCTTTATACCGCCCATAAAATTTTTCTCTCAATTTAGTGAGAGTTTTCCTATATAATTATCGTGTTTTATTGTATCTTTTAATTGTTATATTTTTATCACAATATTTTTATTATTTCTACTGTACTTGCAAGCAACGGCTCTGTCTTGACATTTATTCTAAATTATCTCGTTCGTTGTTGGATTTAAAAAGTGAGTAAATTAGTACCATAATGAATAAATATATGATTAGAAGAGAGTTTCATAACCCATCGGTTTAAACTTTTTAAATTGAATTGGATTTTCTAAATGTATAAGCCGGACTTATCGGATATCTTATCTTGATTAACTCATCCAGTGTTGTATCTACCAAACAATAGATCTAATGGTTTGGCTAGCATCCCGATATATACTAGCTCTCGCTGATATTAAGTTAGAAATTAAGAACAGTGTGACTCACATGGGCTTCTATCTGGTGTGAGCCAAGATTCGAAGCAAGTTAGGCTCTGATAGCCGATTCTTAGTTGCGTAAGAGCGATGTACAAATGAAATGACCGACATATGTTATAGCTGTAGTTGGTAGTATCATGAGTAAGTTAAAAATAGTATGACTCATATGGATTTTCAAAAGGTGTGAGTAAAAATTCGAAACATGTTAGACTCTTGTGGCTGGTTCTTATTGTATTATGATAGTGCTAAGAATGAAGTGGCTAAAATTATCGACATATTTGACGTATGATAAGGTGTTCGGATAAAGAGAAATATAGGTGGTTCATTTTTTAAAAAAAAATTTTTGGATTTAAAAGTTGAGTAGATTAGTTCTATAATAAATAAAAATATGATGAGAATGTGGTAATATAGTAAAGAGCTTCATAACCCATTGGTTTAACCTTTTAGATTGGACTGAATTTTCTAATATATAAGCCGAATTCTTCGAGTGTTTTACCTTGATTAACTATTCTATTATTGTAATTCCCAACACCGATCTGGGTTATGCACCAATTGAAAGGCGCAATTTTTTGGGGAGAAAAGATGTTGTACTATATTTTTTTGGAACAGAATACAAGAATATAAGGAATATATAGAGATGAATATAAATGAACTGCACCGGCCCGAATTTGCCCGAAATTACGTATAAGAGTAACAATACCTAACACTAATAGCATCAAGTGAGCGTTTATCTCAAAACCAAGGATAATGAGAGACGGAATCTAAGAATTACAAGCCGAAAGAGAAGTTCCAAATAGTTATAGGAAAGTAGCAGTTAATATTGACGACTGATTATATCTTAACCGCTTGTTTACTGACTTGCGTAGACAACTAATAAGAAAACACTTGATTATTATGCACTATTGCCTTTCTATTTGGCTAGTTGATCAGAACACGGCAATCCTTTGATTTATGATTACATAATTCCATTGGGAGAAGGTAGAGGTAGATTTGGGATTTCTTATCATACATGTCAAAACCAATGATGAGGAAGGAACAATGATTAATTGTTCTGAAACTTGTCATGCTTAGGGTTTTACTTCTATTAACGTATTGTCGAGAATTTGAGTTAGTACATGAAATGTAGATGAGGATGTCAAATAGCAGTAGATAACAATGCCGCTTGATTAGTTTTCTTTTTCAAATTCAAATATAGTATACGTTATTCCATATATGAAGTTTTCAAAATAGCAAAAGGAAAATTGGCTTTTAAACGGCCTCCAAAGTTTGGCATAATTAGCTCATACATGTAAGTTAATCCCATTTCATACAAGTTAGGGTTTCATTTTTTATAACCATTACGTACGGCTAAGATTTGAATCCATATTATTTTAATAGTAGTCGGGTTGCTCTTACGGTCGTTGCATAACAAATTAAAGCATAATACTAAAAAACTATAAATATAAATGAATTATACCCTCCAAATTAAAGGTTCAACAGATGTTCTTGATCATCAAAATACACCAATGTCCCTCAGCATTCTACATACATTCAGTTAAAATTCCAGTTAATGACCTTAAATTAATTAGACAACCAAAACAATGCATGCATATAAAGGTACATGCATGCACCATATGTGCACTCATCAAGCAATGCTAATCATGAAAACAATCTCAAATAATCAGATAATATAAATCAATTCAAAAGTCAATCTGGGTTTTGGATTCGAGTGCCTTGACCAGGCTGAGGGTAATGCTGCAGAGCTTCTGGACATCGGCGTTCTTTTTGGTAAGGATGTTCTTGTGGACGGGCAGCTTCTTGCAACTTTCCTGACAAGACTTCGCATCGTGCAGTGCAGCCTGCACCCACTCGTAGACTTCCTTGTAGTCACGGTCATCGAGAGCTGGCTGTGCATCAATTAGCTGATCAACGGCTTCCAAGTATTCGTCGAAGCAATCGACGAGAGTCTGCTGCAGGCCAGGATCGGTAATGTTCTTCCCAAGAATGTCAGAGATTTCTCCGCAGGTTTCAGTTGCATTCTTGGATGTCAAACGAAGGGAGATCTTGGCGAGGTCGTGGAGGTTGCGAGCAGTGTAGCTGCTTGGATCCGACGACAGGGCTTCGACACAGAGGTCGTAGTGTGCCGGTGCTTGCTTGCATGCCTTCTCAATACGTTCATTTGGTGCCAATGCAGAAGCGATGCCCGCAAAGACGAGGCAGAGAGCGAGAAGAGGGAGGATAGTGCGGAGGAGACCAGCCATGGTTTTTGGACTTTGATCTCTTCCCCTTTATATTATTCTATATTCTGTTTTTTGTTATTTTATTAACTCTCTTCTTCGCTTTTGTTTTTCCTGCCTGAATGTTTAGGGAGAGGATGGTGGGGTTTTATAGGATTTGTTTGCGTGGGAATTTCATTTAGTGGTGGAGAATAAAGAGCGGGAGTGTCGTTTGTTTCCTTGAAGAGTTTTGAATGGTTGAGAGGTGAAAGCGAAGATGCATTGTAGAGTTAGCCTTGTTACTTCGCTTGTTTTGGTAACTTACTAAATTTATTTGTCCATTTTTCTCTGCTTTGACCAAAAATTACTGATTGAAGTTGTCTCATTTTTTTATTTATTCTTTTTCCTTCTGAGATTGCCTACTTATTAGTGATATATTTATAATTTTTCTGTGAAGCGATGTCAACGGACTTCTAAAAGATTTTACTTTAGGGAATGTTTACCGACACCTCTAAACTTCACTTCCTTTAAACTTAAGTTTCACATAAATATATATAAAAATTAAAATAAAAGTTTTTTATCAATAAAATTTTTTTTAAAATTCAAATTTAAAACTTACTAAAAATATATAATTAATATAAAATTTTATTTTTTATTAAATATTTTTAATTTTTAATTTTATTTTTTAAATTTATTTTCTAAAAACTCTACTTCATCCAAAACTCCACTTTCTACCCCCTTGGTAAACACGCACTTACATTGTTTACAAAAGGGAAGAGGTTCAATTTACTTCTGAATGTCTTTACGAAATTTTTAGGAGTGACAACAGGAATTTATTGATCGATTTCGAAATGATCTATATAATAATTGAATCAATAACGTTCAATTAATTTATAATAATAGTATTAAAAATTATTCTTATATGTCAATGATATTTGTTTAAATATTTTATCCATATTCTAGTGAAATCACTCTTAAAATTGCACCGCAATGTTCATATATGCATGCAAAAACTATATTATTCAAAAAAGTAGCTTGAAAAATATGCTATTTCGCTATACACTTACAATTAAATTATGCCAACTTACAACAAAATAATAATTTCATGACCAAATTATGACCACTTTATGACATTGCGATTGAATAATGACAATTTCACGACCAAATTACAATTAAATTATGACCAAAATACAATCTAACGAGCAAACTACAGCCATTGTAGGATCACTGTATGAATAAATTACAACTGTTGTACGATCACTTCAAGATCAAATTACGATCACCGTACGATCTTATGTCCACTTTTCACATCCAAATTTACGACCATTTTATTATGACCAATTGATCAAACCCTCAATCATAAAATACACGCTTTAAATTTTAAACATTATACAATTTTTAAAAGTTTGTTGTAATCTAACTACAGTTAGAAGAGCGCTATCGCACTTAAGAGACCTAAGTTTTAATTTTTGCATAGAAATTTATATTTTAAAATATTTTATTTAGTAACGATCACACTTTTATGACCTTACAACCTCACTATCATATTGTTACCCAATCAAGATTGTATTTTGACCACATTGTGATCGAATCACAACCTCATGATATGATTAAATACAACCACATTCTGACCGAATCACAGCCTCACGATCTGAGTATGATCACATTACGATACAATCATGACTTTATGAGGATCACACTGCGACACAATTTCGACATCATGACTCTATTGCTGTCACATTGTGACCCAATTACAATCTTCCAATCATTATTGGGCCACTATGTAGTCTTAATGGGGTTTGACTATTTAATGTACAATTTACTTCCAATTAAATTTTTGTTATTTACTTATAAAGCTTATATTTGTTGGATTTATTACTATATTTTAATTTTAATTTTTTTAAGGCTAGTGCCACTAAGATTTCTTTTTCGTAACTTCATTTAAAATATTTCATTTAATTTTTTGGTTTACAAATGTTCATTTAATATTTGATTAATGGTTTTGTAATGTTCACTTGTATTTTTTTTATTTTTCGACTTTGTATCATTCTTTTGTTTTGAATGTGTATTCATATGAAATCGACTTGTATAAGTATTCTAACTTTTTCTCCTTTTATAATCTAACTAATTAATTCACTTATTCATAAAATTGAATTGCAAAAATATTGAAGTTTTCATTTGATTTCACTTGAAACAGTAAGGTATGAGATTATACAATTAAAAAATGTAAGGTAAATTCATAAAGGATACCTTTGAAATTTGATCCAACAATATCTTTTTCTTTTTTAAGAAAAATAACATACATATATTCTCAAGAAAAAACTTAAAAATGAGAAGAACGATTGTTCAAAGGTTTGTACAATTTATTTGCCTTGCTAGATGTAGGGGTGGCAAATAGTCACCCAACCTAAAAATTCAACCTAAAATCAATTTATTTAAATTGGGTTCAGGTCTCAACATATACGGGTTTGGATTAATTTTAGATTAATCCAAAATTGATTCGATAATATAAATAGATTCAGATCAATTTTGAATTGATGCAAAATTAATCCAATTAATTCGAATTACTATTACTAATAAACATATTTTATATTCTTGTATGATGTTTCACAAATTCTCATGTCTGTCTGCTTGAGCACGCTCTCTTCTCCCGAACTCCCTAATCACAACAAACATAAGTTCAAGATTAATCTACCAAAAATATGAAAGAAACGAGTCAAAGTTTTACCCTGTCCACAAAAAAAATACAGTACCTTCACCCAAAGGTGAAGGAATTAATGCCGTCGAAGAAATCTTTATCAGAGCAAAGATCAAATCGATCCATAAGAACTCGACATGAAAAAAGAAGGGAAGAGATCTGGATGAAAGATTAAGGCTTTGATTTTGAATTGATTTGAGTTTAGGGGGAGTGGATTTTTGGGGCTAGAGGAAAGAGGGCTTTTATAGCGAGCGGAGAAGCAATTTTTCGATTAGATTCTCTTTTTTTTTTATCGTGTTTTCTTTTTTTTTAATTCTTAAAGGCTGTGGCACGGCAATATTGGTGAGGCACATGAATTAAGTAGTGGGGAGGTTTCTGATTAAGAGCTTGTTTGGTTGTTCGTTCTCAGAAAGCACTTATTATTTTTTTAACTTTACGATTTTTAATAAATCTTTTACAAAATTTATTTAAAAATTTTTAAAGTTAGAAAATTCTACGTCGTAAGATCTTTTTATTATTTATTTTTATTTTTTATATAAAAAAATTAAAACTCATTTTTTTCGAAATAAAATAAAATATCTTCAATTCTAAAAAAGCATTTTTTATTAACACTTCCAAATGCCCCCTAATTCATTAAACACAAATGTCTCTAAATTAAACTCTAGAGAAGCGGAGGTCCCGTTTGGGAAACGCTACTTTCAATTTTTCATTTTACGTTTTTCAATACATATTTTATAAGTATATAAAAAATTTATTTAAAAATTTAGAAAGTGTAAAAATTTTTTATATAGTAAGATTTTTTTATTACATATTTTTATTATTTTTTTGGATAAAAAATAGAGCTCTATTTTTTAAAAAAAATAAAAATATCCTGCCCTTAGGTGCATACCTTGCACATTAAATGGGCCAGACTTGAGAAAGAGGCCCATGGGTTGTGTTGCTGAATAAGGTGGATAATTGATGATATGAAATGATGATACGCACACTTAGTTATTAAGAAAAAATGTTACTTATTAAAATACAAAAAACTAATTTCTGAAATAAAACATTTGTCTTTTTTCTAAAACAAGAAATTTATTTTATAAGTTTGTTTAGAGAAAAAATATTTTTAAAATAACCTAATGATACTATTTGAGTGAAAAAGTATTAGCTAAAAATAGAAAATAAAAGTAATATACACTTGAGTATACTAACTGATATATATTAACTTATGGATCTCCTTTTATATATCTTTTAACTTTTTATTTTTCATCTTTTTATAACATACTTAGTTCTAAAATTCTTAAATTAAATTTTTAGCCGCTATCTTGCAAATGGCAGAATACAAATCATTATAGTATGCATAACTATTTAAATTAAAGATGAGGAGACGAATTTCAGCATTGCATTGCGGTGATTAAGTATCAAAATTGTTCAATCGCTAACACTATGTTTAGCATTCTTGTTAGGATGTTGATAGTAAATAGTAATTATGCAGCTGTTAAGATGTTACTAATATAATTCATGATAGATTGTGCTATTAAACCATCTTTTGAGAGATCTTATTTGTCTTTTACTGAGAGCACTATTTTTTAGCGAATTGTAGTGTTTCTTAATACGAATAATAGAGAAAGATATATCTATTATAGTATTGTGGTTGTAAGTAATAATACGTGTTGATCGGTCATTAATGCTATATGGTTATGTACTTATGTTCTACTTTTACTACTTTCTAGTCGTTGACTTCTTATACGTTTAAAGAATTTCTTTTTTAATATGGATAATGGAAAGTGAAGTGTAAAATAAAAATAATAATTTTAATTTTATTTAAATAGATCAAAATGAGTTTGATATGATTATTTAAAAGGTTAAATAAAAATTAAAAATTTTATCGTATAAATTTATAAATTAAATTAGAATTAAACATATTTAATTTGATTTTTAAAATGATTTATGAACTAATATTGTTACACCTAGTTAGATGCTTTGGGTCTACTGAGAAGTGTAACAGCTATTGATTAACTTCCGGTCAAAGTAATTAAATCTTTCCATTTCGTACAAAATTAAAATCCAGCTTTAAATTCTTAAGGAGTCAACGCCCTACACTTTTGATTATGTTGAATGTGATGGATTTTTTTGAATGAGAGAATACGAAAGGGTATAGCAGATAAAGCTTATGGAGAATTTTGGTGTGGTTTTTGTTTTATGTTTTTGACAAATCATAGAAGTTGTTTTGAAAAGAGGGTTATGCTTCCTTCACGCAGGTCGAATTCTATGAGTATTTGTTCTTTTAAACAATACCAAGTTATTTATTATGAAAAGTCGTTTCTAAATGAAGCAAAAAGCAATCGTTAAAATAGTTGTTAATATACGATATAAGAGCGTGTTTACTTAGTTTTGAAAGTAGGCGAAGTAAAGTTTATAAAAAATGAATTAAAAAAATTAAATTAAAAAATAAAATTTTTAATTTAAATTAATATTTTAATATTTTATTTATTTATATTAAAAATAAATTTTAAAAAAATAAAATTTGAAACGTCGGTAAACTCGCTCTAAACAAATGCAGAACACACCAATACCATGGGAAGCAATTGTGTGAAGGAGAACCTACTATATGGATACATGAATTTGTAGTTTGCTACTACAGGACCTGATCATAGTGGGCTTAGGGAGTTTTTAGGTAGGCTAGGCCTAATGAGTTAGATGTCTAGCAGATGAGCGTTCAAAATTCCAGATACACCTATCAACTTCCGGACTTCGCCATGTGGAACATTCGTGGCCCTCATCGACGCTTCTAGTCATTCACGCACGATCTGCCATTCTTGTGCTCGTTAAACCCCTTCGATCTCTCTGCTTAACCAAAACAACAAGAACTCTCAGCAATCTCTTGTACACTGAAGAAACCGAAGAATCATCAAAAAGATGCAGCCTTCAATCAGAGCACTTCGTTCTTCTCTTCGTCTCCTGCAGCTCCGCTACTCTTCTCCAGCTACAGCGCCATCGACACGTTGGCTTTCCAGCGGCCCCGCTGACCCTGCGATCCACGCTCAAAATCCCAAAGTAAAGCTTTCCTTCTCTAATATCTCTAAAGTAGAAATAACATGGTGAAGCTTTTTCTTGCTTATTCTAGTATTTTAATATTACAGGAGGACGGAGACCAACAGGATTCTATCGTTACCCCCGCTGTAGAGGAGCAGCTCAACCAGCAGGGCCCTGCGCACCGGGACACGACACAACCACCTAAACACACTGGAAACAAATCGCCGCCGTTCGGTTCGACATCTCCAAAGCTTCAATCGTCCGAAGTAATCAGCCCAACCGTAGACCCTAACTTCCAGCAGAAACGCCGGGCCCACTCTGCCCTCGAAGATGTTGCATGCGTTGGCTGGGATGGTGAGCCGCTAACTAACGACGGCAAACAACAGCAGAAAGAAGGCAAGAAAGAAAAACAACCACAAGATGATAATAAAGAGTACTATGCTGAGCACAAGCCGTCGCCATTGGAAGGCTTGGAGTTGGCGGACACGAGGAAGCCGATAACGCAGGCAACGGATGGGAGCGCGCAGGACACGATGGCGGAGACAGAGGTGTGCATGGCCGATGACACGGTTGATGCTGCACTTGAAAGAGCGCACAGGATGTTCAGAGAGGCGGCAGAACGCGGTGACCAGGACATGCCGCAGTCTCGCGCTCTGAGAAGGTTGTTAATGGAGAGGACGAGGAAAGAATCCGGCGGTAGAGCTGGTGTTTTCGTGTAATAACAGTATTACAAATCGTAGGGTGATCTCGAGCTTGTACATGTGTATACAGAACAATAATACTGTGCGCAAATAGCTTTTGTCTCATTTTGATCTTTATATATATAGTATTATTATTTCATATTATTTTCTTATATACACGATAATAAAGTTTTGCTTAATATGAACTTTAAAAAGTTGCATACATAAAGAATTTTAGGTAAATCCTTTGTTTAAACATTTTGGAAGGTTGATATTTGCATGGTTGGCCTTCTCCTCAGTTTTAAAGAAGATCCAAACTCGTAAAAGTGACTGAGTTAAGTTCAGTTCAATGTTTGATTAAGCTTAAATTAAAATTTAATTTACGTAAAAGTTGTTATTTTTAATTGAACTGAATTTATTTGGATAAATATTATTTTCAAAATTTTTGTAAATTTGTGTTATAATAATAAAATATATAATCGCTGATATATTATTATGTTGAATTTTTGAATTATTTTATATAATTATTTTCTAAATCAGATTTTATAATTTTTTAGTATTTTATAATTTTTTTATTAATATTTGTGTATTAATAATTATAATTGTATTATAAATATATTATATTTATTATTAATTATGATAATATCTAATTCTTTTTAATTTAAATTATAATTAATATTCATTTGTGAAAATATATAATTGATATGTTTTATATATGTACTAAATGATTCTTTGTTATATTTCTAATTCTTTTCATATATTTTTTTTAATTTTGATTTTTAAAATATATTTTTATAAAATGTTTTGCTTAATTTTTCTATATTAATATTTAAAATTTTATTAATAACTATATTATTAATGAATTTATAATATTATTAAATTATTTTGAAATAGTGCACTTTTGAAACTCTGAAACTTAGTGATAAGTATTTTAAAATGTTAGGAGTATGCAATAAATTTTTTTTTAAGATCTTGCCATACACTAAGAAATTTGGTTATTATTTTCATTTGTCCTCGTATATGTTATTCTTGAGCATAAGATATTCAAATTAGTTATATAATATGGTTCAAAAGAGTTCACTATTTGAAGTTATTTTAACAGTTTGACACATATAATACATAGGGATATATATTTTCTTATTAATTTATATTTCAAGCTTTTTAAGCAACTATAGATGCACCTCATGTACGCCTAGCAGAAAAGCTATTGATTTGCAAAATAAAGTTAGACTTCAGCATAAATACAACAAGTTCTTAGAACTGCAAGCCAATGAAACCTCCTATTTACGTTACATGCCTTCTAAATTCAATTTCATGACTATTAGTTACTTTTAAGATTGCGAATACACAACCCAAGCATGTAAATTATTTTTCAAATTTCTAAAATTAGCCGTAAGGGCACGACATAACAAGAGAACCAAGCCAAAATAGTAACACTTTCCAGAATTAATAGTAAACTGAAACTATGGACCAAAATACAACTGCATAACATTACTTAGCTACATAGATATTTGGTAAAATTGTTCATTCATCTAGATAACAAAATATCATAATAACAAAATTTCTCAAGTCATGACACCACTACGTTCAACAGATACATTCAAGCCTATGACAAATCTGTCTAAGCCATAAAGGCTCCCATACCAAGGGATGTAGGTGTTGGTTGCCCTTGTTTAGATATGCTGACTGTTGTGGGCAGAGCCATTCTAATGGCACCACGGGATTGTTCAAGTAAATTTTCAAAAAAAAATTAATAATACTGCCCAATATAAGCAAGGAATCTTACAGCCTTTATAGTAGCATACTACAGCAAAATGCCAACAATAAGAGGCATTGTGAAGCTTTGAACCAAATGATAGCTTGATAGTTTTTACATACGTCAGCAGGCTAACAAAATGGAGCTTAATAACAACTAAAGCCTTGTCCGTTTGAATATGATGAGGGGAGAGTATCCAAAATTTTGGTAGCCACGAAGGGAATGAGCATGTGTTGTTTGATGTGCAGACGATTTCCATTTCTGTTGCGACGGCATGCATACTTGTGATACACAACATGTGGCACTGCAGGTAATTTGAAACTGCATGTAGATAAATGACTTAGTTAAGATGATTCTTGAAGAAAATTTATGGATATATATAGAAGTACAAAATTACAGATGAACAAGTTAAAACACTTGGCCATATATAAATCACACTTAGTTATCAAAACATGGAGATGCATTTAACTTCATACACAATCAACCAAACTAATAAATCATCAAGGGGAAACTGATACTCTGACAACACTAACCATACAGAATTGCTGAAGGCATTACCTTCGATCATTCTCAGCTAGAGTAGTAGGAAAAAAGGCTCCATGTATACCTAAGGCAACGAGTTAAAATTGTTTTTGGCCACTTCAACATAAACCACATGATATGTTGACATAGGAGACTAAAGGCCACGTTTAATTTATAACTAACAATCAGTAGATTATGATAAAATACCAAAGAGCAGCAACAAAACTCCATGCTAAATAGATAATTCTGCAACCAGTAATGCATGTGTATTGAAGTCACAAGTCGACAAACAGCAAATAATCAAAACAGAAATATCTTAACAACTGAAACCAATGACCAACACTAACTATACAATGAAAAAACAAACTGAGTAATTTACACTAAGATTTCTTCATAAGCTAAAGACATTGAAAAAATTGGGATCAATGTCTTACTCATGGATCCTAATGATAAACATCAACTTGGCCTCCAGGCATACACGTAAAACCCACCCTTGTGTCTTGCTTCATGCTTGAGGCGGATGAGCTCCTTCTCCTATATGAATCCAAGCAAAAACTATCAGTTCAAAGTTTCAGTAAGGAAAATTTTCACCTATTCCAGAAAGTTAATCTAAGCTATCATCTCAGCTAAGGGAAAAAAAACCCACTATATCTATGATCTATGAAACAAATTATTCGCCTAGCAATCTGGATCAAAAACAGAAGCTGCATTGATTACAGACGAATCGACACATTTCAATAACAAGAATTTTGCTGAAAACCAAATGAACAAAAAACTAGAAAGATCATAGCTCTCCGGATCGATGAAACTAAACAATCAACTACGAAACAGATGAAACCAGTAGTGGTGGCTATGATTTCATTCCTGATTCTCGTATTCCTTGGCGTACTACTGAGCACGAGCGAAGATGACCTTGCGGTTCTCCGATTTGTCTCCTTCGCGAGAACAGCTTCCTTCTTCGCTAGAGCCCATTCCTCCTCACGCTTACGCTTCTTCAGATGGGATTCAGGGACAACATTCATCTTCTCCGTTGCCGACATGGCTGAACCGCCGTAACACTGTTGCTACTCTTGCGATTGCTGGCGGGATTTTTAAGGTTTTCGGAAGAGAGATAAAAAGACTAAGACTAAACCTTATATAAAAGAACCCGTTTTTATAATGATTACAGTGATTCCTCAGAGCAATGAATTGATCGATCGGTGAGAGACAAATTAAGGCATGTTTGGCTAAGAGGGACAGAAATCTCCGAACGAGCGGAGGTACTAAGGATCGGCATCAGGAAAGACACATAGTAGAAAGGGACATGGCGGGGAGAACGAGAGCAGAGCAGAAGGAGCGAGAGAGAAATGAGTGAACGAATGGTCCAAGCGAATGGGTATGACAGGAAAAATATATCCTAATATAATTTTGTGAACTTATTAGAAGTCGAATCGTATTTTTACGTATTTTCACATCACTGAAACAAGCTCCACTGCATTTTCAGAAAAGCATATTTTTATCATAGTAGTAAAAATCAGACCAGACATTGAACAGAAAAACTGTCCGAAGTAACAAATTACAGATTAATCCGTCGGATCAACGGATTGAACCGTCATATTAAAAATATCAAAACATTGACGATATTTTATTATTTTTCTTTATTAGAAAGCATAAAAAAAATAAATTAACAAAAATATATAGAAAAACAAAAAATATTTTAAATAATAAATTTTTTAAAAAATTTTTTGTTTTGAAATAATATTATTATTTTTCTTACAATTTAATAGAATTAATAATATAAGAACTTAAAATTTACTAATAATAAATATTTACAAATAAAATATAACAAATTTATTTTTTTGCATTATCACATCCAAATATAAAATCTAAACTATATATTATATTTCAATATAAGACTACTAATAATTATTTTTGCATCAATATTCACAAATTTAAATTTTTTAAAATTTAATTTAATCCGGTTTGACCCGGACGAGCGAGTCGACCGGATCGAAGCAGATCAAAATGAGTCAAAACGGATCGATTGCATAAACGATTTTATTACAAATTCGGACCGATTTATGTTCTGGATCGATGATTTTTGGGTCAACCAGTGGGCCAATCCGGATTTTACAACTATAGTTACAACGAAAATCAGCTTTAAATGACAAAAAACAGGCATTACCAAACATATATTTTGTTATTATTATTTTTTTTAACTAAAAGCTGGGAAACAGCGTTCCCAAACATGGCCTAAATATTCACGAAAAAAACACCATTACTTGTGTTAAATGCTATCAGCTTTGCATACAGACCTTAGAAGCTATACATTCTATGCACAATATACAGCGACTTCGTTATTGGTTTAGTAAGAATCATCAAATGCCACTTTGTTCTCCAAGGAATGAAACATAATTATACATCTAATTTTACGCAAGAGATGGCTGGCCACCAGCTTATACGACGAATGATTTTACTTACATTACAACATGATGATTTTTCCTACAAGAATGCAACTATCAAGTAAGATCATCTAATAATGACTGCGACAGCTTCTGCGTAGGGCTAACACTGCCACCACGGCTTCCAATCCTTAGACCTTCCAAGACCATTTGAATTTCCATCGTCATAGCGCTATCTACACTACCAGAAGGCAACTTCTTATGTGACTTCTGAAGGTGAAGTTTTAAAGAGCTTGTGCTCAGACCGGCATTCTTCCCACATATAGGACATACCTTCATAACCGGTTTCTTACGCTGCCATTCCATGGAAGGTCTACCATGAAGCCTTTTGTCAAGTTCCAGAAGAGTCTTGGCGAAACCATCATTTGGTTGTGCTCGACGGTGAAACTTTCTCAACAAGTTCCATGCCTTTGACAGAGTAAATCCCCTGAAAGTAGTTGCAGATCAAAGCCACTGACTTATATCCACATATTTCTAAGAAAGAAACCAGTTTGATATCAGTGCTTACCTTCTTAGCATTAGAAACGCAAGGACAATTGTAGCACTCCGACTTTTACCCTCGAAGCAATGCACTAACACTTTCCCACCTGATTGCTCAACATGAGCAATGAAGCTGCAGGCTTCCTCAAATAGATCACTTATGTTCTCATCATCATTGTCACTTATCTAGTAAAAATTAAAATCAGAAGATATGATCAGGCTATAGGAAAAACATATATGACGAAATCATGGGAAAATGTTCCTGATTAATACTAAAAGATCCTTGTCATGAAAAAGTTGAAAGTAGCATTGTATGTTTACTAACAGAATATACAACATTTAGATTATCACAACCTTACCTAAAAGATGAACATAAATCTTGTGATAGTAGTAGTAAGAAGGTTACTGCAGTAAGATTCACAACAAACCACACAGCAACTCACTTAAGATTGTTTTAAAGAACATTTTAAGTATATGCTACAGATTTGGCTGTCAATGGCAACAACAAGAACACCATACGCCCTGCTGTTTATAGCTGCCAACACTTAAGAGTGCGAATTCCATGTGTTGTATCTTGAGAATGCACAAGCATATGCAACAAGCTTTTTTCCATAGTCCATTGAAGTGCTCTAGTAAGCATAAGGACCACACAAATTGGTTGAAACTCTATAACATGATTTAAGCAGTTACATCATCTCCAAATAATTAGATTGGACTGCTATATGATCTCCAAAACCAAATGCTACATGATACGTAAGCATGTACAGAATTCCCATTTGGCTCATAAAACTCACGAAGGTCAAAGAAGAAAGATCTTACTGAAAAGTTTTTATATTCAAAAATTTCGGGATACTGGGAGTCTGATTGACCAATTTCGTTTGAACACAAGCACAATATATGCGTGATGCCCAAGTACTGTAGAGTGTGGACAGATCGTGCAGCCAGAGCTCCACCAATGAACAGGTTACCAGTAATAAGGGACGGACGCTCTGTGTTTGCTGCATCAGTAATCAATGCAATCCTCTCAAGTACATGTTCTAACCGGACCTGGAAAAAAAAACCACCACGATTGATCTTATAACAAATAAGCTTCTAAAACATTTTAGGTACCTTTAATTCATAAGCATCAGTCACAATGTTAGTATCATTTCCCTCAAAGAAGCCTGA
This sequence comes from Acanthochlamys bracteata, assembly GCA_019914995.1. NCBI lineage: Eukaryota > Viridiplantae > Streptophyta > Magnoliopsida > Pandanales > Velloziaceae > Acanthochlamys > Acanthochlamys bracteata. The sequence continues at coordinate 3,309,079 of CM034136.1, forward strand.
CTCGAATTTATGCTCCTGACATAGCCTCAGCACATCTGTCCTAAACATTTCATTCCACTGCTCCAGATCTTTGCTTAATTCAGCATCAACCTATGGCCATCACACAACTTCTATCAGAATACTGAATTTAGGTAGTCCAGTTCAGAAAGAGAGAACACTCTGCAAGTTAATGTACAGGAAGCATTCCACAAAATAAAAGATAAAAGGAAGACAAAAGCAAAAGATATGACAACAAAGGTTATAGTTCAGACTGTAAACCAAGAGGTATCACGTTTACCAGTAATGGCACTAATAGCTAAATCCCTTTGTTCTAATCTAAGCATGAAGATATTGCAATTCCATGGCACAGGAGCAACCTTGGCAAATTTTTGTATGTCACGAAGCTTCAATGTCAAACGTAAACTGCGGCCATCTCCACTCCCTCTGGAGTGCCTGCCACTCCAATTCTCTCGAGAAATATGAGTTCCAGATTCAGGGCTTTCCCTTAAGCCCAAAGGTAAAGACTTTGCACCACTTCTATCTGAATCACTTGAATCAGCTTGTGTATCATATGAAGCCCGCTGCTTAATAGCTGGAGAGGGAGTACTACAACCAAACCCAGGAGAATGTGAAAGGGTGTCCGAAGAACCAGTGTCATCCTTCTCAAGATCTCCAGAATTCTTGTCAATAATAGATATGAAAACTCTTAGAAGGCCATCTAGCTTCTGGTAAAGTGTAAGGAGAAAAATGTGAAAGCCCTGCAGGTCTCTCAGAGCTGAACGAAAGCCCCCTCGAAACTCTTGAACTATTGATACTGTATTGTCATCAGAAAGAGGATGACAAGAATTACTTCCACAAGCTGCTTCCTCAGGCAGAGGGAACCCCAGTCTGCCACCAGATATTTCATATAGAACATTTCCTGCATACTCAGCACTGTTAAGTATAAGCTCGACTACCTTCGGATAACACTCTTGGTCTTTTGCACGTTTTCCTGCAGGTGGTCTACGAGGGACACCCGAGTCAATGGCCACAATTTTGAAATCAAAACATTTATTGTCTTCACCATTTCCTGCGTTCCTATAGATGTGGTCTGAACCATCAAATGAGCCAGAAGGGGAAAGAAGCTCAGGCTTATCAGCATCCAATTTCACAACCATTGAATTTGCTCTTCTCTCCCTTTGGAGGCTTCTAATTAATAATGGTTCATGTCTTTTATAAGCAAAATCATTCTGAGACTCAAGGGCGTCCAACTTCGCTGAAGCAACTTGATCCACAAATAAGAGATTTGCATAGTTACCACGCCACCCAAGTTGCCGACAAGGAAGTCTATCCTCATTCCTGAGTATAAGGTCCAGCATTAACACTCTTGCAAGGACAGCAGCAGTTCGACAAGCAGCTCCTTGTGTATCAAAAGCTTTGGAAGTTTCTAGCAAGGGTGAACCATGGACATAACTGGAAAGATACAGAAACTAATTCAGATGGAAGAAGGTTAATTTCTTGCAAATGTTGCTATTCATATCTTTACATACTTCATAAGGAAAACGCATCGACTCAATTCCAAGGCTTCTAATAGCTCTGTACATGTCAGTTCACCTACTGAATCTCCAGCACTAGCTGCAGTATCTCGGGCTTTCTCTGTAGCATCCTTAATTTGTTGCCATTCTGGACTCAAGCTATGAACCACCCTGGCCTTTAAAAGATTTAGTACTATAACATCAATAGTCATTCACATTGAAGAAGTATTAGTTGCAACAAGGACATACTTGAGGTGTCCGAACTCCCAACCATTTCGCAAATTCATAACCCAAGCGTTCTGATTGTGTGGCCATTCTTGAAGATGAAATTTTTATGACAGCTGCTGCTTCCTTAGGCTTGCAGTCCTGTTGCTCCTTGATGAGAAAAAGTGCAAAGAAAACAACTCCCCCAGAATTTACAGTGACCTAAATGCATTGTAAGATAACGTCATTCTCCAATTAAGTTATTAGCAAGAAGCCAACAACTTTATGGCCATTAAGTTAAAATAACAGTAAACTCTTAGCACAAAGCACCTAGTTATTATCCTCTACCATAACAAGAAGTTTTATCATTCACCAATAAACGGTAATCAACAAACAACAGGAGGAAAATACTGCTATAATGATGAGAAAAATCTCTAAGCTGTGATCAAGAACATGCTACCTCTAGAACTTTATTCGTTTCATCCTCAGATTGATCAGTGCTGCTTGAATGCTCCGTATGGTGCAGAGATGAGAGAGTGTCCCATGAGAAGCCACTTGATTCAATATCCATGACAGCAGAGTTTCCAAGCCTTTCCCATAGACTCATATCTGAATTTTGGTTTCCAGAGTCCATATCAGTTGAAGCACCATCCGAATTAACTGATTGTAGTTGTTTACCACTGCAGATAGTAAATCACCAAGACGATTAAAAACCAAGATCACAAAATAGAGGAAATAACAAAGAGCTATTTCGCTCTCATTCTACAATGCTAATGAAGTGGTGAGATGTCTACTAGAAACTACAAGAAGACACAAGCATCACACGCATATGAGTAGCCGGTTACTCTTTTGTAGCATAAATGATTATAATCCAGTATGATAAAGAACCACTTCCGACTGCAATCAGTCAACAATGAACAAGTAATACGCACTTAAGATTCTTGAAACTTAATATGCTTTTTGCCTTCTGAAAAGTTATAGGGCTCTATAGTTAGGGTCCCCACACCAATCTGAATTAAATACCAACCCAATCCATTTGGGAAGGATATTTCAGGTATAAAATATCCAAACACTATTTGCACTATTTGGAGCTTTATTTTGAAAACCTGAAAGACTCAACCCAACCCATACAAATAAATATGTAGAAAGAAAATTCTTATAAGATTTTTCGTATCAAACATTATTTCAGTTACTATATAATATTTCTATTACATATCATCATTTATTTACTATAGTCTTATACAATCAATGATCATTTACAATCTCTAAAAATACATCATCATACAAAACATATATTACAATTTATTATTGGTTAATTATTGATAGTTATTAAATCGTTAGTAAACTCAAGTTAAACACTTATACGTATATTAGATTTAAACCCGAAATAACAATCTGACCCACACTGAACTCATAATATACCTGAACCAACCCGAGTCATACATACTTTGGTTCGGTCGAGTCTCCTTTAAAATACGAACATGATTGGGTTAGCTCAAGTTTACATGGAACCCGACCCAACTTGACCCTGAACACCCTTTCTAATAGCATAGATCAAATTTTGATTCCTCTTTTAATCTCATACTAAGATAACTTTCATTATGCTAATATATACTACAACTAGACCATCAAATGTGCCTGAATATTGTATTCCAATATAACACAAGAACTAAGTCTTGCTCTATGATGAACAAGGCTTGCAAGATCCTCACTACTTTCTATGCTGACTACCACATACTGCTTGATCAAGCAAACCACATTTACATGTTATTTACTATTTTACTCTAAACGCAGGGGTGCAATATAGGTTTAACAGGTCGGGTTCGGATCAATCCTATAATAATTTGATCAAAATCGCTCGATTGTAATCCGACCCACATATTTATATGTGTCAAAAATTGTCAACCCTAATCCAACCTATTTAAATAATTGGGTCAAACTCGTGTCGACAAATTTAATAATCAAAATTATTAAATCGAGAATCATAAAAATTGATTTCTAAAATACTAAGTGAAAATAGTTAGGTACTATATATTCAAGACACAAAAAATATTAAGTTTAACAAAATCTATAAATCAAGTAAGAAATTAATCAAAATATGATGAATTAAGAAAAAGATATACAGACTAAATTAAAATTCAATATCATCGTTACAAATATTTTTTAATTATTATATAATATATGCTAACACAAGTAATACTATGGGCTAAATGGGTTAATTTCTGATCAACTTGAACCAAATGATTCTTAACTCCATATGCAAGATTAACAGTTTAACTAACTTAAGGCTATATCTCCGTTTTAGTAATATTGGATTATGATAAAGTGGTAGCATGCAGTAGTTTCTGCATGCAACAATCACAACTTCAACGCAGACTATCAAACCTAAACCTGCATTCAACATTTTCCTTAATATAATGTTATACAAATGCGAATAATTGTTTCAAAGTAGCTTGGTATAACCAGATTAATAGTAATCAAAATGGGCTAGAAAAAAATTGTTGAAATCAAAGGCCTAGACGGCGATCTCATTTCAGATGCCGGAAACTGGCTGCTGCCTACTTAAAAAACTTCTGGACATCAATAACTTGACTTGACTTAAAATTAAATGTGATACCAAGTTTCTAACATATGAGTGCAAGAAAAAAAACCTTAAGTACATGAGATTCCTGATAGCAACACCAAAGGACCTAAGACAGTATGTAAGAAACAGATGAAATCACAAGATTACAGGAAAGAATGAGAATTAACAAGAGAATTTACACTGCAGAACCAGAGAAGGCTATTTGAATTGAATTGGAAGTAGCGACTGATGATTCAGACTCTATTTTATAACAAGAGTCATAAGGCTCAAGATGTAAACAAGATGGAGACAAGATAAAAATGTACAATATGCTCAAAACATTTGAAACTAAAAGTTAATGTCAAATATCAATGTATGAAGAAAGGGGCTACATAAAGAAACTCTACAGTGCAAAATAAGAACTTGCAAACTCTACAAAAATCCGTGAAGGAATTCAACATCATAAACCTATATGACAAATATACAAGAATTCTATGCTCATTGCTGCAGTTTATTACTGGTTGCGGTGAAACGAATCATGGTGAGTCTAGACGATCAAATATCCACCAAAAATGTATCAAAAGAAAAAGGGAAAACATCACTTGTATCCAGTACCTCTGTTGATTCTGTTCAGTGGGCAGTAAGAAATCAAGAGCCATAGATCGATTTCGGTACTTGCAGTAACGCGCGCGCACCAATGCCAACCATTTCTCAAACGCGTGCGCCGGTGTAGCCGCCGCGTCACCCAGCAGCAGCCACGCCACCTTCAACAACAAACACTCAAACAACTCAACAACCATTAACAGAACACAAAAATCTCCAAAAAGAACAAGATGAGGAGGTAATAAACCAACTTACCCGTGAAGAAAGAGTGGATTCTTGCTCTTCCAATCTCCCCTGTAAATCAAGCCACATTGCAAGAACCACTATTACAACTCTTGTTTTAGAATATGATTAAAACTTTGGATTGAAATTGAGAAGAAATAAAGTAGTTTTTACCTGATTAGCTGCAGAAGAAGACTGCTCTTCCATGACAAAGAGAGAAAAGAAAGAGAGAGAGAGAGAGAGACGAGCAAAAAACAAAGAGGAAGACCTGGTCGGCAAGGCTTTACTGAATTTCTCTTCTTTCTAATTCCAAAACAGAAAAGGGAGAAATTTTTTTAATTAGTTATAAATAAAAGTATTAAAAAAAAAAGAAAAAGAAGCAAAAAGATTTCGGGCGTGTTTAACTTCATAAAAAAATAGATGAAGAATTTTTTGAAAGTGAATTAAAAAACTTAAATTAAAAATTTAAAATATTTAATAAAGAGAAAATTATATTTTAATGTAATATTTATAGTAAGTTTTAAAAATAAATTTTTTATATTTTTATTAATAAAAATATTTTATTTTAAATTTTATATGTATTTTATATTGAAAATAAGTTTTAAAAAAAGTAAGTTAGGGTGTCGGTAAACACGCCCTTCAGGGACTGGGCGAGAAAATCAATCGCCGATCGGCCAAAAAAGTTTTGGTTTTCTTTTTCCTCTTTGCTAGAACTTGTTAAAGTTTTAGAAACAAACTCTTTCAAAGTGTTAGAGTGAACCGCAAGGAGAGGGTTAGGAACGGTTTTAGCAACTACTTGTTCCAATGAGAAAGGGTTTTCGTGAGTTGCAGAAACAGAATCAGTTGAACTGAGAGTTACTTTACGTAATTATTCTTGTGTAGTATTATATGTTGATTTATGTTTGTTGGCTTAGTTTGGTGAAGTTCAATAATTTCATAATATGGTAGATTATGGGAGACGTGCAAAAAAATTGTTGCACAGCATAAAAGAAGTTTCCTTTAGTTCAACGTGTACAAGCGTGTGCAAGATTTTAAATTTTTAATAAAAATATAAAAAATACAGTTATAACATATTAATAAATGATATTCGTTATTGTCATTTTGGTTAAGGAGCAAAAAGTTTGTTTATCAACTATTCAAACTTCACTTTAATATAAAATAAACAAAAATTTTAAATTTTTTTTCGTAAATTTAGTTTTCAAAATTTAATTTAAAACTTAATTTAATACAAAATTAATATAAAATTTTATTTTTTATTAAATATTCTAAATTTTAAATTTTAAATTTTAAACTTATTTTTTTAAAAAATGATTTTATTTCAAAATAAACACATCCTAATTTTGTGAAGTGTTATTACCACTATTCAAACGTCTTGGGACTACGGTTAACGGCATGTTTGGGATTGTTATCAACCCAATAAACTCCTTTTCAATTTTAAAAAGATTATGCATGATTTTCTAAAATAATTTTTAAAATTTTCAAAAATACAAATAAAATATAAATTATGAAATAATTATTTACATAATTTTTATTTTTTAAAATATTTATAAAATAATATATATATATATATATATATATATATATTTTTAGAAAAACTTATTTTCAATAAGCATTCTCAAATATTTTCTAAGTAAAGTGGCGTCAGTTCGTGAGATCGACAGTTAAATGAAAAAAGTAAAAAATATGCCCGATCTAATTACTATTATTATTTTTATAAAAACATAAAAGAAATATATAAAATCAGTTCAAATACGACGTTTATTAGTTTACTTAAAGAATCGATACGAGTACAGAGATTCTACTTTCTTAGCTCCCAACAACAGGATCACATGTATTGCATAAAAGAATAGTTTTCTGAACAAATTATCGTAGCGAAGAGAATTACAAAAAAAGTAAAACAAAACTTAGAAATCAAATGCTAGTAGCATACACTTTAGAAACTCATACTGATGCACATTAAGTTGGTGATGGACTCTAGTTATCTAGTAACTTTGTTATTTGAATTTGTATCTAGAAGCGCAAGAGTACTACTACATAAATTAGATACTTGAGAGTATCGTTGTTAATTCAACTCACTCTAACTGTCTTTCTCAAATTAATGTATAGATATCTCTAATATCTAGTTTGTCAAGTGAGTTATTAAATATTTCACTAGAATAATCTTCATGAATGTACCTGCTAACTAATCTTCAAAATCTACGGATGAAAATTGAACTCTTTTATGTCGAGCTTTTACTTGATGAAATAATAATCCACCTCAACATATTTTGTCCAGTCATATTGAACTAGTTATGATTAATATTAATGACTGTCTTATTGTCACAAATAATTTTATCGCAGATATCAGTGTATAACAACATTTTTTTAATAAGTTTTTTAACCAAAAAACTCACATAATTCTTTGCTCAAACCTCTAAACTCAACTCATGCATTTGATATTGCTACTATATTTTATTTCTTTCGAATGATCAAATTGTCACATATAAAAATAAAGTATCATGATGTCAATCTCCTATCAAAAATACTAATTGTCTAGTCAGCATCTGTATATCCTTCAATATCAAAGTGGATCATTTTAGAAAACATGACCTCTCCGTGGAGCAAATTTTAAATAACAAAAAATTTGGGATACCGTATTCATATGATCTTTACTAGAATAATATATGAACTAACTTACCACACTCACACTATAAGCAATATCTAACATTGTGTGAGATAAATTAATTAATTTTCTAACAATTTTTTGGTACTCTCTTTATTGGTAAATAAGAATATTATTCCAAACCGTAATTCTAAATAATTGAAATGTCCACTGGTTTGCAATTAAGGATTCCTAATTTTGCTAGTACATCTACCATATACTTTCTTGGGATATAAAATTACGGCATTCTGATCGAGCTATTTCAATACCCAAAAAATATTTCAGTCCTCCTAGATCTTTCATCTCAAATTCAGTAGATAAATATTTTTAGAGTGTAGAAATCTACTATATCACATTCGCTGTTATTATCATATTAACAATATAAATAATCAAGGTTGTTAGTTTTGTTATCTATGTTTTTAAAATAGTATGATCTTAATTGCTTTGAGGAATCCACTTTTTCATTGCGAGACTAAATCGTCTGAACCAGACAGAGAAGATTGCTTTAATCCGTATAACGCCTTCTGAAATTTACATACCACTCCAGTTTGAGATATTACGTTGTATCTTAGTAAAATATTCATATATAATTTCTCCTTCAGGTCACCATTTAGGTAGGCTTTCTTTATGTCAAACTGATATAATGGCAAATTTAAAGTTGATGCAAGAGATAGCAGAATTTTTACCACTAGTGATAATAATTCTTGATAATCTATAACATATGTTTGTTTATATCCTTCCGCCACAATTCTTGCTTTGTACATCTCGATGGATTCATTGCTTTATATTTGACAGAAATATCCAACGGTTTTCTTTCCCTCGAGTAATGGAATAAGAGTCATTGTGTTCTTTTTCTGTAGTGATTTCATTTCCTCTTTTATCGTCTGAGCCCACTTATGATCTATTAAAAGTTCCTGCACTCCGTTAGGGATGTGACAAGAGAAGAATTCACTCATAAAGATTTTCAATAATTCTAATAGTCTCTACGATCAGACATAATTAGCAGTAGAATATTTTGCTTTTGTTCTTTCAAAATATGGTGAGTATCATTATAGAGATTTGTAATAATTATGTCTAAAAGGTAACTTATAACTAGTATATGTTTTTAAAATATTATCAGAATGTGGAGTGATAAGGAAACTTAGCTCAGTAATATTTTATTGAGATTGGTCTTCTAGTATCAAAGGATGAGAGGAGTTTTCTTCGATGATGTCATCTGCTTTTGATGAGAGGGGTCTTTCAGATTTGGATTCTTCCATAGGCCACCTATTTCTTCCTATTATGTTTATGTTGCCATCTATGGATTAGATACCGTTATCATAGAAATTTCTCCTTTGTAAATCCGAACTAATCATTTCAATTATGCCCTTTATATTATGTCTCATTCTAAAGAGTAGAAGTGAAGAAGAGATAAACATTTCAGACTCTTAAAAGGTGACATCTATTTTGATATAAGCGCATCTAATAGTATAATGATAGCACCAATATCTCTTCACATGCGTACTATAATATAAAAAATACAATGAGCAGTATATGGATCAAGTTTACTCCAATAAGTTTTATAGAGCTGCACAAATGACACACATCCAAACGTACGAGGAATAAGCATCACAACAACGACAAGCAGAAATAATGAAATAATACCTGAAGTGGAGTCTTAAGGTCAAGGATCTTGGAGGGATTCCGATTAAGCAAGTAGACAGTGAAAATAACGACATATGTTTAGTAACTCTAAGGTACATTTATTTGGATCATAACAGCTCTAATTGTTTCCAAAATGTGCTTATTTTTTCTTTCGGCACTACTATTCTACTATGACGTATAAGAACATATGGTTTCATGAATAACATAATGTGTCTGAAAATAATCACTAAATTAGTGACTACCATACTCATCATCATTATCCAAACGAATAATTCGAACTTTAGTTAAAAGCTGAATCTGGATGATATTATGAAAGTAGCAGAAGATGCCAAACACTTCATATTTATTCTTTATTAAATAGAGCCAAATCTTTTGTGTACAATCATCAAGAAAACTGAGATAAAAATCAAATAAGGTGGGCATAGGTGAAGTCCCCAAATATCAAAATAAATCAAATTAAAAAGGAGTTTGACTCCTACTAGTATGATAGATTTAACTAAAATTCACACATCACATTTAAAGTCTGAAGCATTCAAAGTAGAAAATAAATTTAGTACAGAAACTGCAAATAACTGAAAGAAGGATGCACCAACTAAAGATGCTATAGCAAAGAAATCTATCTCCGCTTCCCTTCAGATGAGTGTTAAACATGATTTGCTCTATCAGAACTGAAGTCATCAATATTATATAATTTTTTGCTCTATTTTAGTACCATGACCAATTATCTCATTACTGATAATATTTTAAAGAAGATAAAATTAAGGATACATTGTACACAACATTCAACTCTTCGGTAGTTTGTCCTACCTATATCAATTTATTTGAAAGAGAGAAAACAAGTCTTTAATAATGAGAGAGAGGGCAATAGGTTCACGGTTCCTGCCTTTATTACTAGATAGATGACTCCGTTGGCAATGGTAATAAACGTTCGTCCTGGTGTAGTGATAGTGGTGAGGCCACGTCAGTCATATGTCATGTGATTAGTTGTCCATGAATTAATTAATAATTCTTAACAATTTTTGTAAAAAGAGTTGAATAAAATATGATTACAGTTACCTTAGTTGCAAGTATAGAGGCATTCTTTGCTTGCATGATGTTAGTGGTCAACTTATGAAATAAAAATTAGTTGAGGTTCTGTATTTACCACATCAGCTCGACACGTACCTCTAATAGCAACAGCATCACGTTGTTTCTTGGCCTTAAATTTGTTTCACCAATCTGAATATTCATGTAATTTGAAACACATACCACTCGAATATTTCATCTTTCCACATTGTGCGATGGCATCAGAATAGATTATAGTAGTAAATTTCGATAATGTGTTTGCTATATGGAACTGAGTGAAATTATCTATCAGAATTGAATCCATCTAGTTGATCAGCCATCCCTTCACAAGTGCATTTTCAGTTCTTTATTTTATAAAAGTTGCAAGGTTATCAAAATCGAGACTTTAAATAAGATCGTTTCGCTTTAATATAATCATAAAATCGGGATCTTAAAATAAGATCGTAAGATTTTACATACCGATAAATTTTATAAAGCTTTTTTCAATACCACTAAGGATCTTTTATAAAAAAATTTCTAATATTTTTTCTAAAAAGATTTAGTGCATTTAAAAAAAATTGAATTCTTTTAAATTTTATAAATAAAATCCCTTTATATTTTATAGAAAATTTCACAAAACTATACTTTTTTAAAAGACCTTCAAAAGTTTATAGAAAACTCTGTAAAATTTTATAAAGAACTCTTTCAAATATAGTTAATTACAAAGATATCTTCAAAAGCAAAATCGTATAAGATCGTAAAAAGATCGGGATCTTACTGATTTTAAGATTTAAATCAGAATCTAAATAGAATTTTACTTAAAAAGAACTTTACTTGAGATCGGAATTGTTTGGATGAAGTAAAATCATAGGATTTTAAATTTTAAATTAAAATTTTGATAACCTTGAAAAGTTGGATCGCTAGATAGAGGCTGTAAAAAATCTCCATTAATATGTCAAAGTTCATGTATGAAAAAGATATACATCTCTGTAACTTGGGATCATATAGCATAGTTAGTGCCTCCTAACTTGATATTGATCCATCTAATAAATACATCGTAATCTGCATTCTGATTTTGAGTTGGAGTCTTGGTCAATAAACCCTATGCCTTTTAGGTCGTAAAGTCCCCTAAAACTGAAGCTATATTGTTTTGTTGAAGTGTTTGTTCTATTTTGATTGATGAAATCCAAACCTATGTAAGTTCTTCTAAGTCTAAAGAACTCTCTTTTTCCTAATCTAAATTCACTACAGCAAGCCCCAATCGAGAGAACAGACTCAGACCTGCACAGTTTATTTTAGCCAAACATACAAATAAACTTCAGTCCAGTAGTGATCAGACCTAAGAGAGTGGTCAAGGAGTGCACATGCCTAGAATAGAGCAGCCCACCAGTTCAGGTGTGGCCTAGAATAGAGCAGTCCACCAGTTCAGATGACCCAAAAATGCTGATGGGCGAAAGATGGTGGCAATCTACTGTGCGATGATGACTGTTATGTCGTGGATCTTGCTGATCTTGTTCATTGCGGAGGGATAATCTGCACGGCGGCTTAACGGCCTTGGGTGGGTATACACGGCTGCGTGGTAATCGAAATCGATACCGTCAATTGGAAGACAAAACTCGATGTAAATCTGATATGCTATGGGCGATAAGATCATTACAAAGTCAAGATGATCCGTCGAAATTTGACCGAGAGGTAGCACTAGGTTGTAGAAGCAGTAGCGATCTGGTAGTGAATAAGCACAAGGGAATCGGTTGAAACTGCGGTCAGAGATGCAATTATGAACGGACTGGTCCGACCCATCTGGGCTAAATGCTCTGATCAGGCCGGGCCAATCCGACCAGCTTCTCACATCTAGGTCGCGCGATCCGATTATATTTTTGACTGGGTCCGACCCATTTATTCATTTTATTTTTTTATTTATATAATAAATAAATAAGAATAATTTTAAATTAATTATTGAGATAAATAAATAATAAACATTTTTTATTAAAAATATTTTTATTATTAAAAAAATTTTAATTAGATGTTGAACTGGTTAATTATCAATGTTGACCAGATCAACGGTCGTCATTGATCAGTCAGCATGTATAGTGACTAGACGGACGAGCCCGTATATGAGCCGATAATGTTGGTCCGATACTGCTTGTTGAATCGAGTCGGATCGGCCTGATCATGTTATAGTTCACTATCCAAGCAGGTCAAATCCTGAACCATTGGCTGGATCGTGGATCGGCCCGTCTAGTCTAACCCAAATTTGCACCTCTATTTGTAGTGGAGGTGGTCAGGCATAAGGAATTATGTGTAGAAATTGATCAAGTGCAATCTATTTGTCGGCTATTTTTTTTCGTTCTCCGATAGTGGTAAAATAACTTTTGGATCTAGTCTGGTATGGTAAAGATTGTTGAGATCGAATTTGGTTTGCTTGAAGGTTGTCAAAATCATCTATGTTAAAATTCTGATTTAAATTTTAAAATCTTACGATTTTACATCAACAAAACGATCTTACTTGATACAAGATCTCGATCTTAATCCTAAAATCCTTAAGATCCCAACTTTACTCGATCTTACAATTTCAGCTTATAATAAATTTTCATGAATCAAAAAAGCTCTCGAGGGATCTTGAGTGAAGCTGAAATAGCTAAAGAAGATCAATCGTTCGTTTGTAGTGGGTGCGATTGTGTTTAGTTTATTTCGTGAGAAATTTATTATAAGAACAAAATATTTTGTGTATGATGGTGTTTTGAATTATATTTTTTTTCTTTATTTGAGGCGATAGAGACAAATTGTTTGATTACATAAGAAATTAATTTTTTAAACATGATATAAGTATACATTTACAAATAATGATATAATATATAAAGATATTGTGATAATAAGCTAAATGAATATAAAAAATTGTTAATGATATAATTTATCTGAATTACAAATATGAACATTGTTAATTTATTATATTAAGATGAAATATAAAAAAAATATGTATTTAATTTTCAGCAATTTTAATAAATATTATCTAAATTTTTAAAAGTATTAAATAAATTTAGAAAAAAATTATCGATAAGTAAGATATTACGATCTTACTTAAGCTCCCGATTTTACGATCCTACACAAGCGAAACGATCCTATATAAAATCCCGATTCTTACAACCTTGGTCAAAATCTTACGAGTGAAATTATACGTGCGCGTTGACATGATCGACGCACAACAAAAACACTTATTTTCTGCTTTGATGCCATATTCAATATACCTATCATTTCAGTCTAAATACGTAATATGAGAATATATATACTAGATATACGAATGTATCATTGTGACATCAAGTCACGCCAACAAAGAAGACATCGCCCGGGCTCGGTTCATCGAATTCTTCATCAAATCGATCCTCTGTATCCTTTCTAGGATTGCATTAAAATATTGGATTGTGATGCTGAGAGGTTTTGTAATTAATCATGCCGAAGGCGAAATGTGAGGCTACATTCATAATCAGGGGATTCTATAAGTTGAAGTTGAATGAACTGGAGAAGGAAGAAAACTTCGACATAATTCATGTGGCAAGGTTTTTCTTATTTGATTTGAAGAAGTTTTTGTCTGAGTCTCAGAGCAAAAACATGCATTGGTTCCAATATAATGCCAAATACATGTATGTTTTTCACACAGTTACATAAAAGAATCAGCCTTTGCGTATTACATTGATTATACACACTTCTACTAAACTATAACGTGTAAATTAACAAGCCACCAGATCTTTCAAACTCATAGTTGTTTTTTCTTTTTTGGGAAGACATGTTGAAAATGGAGATATCTGAATGGTTTTCGCGGCACAAACACTTCTCGTGGCAGCAGTGACAATTACAATCTGAAATATTAATTCTTTCTACCATAGCCAATTTGCAAACATGTCAACAGCACAATCCAACTCTACAGCACATCAGCATCTACTAATTCATTGATAAAGAACCAAGGAATTTGATTCAAACTCAACAACAGCCACCATAACAACAACAATAGTCAAAATCTTTCTACAGTTTTCCAATTCTACATCTTTTGATTTTCTACAGCCGCCAAATCGCCACGTAATGAATCTCTATCTGACATCAACCGCTACGTTGGCGTTCCGTGATGATCTCTCTCGCCGGCAGCCGCTTCACCGCGTTCCAAATCCGGCTCTCCGCCGCAGTAGATCCTCAAATCACCCGACAACAACCGCTTCAACGACCCAATCCTCCCACGAAAAAGCTTACTCCCACCCCCGCTCGTTCCTTCCGGCTCTGTTTCTAACCTTCTAGAAACTTCATTTCTGATTTCCGACCACGGCCGTGACGGCGCCGGTGGTTCTGCAATCAGTGGCGGAGGAGGAGGAGCAGAAACAGGGGAGCGGCAGAGAGGGCAAGTTGAGTGAGAATGGAACCACATGTCTATGCACTCTACATGGAATCCATGCCCACACTGTGGCAAATTTCTCACCTTTTCACTGTCTTCGAATTCGCACAAACAAACCGCACACTCACCAACGGTGTTCATTCCTTTGCCTTCGTTCGAAAAAGAACTGATTGGAATCAGCTTTAAAATGCCAGGATCAAGTCCTCGACAAGCAACAGAGATGTTGTTAGTGTTGTTGTTGCTGCCATTGTTGAGCTCAACTGCGAAGTTTAACAGTTGTCTTCTGCGGCGACGGGTAGTCGAAGTAGCAGCAGCGCGGCGGAGGAAATACCACCGTGCGTAAAGATGAATGACGAGAACAAACAGAACGATGGAGAACAGAGCAAGGATTGAACTCAGCATGATTTTCCCACTCAAAGCGTACCCACGCGGGGGAGCAATCACCGCCCCTCCTCCGTCGCCGCTGCTGTTAGCAGTAGCATGCAACCGGCTGCTTCCACTAGCACCACCCCCACCGTTACCGATCGGTTCCATTGATTTGGTTCAAACTCCGGTGCGGGTTTCGTGAAGCTATAAAGAGCTATTGTAAGCTTCAGAAGTACATGGTTTTGCGAAGTTGTTGAACTGAACCTGATCTCGTAAAAATTTATAATATTTTTAGTGTCACCGTTGAGTGTGGGTTCAGTTGGGGACCAAATACAATTTTGGCGCGTTAAAGTCAGCAACATGACTAAACTACCCCTTTAAGGAAATATCTATTCTACTTTAATGGTCTATGATAGGAGGGTATATTGGGAATTGGAAAAGTTGTTTTGGGTAGCTTGGCCCGCCACGCCGTGACGGATACGATAGAGAGAGCGATTTGAAGGGATAAAGATGGATAGTGAAGCAGCAAATAGCGGTATTTCAATTTCTGAATTTGGAAACGACTTCCGGAAGCAGAAGTGGTTTCGTTTCTAGTTTCCCTTGAGTCACCTAAATCTTATTTTCTTTATCCATATTTTAGTTCAAATTATATAACGTATTTCAATTTTTTTATTTATATAAAGTTATATTAAATTATCAAATTTTAATTTAAATTTTATTTTATGTATTTCAGTATTATTTTATAAAAACTTTTTTATTGAATTTAGTTTAATAAAAATTATTTTATGAAATTTACTTTAATGCAATTTGAACACTCTTTAGATTGACTTTAGAGGAATTTGAGTTTTAATTATGGAATATTTCAGAGTGTGTATAAAAAATTTTAAATTAAAAATATTTTTATTTTATTTAAAAAAAGCGTTCTATTTTTTATTGAGAAAATAAAATAGTAATATAAAATTTTTCGACATAAAATTTTTAAATAACTTTTTTGAATTTTATAAAAGTTTTATAACTTTAAATAAAAAAAAGTTTTTGAAAAGTTTAAAAAAGATTAGCTGAAACACTATAGAAGTTCCATGGAAATGTTTCTAAACAATGGGTAGAGGTCTGATTCCTAGAGGAATCATCAGGGCAGAAACGCAACAGAAGTCAGTGTTATCACTTCACTGTCATTGTGGCATCTATACATTTTTATAAATATTTATAATATAGAATTTTTTTAAAATAAAGAATATTATTTTTTTAAAAAATAAATTTTATTTTTTTATTTTCAAAATAATAATAAAATATATAATAAAAAGATTTTATTAATAAAAATTTTTATATTTTTTAAATTTTTAAATAACTTTTCTAAATATTTATATATTAAAAAATATGAAATTAAAAATTAAAAAGTTTGTTAGAAAAACATAAAACCAAACACTGTTTGGGATTGCTTACCAAAAACTTTTTTTTAACTTTTCTTCATTTTATATTTTTCAATACATATTTTATATATATATATAATTTATTTAAAAATTTAGAAAGTGTAGAAAAATTCTACGTAATGAGATCTTTTTATTGCATATTTTTATTATTTTTTTAGAAGTAAAAAAATAGAACTTATTTTTTAAAAAAAACAAAAATATTTTTTATTTCATAAAAATTTTATTTCATAAGCAATTCCAAAACACTTTGGTTGGTAAACGGATTTGGATGAATGAAATCAATGAATCTGATTGAGTCGCAATCGCAATTTGCCAAAGCAAGTTTAGTGTAGATTGGAAATGGATTCCAGTTTTGGAATTTTGTTCTGTTGGATTTTTCGAGTAACTAGTTTTCTTCAAAGTCCGAACATGCATGTTGTGTGCTTTTGTTGACTCCAGGAATTTAATGCTTTTTGAGTAGTCCAAACCTTAGAATGTTTTTTATATGTTTTTTTAAATATTATAAAAATAAGTAATAGAATTTTATACAATTTTTTTAAATATTTTTTAATTAAATAATTTATATAAATATTATAAAAATTTTATTAAAAATATAAAATAAAAAAGAGTATATGTAATTCATACACCGAGTAGTAGAAATCCAAATTAGCTTTCTCCTAGCTGCGGAACATTTCATTTGGACAAGGGAAAGAAAAAATAAAAAAGAACTATCATCGTTATCCCTAAAACCTGTGAGCAATTCATGAAAACATATTTGGAAAATATATATATCTAAAGTTTTGGATAAGGGATACTGAGCTTAATAACATGTTGTATCTTGTATGTGTATAATTGGGTCAGGCATGTCGGTATTTTGATATAATAAAAAATGTTATCTCATAATTATCTCAATTTCCTAAAACAAAAGTATTATACATAACATAGGATTCTTTTTGTGGTTAATGGGATTGTACCGACAAATCAAATAGTAAGTAGTGTGCCATGACGCCCTATCGCCAAGCAATTTTGAATTTGAAGAAACGCAAAGACACTATTTAGCGGGCGGTTAGTTGCGCATTTTTCTAACGTTTTTTTTTTTATTTTTTATTTTATATTTTTTAATATATATTTTATAAGTATTTATAAATTTATTTAAAAATTTAGTAAATGTAAAAAAATTCTACGTAATAAAATTATTTTATTAGATATTTTTATTATTTTCTTAAAAGTAAAAAAATTAAAATTTATTTTTTAAAAAAATAAAAATATTTTTAATTTAAAAAAATTCTATTTCATAAGTGATTGGCTGACACTATCCAAATAGCTCAAAAAGTGCGTCCATTGCGGGACTGTTTGACATTATTTATTTTAAAAATAATTTTTTAAAATTTTAAATTTATATTTTATTAATATATTTGTATAAATATTAAAAATTTATTTAAAATTTTAAAAAATATAATAAATTTTTAGATAATAAATTTTTTTTATTTTATAACTTTTTAGATTAAAAAATTTTATTTAAAAAATATTTTCAAACGACCTTTGATCGTGAGCATAAGGATCCGTTTGGAATATGGATAGGCATTGGCAATAATGGTGAAGTTAACAGATTTTCCATCCTTACCCATATTTACTAAATCTTCATTAAAAAAAATAATGGTGAACTGTTACTCATCATCTTTACTATTCTGTAGTTAAATATGTACCCACAAAATTCGTAGGTACACATGGTGACACAAAGGGAAGCAATTTTGCTTTCCTTTTTGTCCTTTTATTTATTTATTTTATATCTAATTTTATATTTAATTTAATTTAATATAAAACTTCAATTCATATTTATTTTTTATTTAATATTTTTAAATTAATACATATTAATTTTTTATTATAATAATTTAATTTTTATATTTATTTAATTTTAAATTAATGTTAATTGGTAGAAAAAATAATAAAATTATATGATTAGTTTTTATATTTAATAATTGATATAATTCTAGATTAATATAAAAAAATTAATCTAAAATTTATATTAATAAAATTTATTTAAAATTATATTAATAAATTAGTTAAAGTTATATTAATATAAATAATATTAATATAAATAAAAAGGATATTTGAATTTTTTATAAAAAAATTACTTTTATTATTTATTTATTTACCTATCTATCCAAACATAATTAATTTATTTATTTTTATTATATATCGAAATATCGTAAGATTAATTAACTATTTTTTTTCTATCTATTTTTTTACTGTTATTTTTTATCTATAAATTCAAACATACACTAAATGGGGAAGATGTCATGGGCAGGCTAAGTTGGGCCAAAATCCACAATAAGATGGCACCAATAAAAAATCTAAACAAATCCATATCCTAAAATGTAGAAACTTGTCTAAAATATCTCAGATATTGTGAGAGAACATTCCAACAAAACATTCTTCGCTGTTTCAGTAAAGCAATCCTGCCGTACATTAATGAGGCAGAGAAATATCGGAAAGAACTCCAATTTGAAAATCATTAATAAGTTGTAATATCGAGCTCGTGAAAGCATTTAAGTATTTAAGAATTTATTTTAAATACACCGAGCTTTAATATTTTTTTAAATTTTAAATTCGATCACTTTACGTATTTATTTGTCACTGTAAATTTTATTTTTATTTTCACACTTAATTTTATTTTTATCAAAATTTAATTTCAAATTTGACTTCACTTGCTTTAAATTTTTTTCGAATTCAATTTTTATCAAACTTTAATTTTATAAAATATAATTTTACAAAATTTAGTTTTATAAAATTAGTTACGTGTATTTAAAATATATTTTTAGTAAAACTTGTCTACATCCATACTCTTTTTTCTTCGCTCCGTTCATTCGTATTTTTTGGAAATTCTCTAACAGGTAGTTCCCAACTTAGCAAAAGTTATATAAATATCTACGGATATTATTGAAATTCGTCCCATGACCTCCTGCAAACCTCTGTCAAAAAATTAGAAACAAACCAAGTAATCAAGCTTCGTGCACATTGATCAAACCTCATTCGGATCAAATGAGTGATGAAAGGTGAAAGTAATCAATTAGGCCAACTTCATTCAAATTTTATCTACTGAATCAAGAACTCGTATAAGAGTGCATTGTTTTTGCTTTAAAAGAGAATTTTTTAGAAGTGAATTATTAAAAACAGTATTGTTAAAAGTGAATCGAATTTTTATATTATTTTTGTAATAGAAAATGAGTTGAAAGTAAGTTTTTTAGCAACAATTTTTATATTGAAAGGTTTAGCACTATTTCTTCAAAAAATTTTTAGCAACAATAAAGTCCACAGTCATCTGCTTATTTCCTTATCCATCTCTTTCAAGGCCTAGCAAAGTCTTATAGGCCGTTTTGACAGTTTGTTTTGATTGCTTTTTCATTTCGTTTAAATTTTTACATTTTTTAATAAGCTCTGTGCAAAGTTTCTTATTTAAAGCACAACGATCCCTTAAAGCAAGCTACAAATTGCTCTAATTTTCCAGTTGTTAACAGAGATGAAGGTCCTCTTAACCCTGTGGTAGAAACCGAGATCTAACAACATCGAGGCAGCCTGGGGCAGAAAGCAATAGAAAAGAAGCAAACTATTGCAGAACATGGTTTCATGCCAAGATAACACAAATTTTACTGCAGGTATTGAAATATCAATAACTCAAATCATGAATCAAATACCTCTGTACTGAAGTTCAATTACATTCTATTTAGAAAGAAATAGAGTATTGTTTCTTTTTAAGTCATTGAAGTTTTTGAATAGTTTCTACAAATATTTTCTATAATATATTGGCAGACCCAGTGGATCATTAGTGCCCGGGCCTTATGCTGTCGTTAAACCTAGGCTGCCGATCATGATTAAGGAAACTTTTATCCAAATTGAGTTCAAAATCATGACCCGCGGAAAAACCACAACTACTTATAATGTATATCTCTACTATAATATTACAAAATAAATAATATTATTTATAAGTAATGATGCTTAGATAAGTTGTATCCACTATAAGAGTATATCTACTAATAATTTCTCTAATCAAGTAGGTTTTATTCTAAATCAATTGTCAATAGATGTTAGTGTGCGTTTGGCAGTTCGTATTTCAAAAATTTCTTTCCAACTTTTTATTTCATATTTATTTAATATTTTTTATAATTATTTAATAATTTAAATTTACATAATAATAATTTATTAATATTTATTTTTATTTTTTTTGATAAAAAATAAAACTTATTTTTTAAAATTTATTTCAGAAAAATATTCATAAACTTAGACTTATGGATTTGAATATTTTTTGGCACTGCTTATCAATTTTTCTTCATTTTACGTTTTTTAATACATATTTTATAACTATATAAAAAATTTATTTAAAAATTTAGAAAGTGTAGAAAAATTCTACAGAGTGAGATCTTTTTATTACATATTTTTATTATTTTTTTAGAAGTAAAAAAAATATAGCTCGTTTTTCTAAAAAAGATAAAAATATTCTTAATTTCAGAAAAGCTCTATTTTATAAACACTCCCAAACGTCCCCTTATTTGACTCCACAAATTGTACTCTTCTTAAGGAGTAATACTATGGGTTGTGTTTGGGATTGCTTATGAAATGAAATTTTTCTGAAATAGAGAATATTTTTGTCCTTTTTAAAAAATAAGTTTTATTTTTTTACTTTCAAAAAAATAAAAATATGTAATAAAAAAATTTCAATATGTAAAATTTTTTTACACTATCTAAAATTTTAAATAAAATTTTTAAATACTTATAAAATATATATTAAAAACTATGAAATGGAGAAAAATTAAAAAGCTGCTTATGTAGTTATATATCTTTATGCACTGTTATTGTAACTTTTTTTTTTGTTTACCGTTGGATGGAATAAGATACATTCAGGTGTTTAAAATAGGCGACGGACATATTTGACACTCCATTTCATTTAATTTTATCACTTTATTTAAATATCTTTCAATAAATCATTTGATATTATTTATTATTATTTTAAAATGAAATAATATAAATTTGTTTTCAAAAAACTTCAAAACTCATAAAGAAAATTGGAGGATTATAAAACAAGACAAATTTCTTCTATTTATTTGCAAATATGAACTCCCAATAATAATATTGCTAAAACCAACCCCACATAGTTTGTATTAGCAAATGTAGACCCCTTTGATGCTCTTTCTCTCAATCTCTTATTCTATATTATATTCTTTTACGGTAAAGTGTCTACTTATGGGTACACATGTAATATTTAAGAGCAAATTTATTATATTTAGGAGACGATTCGGAAGCACTTTTAAAATAAAATTTTTTGAAATAAAAAAATTTTATTTTTTTGAAAAATAAACATTATTTTTTATCTTCAAAAAACTAATTAAAATATACAATAAAAAGATCTCACTATATAGAATTTTTATACCTTTTCTAAATTTTTAAATAAATTTTAACTACTTATATATAAAATTAAAAATTAAAAAATTACTATTTTAATAAGCTAAATTAAACAGCGCTTTAATAGGATCTCTCAGTTAATAAACTTTTGAGATTTAACTAAACGATTAAGTTAATTTTCTGAAAGCTAGTTGTTTATTTTTACAATTAACTTTTGTATATATAGTTGAGCATGTAGATCTAACTAACGTATGCTTGAATTATTAACATATTGTAAATAATTATGAAACGAAAATCAGCCTTTTTTATAGAGAACTGACAATATTTTATCTCCCGTTAAACCTTCAATAAGTGAAAACATTTAGAAAATATTTGAGATAATTTATTTTAAAAAATGATTTGAAGCGAAAAATATTTCTAAATTTTTTTTAAAGTAAGTTCTTTTATTTTATTTAAACAAATTATAAAAATAAATACCACGTAAAATTTTTTGCATATTTTGAAATTTTAAAAAATTTCTATAGATATTTTTTAAATTTATTAAAAAACTATAAAATAAAAATTAAAACAAAAAAAAAAAAAACTTCGAACATCCTTACAAATACTTAGAGATAGTATCTTCCTAAACAATTTATTTATATATCCTATCCCAAAAGTAAGCAATTAACTCCTAAAAAGTTATTTAATCTCTTAGTTAATCTTTATATGATACTCCATTTAAAAAAAAGATATTGTATACACCTATCCCGGTAATAAAATCTACGAATATAAATACACACCGGTGTTAGTTGTTGTGTTTATAATTATTAAAATTGAGTTTGAAAGTAATTTTTTAGTTTTAAAATATAATTTTTAGGAATTTTTTTGCAAAAGAACATTAAGTATAGTATGTTTGTTACTTTTTATTGAAAGTGTATTAAAATAAAATTTTTAGCAGGAAAAACTAAATTTCAAGCATATATAAACATGCTCAAAGTGATCCAAATTTCAATTCTAGAGACGGTAATTAAAGTTTGGAGAAAGGGAAACACGCCATTATTTACCATCGACGCTAGCGAACATAGGCAACAACTCCTAACATAGAATGACAAAAATTGTTAGCCCACTAACTCCTAACATGACAACGATAGGTGTCAAACACCAATATCTTAATTTTTATTTTGAAAAATATTTAACATTTTAAAATAAATTAATTATATAGGTTTTTTAATTTAGAAATTATAAAAAATTCACTATTTTATGGATTATATATAGAGTTTTTATTATTTTATTAAAAAGCTTGAGCACTTCTTATTTCTTAGTAAAATTTGTATTCTAACGTATACTTAAGGAGTATTTAAAAGTACTTACTAATAATAGCTTTTAAAATAAAAATATTTTATCTATTTTGAAAATAAGTTTTCATTTTTTATTTCAAAAAAAATAAAAATAAGTAATAATAATTCTTAAAAAGTAAATTTTTCTATTTTTTAAATCTTTAAATAAATTCTATATAATATTATAAAAATTTTATTAAAACAAATAAAATTGAAAAGTTGATAAATGATTTTTAAAATGTATTACCAAACAGGTATTTAGGAAATATTTAGAAGCGATTATTAAAAAAGGGTTTGTTGAAAAAGATTTTATTTTTAAATTTTTAAGAAATAAATCTATTTTTTATTTTAAAAATAATAAAAATAATATTAATAATAAAATTTTAAAATATATTCTAAAATTTTTTTTAAAATCTATAAAATATTATATAAATTTTATTAAAAAATATAAAATAAAAATTATAAGTTCTCTAGAACATCCAGTGCGTTTGGCGCAGCTTATAAAAAGCTGCTTATCAACTTTTCTCTATTTCATATTTTTCAATATATATTTTATAAATATATAAAAAACTTATTAAAAATTTAGAAAGTGTAGAAAAATTTTACGGAGTGAGATCTTTTTATTACATATTTTAATTATTTTTTGGAAATAAAAAAATAAATCTCATTTTTTAAAAAAAATAAAAATATTTTTTATTTCAAAAAATTTCTATTTTATAAATAATTCCAAGCGCCTCCTTAATCTTTCATCAAAAGCTAATGTCTTTCTAAAGACAAATCAATTTTGAGAAAGCAAAGCAGTCTTATCAACCTAATTGTGAGGGAGCGTTTGGTGCAGCGTATCAATTTTTTCTCATTTTATATTTTTTAATATATATTTTATAAATATATAAAAAATTTATTTAAAAATTTAGAAAATGTAAAAAAATTCTACGGAGTAAGATCTTTTTATTGTATATTTTTATTATTTTTTTAAAAATAAAAAAATAAAATTCATTTTTTTAAAAAAATAAAAATATTTTTAATTTCAGAAAAACTTTAGTTTATAAGCAGTTTCAAACGCCCACTACTATAAAAGAAACTACCCAATCATTAAGATAACTCACTAGCTATTAATCTAAGTTATTTTCCATTGTGAAGATTCTTTTCAAAGATTCTTCCTGTTTCAGAGACAAAATATTTTGGACTTCCAATTTGCTATGATCTGAATAAGAAAGAAAGTAAGAGTACGCAATTTATATTCGGTCAAATCCATAGATAACGAAGAAACCGCCCTCCCTTCCCAAACAAATAAAAAAAGAAAAAGCAAAAAAAAATTAATATGGAAACATTAGTACTTATAAAATAAAATTTTTTATAATAAAAAATATTTTTATATTTTTTTTAAAAAATTTATTTTTTAATTTTCAAAATAATAAAGTATGTAATAAAAATATCTTATTTTATATAAAATTTTTCTATATTTTAAAAATTTTTAAATAAATTTTTTGAATACAAAATATATATTAAAAAGTATAAAATTAAAAATTAAAAATAAACGTCTATAAACGCTCAGCCAAACGCCCGTAGTGTGCAACTCATGAGTTTCCCCATCTCTGTTCATCATGGGTGCGTTTGGTGCGGGTTATGAAAAAATAATTTTTAATTATTTTTTATTTTATATTTTTAAATATATATTTTATAAGTATATAAAAAATTTATTTAAAAATTTAAAAAATATAAAAAATTCTACGGAATGAAATTTTTTTATTATATATTTTTATTATTTTTTTGAAAATAAAAAAATATAACTTATTTTTTTAAAAAATAAAAATATTTTTATTTTAAAAAAAAATTATTTTATAAGTAATTCCAAGCGCTACTAATCTCTCTTAGTGGGTTCAACACCTTCCTTTATTTTTGTTTTTGTTTTATTGATGGACAGAAACGATGCACAACTTTTGTAGATATAAAAATTTCCATATGTAGCCCTGCTCATAATTCAATTTCCATATGTACATATAAAAATTATAAATTAAAATATATTAATACAATTCAACTCAATGAGAATAAATTTTTATTTAGAAATTTAATTAAGATAACAAACAATAACTGTATATAAAATAAAATTTTTTTAATTTTTTACTATTTTAATCGAATGATCGGATAAATATCTATTCGTAATCGGATAAGTATTTCCAATCATAAATTAAAAAAAAGAACTTAAAATAAAAAAAGTGTTTTATCTCTCTCTATATAGGAAGTGTTTGTGAATACTTATAAAACTTATTTTTATAAAATAAAAAATATTTTAATCTTATTTTGAAAAATAAATTTTATTTTTTGATCTAAAAGTATAATTAAAATAAATAATAATAAGATATTACAATATAAAATTTTTTATAATTTTAAATTTTTAAATAAATTCTATATAATATTATAAAAATTTTATTGAGAAATATAAATTAAAAAATTAAAGAATACTTTTCCAAAATGATCTCCCAAGTGCGGCCATATACGGATGCCCTAACGATACGAACCGACGAATAAATTGCAAATACTATTGCTAATGAAGACATAAGAATGCCAATATTCTAATTCAAATTAAATTTTCAACAAACTTCGCATTCCTTTTTCCATCCACGTAGAGTACTACGTTTCAATCCAGAAAATAGTCAAAATATGTGTGTTCAAAAACATTAAGTTCATATTTGGAGAACTTTTTTTTTCAACTTTTTATTTTATATTTTTTAATAAAAATTTTAAAATATTATATAGAATTTTTTTAAAATTTTAAAAATATAAAAGAAATTTACGTCGTAAAATCTTCTTATTAATTATTTTTATTATTTTTAAACTAAGAAAATAAAAAACTTATTTTTTTAGAATTTTTAAATTTAAAAAAAAAAATTTTTTTTTAATAAACACTTTCGAACGTCACCACCAGAACATAAATAATTTATAGTTTATCGTTACATTCTTTTGCAAATGAATGTATTAAAAAGTCAGCATAATTTGCTGAGTTACAATAATTAGCCTAATAAATGACAACCAATTGCAAAAAATACACAGATTTTATTCTACCAAAGGAAATCATTAATTTTCCATTCTTTTGAAACCACTCAACTTATTCTACGCTCTTCTTATAAACTACCTTAGATTGAAGGATAAAAAAATACGATCTTCTGAGTTCAACATGGGTCGAACTTTACCTTAGTTTTTACGGTAAAAATTGATAATCTAATCCTAATTCAAGCTTTAGATTTTTAAAGTAATTCATTTATAACATACTTTATTGGTGTGTTTTTTTAATTTTTAAGTATTCAATTTTTTTATTTTACTAAAAAGTTAGTTTTTACTCATATTTAGCTACACAAAAATGCAAAAACTAAAAAATTAATTTATAATAACTCACTTTTAAATAATTAATTTCTAGTAGCTTATATTTAGTCTAAATAGCTTATTCTAATCTAAAAGAACACACTCTATATCAAATTATGATTTTTTAAATTGATATGATTTGTTTTATTGATTTAAATGAGACAATGAGTTAGATATTGGTGAATTTACTAATCTTGAATTTACAAAATAGAGACTATTAAGGCCCTGTTGAATTTACTAATCTTGAATATCATGCATAATACTGTAAAATTAGTTTATTTTACAAAATAGTTTATGTAAAATTTTTTCTTTAGGAAAAAGTTATTTATAAAGAAATAGTTTATATTACAAATAGTTTGTAAGCTATTTCAAATACGGTAGCTTCCAGAAAGGACCAAAAAGTAAAAGAATCTAAAAAGAAAATTCGCCTGCCAACCCACGCATCCGCACTTCATTATTTTAATTCAGTCCTTCATTCCTTTCCTTATTTTGAGTTTTTCTTTCCTTTAATTTAAAAAAAACAACACTACGATAAACTCCTCCCACGATAAAATCACGACTTTCTCAAAAGATAAAGTCGAAAATTTCTTCTAGTAACTAAAGGTGAGACTAATGACAGGTTCATTTTAAAGTGATTTTGATACCTTTGAATTACGCGAGATGAGAAATAATACGGGATGTGAAAATTATTATCGGTAAGGAGTGGTGATTATTATTTAGAAGAGAAAAAGAAGGACGTATAGAACAAGTAACATATTGATTTTGTTATACTGCGAATTAGAGCCGTCTGAAAGTGCGTTTTATTTTATTCTAATAATTGTATATTATTTAAATTTTTTTATAATATATTTAATAATTTAAAAAATATTAAAAATTTTATAATAAAAATTAGTATTATTTATTTTCACTATTTAAAATTAAAGTTAATTTTGAATTAACCAAAAATATTTTCGTTTTAAATAAATTTTTTAAAGATAATTCTGAGTAATAAATAGATCTGCGGAGTGCGTTCGGTATTACTTTTTCAAATAATAACGTTTTATTTTTTAAATTTATATCTTTTTAACATACTTTTTATAAATATTTGAAAAAATTATTTAAATAATTTACATAATAAAATAGATTTATTATTTATTTTAATTATTTTCTTAAGTCAAAAAAATAAATTTATTTCTAAAATAATAAAAATCTTTTTTATTTAAAAAAAATTTTATTTTAAAAAGTACTCTCAAACGTTTTCGAACTAGTTTACAACGTGGGTTTTTTTTATAGCGTTTGAAAAACGTTTAAAACTTTTTTATAATAAAAAATATATTTATTTTAAGAAAATAATTTGTTTTTTTAAAAATTAATAAAATAATTAATAAAGTTTATAATATAATTACTTTGTATTTTTAATTTTTAAATAAATACTGTAAATATTATGAATATTTTAGTAAAAATGTTTTAAAAAATCTATAATAAAAACTCCTAAAGTAGAACCAAATATGTTCTATATTATAGAGTACTTTTTTAGTTAAAAAACAATTTTGAATTATTTCTTAAAATTCTTTCATAACTACTTTCTTTATAATTATTATTATTTTTTAATATTATGTTTTCACAAAATTATTTCTAAAAAGTTATTATTGTCAAAAACTCTTACCTTATGATGTGATATGATACGAATTGTATTGTGACATCAAAATCTAGTTCGAAAAAGAATTTAGTTATATTATGGAAAGTCTTTTCATTCTCTTTCAAGTGCGCATTTTCTTTGTCCTGCATAGATGAAATAAAAGATTACCAACTTGAAATGAATTCTTGAAATAAACTTATTTTGGGAATTCCTTTCAACCCTTAAAAAAGTTTTTGCGCTAATGCTCTAGTTTTTGACTTAAAAGGTCTTGGATATTAGACTATTTGCTCAAACTAACTTATAAAATACGTTTGAAATTGTTTATAAAATAGAATTTTTTTAAAATAAAAAATAAAATATATTTTTTTATTTTTAAAAAAATAATAAAAATATGTAATAAAAAAATCTTATTATATTGTAATTTTTTATACTTTTTAAATTTTTAAATATTAATAAAATATGTATTGAAAAATATAAAATTGAAAATTGAAAAATTTTGTCGAAAAAAAGTAAAAACAAATGCACCCTTTGAGAGGATACATAAATTGAATCGTAATATAAAAATTAAATTAAAATTTTTTTATAAAAATATAGGTACCTGTTTAGAAATTTTTAGAGATGGGCTAATTGATTGGCTACCTGTTTATAAAAATTTGAAGTACAATAAAAGATCAGTTTAGAATTGCTAACTAAATATGTGTTGATATCCGATGTTGCTTAAAATAGAAGGAGATAAGAAGTTGGATCAGTGTCGCGTCTACTCGCAGTTGTCGTCTGCATCTCATCTCTAAGTCTCTTATGGCTGAAATATGTGCTATTTTTTTGAAATATCTTAGTAGGTCTTCAACTATCTCATCTTTTAACATATAAGTTCTTCTTAATTGAGTTATAATTTGCTTTTCTAGTAGTATTAATTGTAGGAGCTCAGCAATTTCGTTGTGCATTTTCTTGCCCACTTGCAAAAATATTGTGTGGCCCTTAGAAAGTCAAACTGAATCATTGGCGAGAGGGTAGAAAGGACTTAAAAAATTTCACACTGAAATTATTGATTGGCTTGATGATCTATTCACAAGTGTATAGTGCTCCAATAAAGCTTGGGTTTGCTGGGTCTCATTTTGTTAGCGTCAGTGCGTGAACTTATTTTTAATACAATGTGCTTAAGAATTTCATCAGGACCTCCAACTTATTGCTAAAATCCTAGTAAGCTTAATTATTATAGCTTCTTTGTCTCATATTTTTTGTTGTGAATTGGATTAACTGTTGAAAATTTTGTTATTACTATGATAATCCAACTCTGCTCAAAAGTTTTTGCTTAAATATAATTTGTATAATTTTTTGAAATCGTCACTAAAAGTGCAAGATGGTCAAGATTTTTGCTCAGATTATTTTTTATTAGTAAGTAGCAGTGAAGTAGTCGACTATCGAATTCTATATTCTCATTTGTTCGCTGCTTAATACTCTATTTTCGACCCTTAGGTAAGTTTTTATAAATGAATAAGGTCTCGTACACTTTAGCTAGCTATTCTTCGATTAGTATAGATAAAACTTCTTCTTATGATGTACCTGATTGTTTGTCTGCTATACTTTCTGTTTGATAGTCACAACACCTCACATAGTTAACTTCTTGGCTGATTTTTAATTTAACGTCTACTTTATGATGAAAGTTATCGACTGACTGAGTAGCGACTAATGTGCTCTATGTTATGAATAAGTGAGCACTCAGGAGCATTTTTGTTGGCTAGTCTCAAAGCTCATTTTCATGTTTCATTAATAAATACCACATCGTCTATTGTCATCCATAATCAGTAGTGACGAATGCTTAAGGAGGGCGTTTAGCATTGTATTTGGTAGCATTTCAAATGCTCCACTTTATTTCGTAGTTTTCAATAAATTTTTTATAAATTTATTAATATATTAAAAATATTTTATATTGTATGATTTTATATTATTTATTTTTTTAAAATTTAAAAATATTTTTTATTTAAAGTACTCCCAAACCTCTTAAGTTTATTTTAGAAATATAAAAAATCAATAATTATTTAGAATTTGCTATCACCAAAGCTTCTTCGGGTTATAATATTTCAATTTAATTAGAAGACTTCTCACTTTAGGCTATATTTGCCGTACCTTATAGAAGGTGCTTATGAATTTTTCAAGTACAAAATTTCATTCTACAGTGTTTTGAAAAATTATTTTAAAATTTGAAGAGCATGCATGAATTATACGTTATCAAAAATTATATGTATAAATTTTGTTTCAAAAAATTTATAATAAAATTGCATTTGGTAGTGTATATCAAAAATAATTTTTTAATTTTTTTAATTTTACATTTTTTAATATATATTTTATATTTAAAAATTTAGATAGTGTAGAAAAATTTTACGTAATAAAATTTTTTTATTACATATTTTTATTATTTTTTAAAAATAAAAAAATAAAACTCGTTTTTAAAAAAATAAAAATATTTTTATTTAAAAAAATTTATTTTATAAACAATTTCAATCACATTCTAATAATTTTTTAAAAAGCTCTATTTTTTTAGCCATTTTAAATGCGGTCTTAGAATTAGCGCCGTTGAAAGTTTTACTTTATGGATTGTGACATTTTCATATTTTAATCAATACTTTCTTATTATTTCAATACCCATTATAACGAGTCTTGTTGTTTATAACTTCTGGCGATATCAAACGTCTATTATTTCGTTGTTTTCTCACTTCTTGCTTGAGATGTTCAATAAAACGTTTGATCATGAGTTTATACAAGAAAAAGGAAAAAAAGAAAACTCTAACTCATCAAAAGTCACGAGCGAACGTGATTGATACGTTACTTACAACTTCAGCTTTTGCTTTTTAAACACGAGAATAAGTTCTCAGCTTTATTCAGAGACCTGCTACCTTAATTATAATAATAATCTATTTTTACGACTTCGATCAGCTTTTGCTTGTTATGTAACTTGGAGCTCTTTTTTTTGGTGTAAAATTTTATTTACAACTCAACTAAGCCTCTACGTTAAGCGTGATAGGGAATATTGTTTTAACAAAATTTACGGAAATCAATAAAAATAGCATGTAAATTTCTCTCTTTATATTAACTGCTAAAATATTATCACTACGCTGTGGCTTTGAAAGCTGGACTCAACTTCAAGTAGCCACGTAATATTGATTAACATTTTTAGTCATGGTAAATTTTCCAATTTTAGTAATAAATAAAACAAAATCGAATTATCCTACACGTGTTTCGAATAACAACACACGAAGTAACCAACCGGGAAATCTACAAATCTTAACTCGCACAACAAATATCACGCTAAACTCAATTTTCTCGTTTTCAAGTTTCTCTCATCTCATTATATTTATATTTAACTCGTGCGAGATAGTGACACTTCATCTCCGACACTGCAGCTGTGGTGGACGCGACTTCGATATTCACCAGATTTAAACCCTTTCCTCTCGAATCCGTCCTCACTCTACTTATCATAGAACTTATCACTGCTCAATGATCAGCTTATTAGCTTATCAATTATAAGCTGGTGACAATCTCTCTGCTGCAAACCGCATCGAAGAAAGCGAGACCAAGTCTCACCTATTTCTAAGCTTTCTTTCATTCGTTCCCAATCTTCCTTTTCTTCTTCTTCTTCTCTCTCTCTTCTCCTGTATCTTGCAACCTTCTCCCTAATGGAAGGAAAAACCCTAGCTCGATTTCTCAAATACCCACCGTATATTTGCTTTTGATCCATCAGTGTTTATAACTCTAGAGCCTCCCGCCAAATTTGGAGCTCTATTTTGCTCGAATTCAGACTTTGTTGGTGCTTTTCTTTTGGAGAGATTAAGGATGTCGTCTTTGAGCAGGGAGCTTGTTTTTCTTATTCTTCAATTCCTTGAAGAGGAGAAGTTCAAGGAGTCGGTTCATAAGTAAGTTTATTTGATAAGATCGGCTGTCAATCTAAGGTTAATTTTGTTTTTCTGTTGATTTATTGTAATTCTTGTTGGTTAGGTTGGAGCAGGAATCGGGATTTTTCTTCAACATGAAGTATTTTGAGGAGAAGGCGCAGGCTGGAGAGTGGGACGATGTGGAGAAGTACCTCTCTGGCTTTACAAAGGTTGACGATAACCGTTATTCGATGAAGATCTTCTTTGAGATCAGGAAGCAAAAATATCTAGAAGCACTTGACAGGTTGAAATTTGCGTTGAGTTTGTTAATTTTTCTTTTGATATTTAAGAAAAAATATTATGTTGACAAGTGGAAGTATGTTTTGGTTAAAAGATTTTGTGTTTGGTTAGTGACAGTTTGTGAACTTCCCTGTGGGATTTATTGTGCAGGCATGACAGGGCAAAGGCAGTTGAGATCTTGGTGAAGGATCTTAAGGTCTTTTCAACTTTTAATGAGGAGTTGTATAAGGAGATTACCCAGTTGCTTACGCTAGATAACTTCAGGTAGTTAATTTAGCCATAAAATTACTCCGTACAGTAACTGTTTACTTAGTTGGCAAGTTCTCTGAACTGGTGCAGTGTTATCCTTTAATTGGTGAATATACAAGTGAGTGTGTTTATTGCTCCATAATTTTGGAGTCGAGTTACATCTTCGTCATGTACTTTTTGAGTGTATGGTTGAGAACATTGAGATCCTCTGATCTTATGATTCGGGGATCTGATGATGTAGAGTTTCTCAATCGCTGTTGCAATAGAAAGTAACCTGTGACGACTCAATCTGCTTAAATCTGTGTAAGAGTGTTGAAAGGCTTAAAGCAGATTGCGTAAAAAATTTTGAAGTATAGGCTAGAGACATGTTATCCGCATCAACAGATATTTAAGTTATACTGAGATATCTTATAGATGGAGAGATTTTATGCACATACATCTTAAATGCATGCATATATTTATGCATGCACATGTGTGTGCATATGCACAGATTATGTGAATATATAGTAGGTATGACATCTTAGGTTACCTTTATTGTGAGCTTCAATTTCTGGATCTGTACCTCGACTGTGATCTATTATATTTCATGATACTTGCAACTGGAAACGAAAAGGTTTGTACCATATTTGATTTTCATCACAATGTCTGTAAATACACTTTTGTGAGAGTATTGGTAATAAATCATACATTTTGGAAATCTAGATAATGGAATGATCTAAATTGGATTATAAATCTAATCTATAATTAAAGAAATTCAAGCCAATTTTGACGTGTGTAACACGTATGTTTGATATGATGCAAATTTTCCTGCTGTTTGTTTTGTATTCAAAGATACAACATAAGGGGAGTATCTGAATTTTGGATTGTAGGCAGCATCAAAGTTTAAGTGGTCACCTTGATGGCTTTGATCTTCCACTTTGAGCTTGGAATTTCAATGAAAACACAATAAGACCAGATTCTCTTTATTCTATTGCCTCTTCCTCTCTTTCGTTTATTAATGCTACCATTATCAACCTTGATCATTCAAAGCTCCGTTTGTTCCTAATTGTGGAGTACATCTTAGCTTTCTTCAGGTGTTATTCCAATTTATGCTTCTTATTCTTAGTATAGTTTGTATTTGTAATATAAAATTTACCTCCATGATTATGCTTCAATATATTGTCTTTTTGACGTCTTCATGTGGATTATTTGGTATACAGAAAAGTTTCTGAGGGAGTATATGCTTTTCTGACTACAGGGAAAATGAACAGTTGTCTAAATATGGTGACACCAAATCGGCTCGTAGCATCATGTTAATTGAGCTTAAAAAATTGATAGAAGCAAATCCTCTGTTTCGAGATAAGTTAGTTTTCCCCACTCTTAAGGCTTCACGACTGAGAACATTGATTAATCAAAGGTATGAAATGTCATAAATTGTTGTATTCTTGGGGCCTGTTTTGTGCATGAGTAGCAAACAAATGTTGCTTAAAACATGTTTATCTTACCCATCTGTAAATAATTTGCTACGTTCTTTCAGTCTGAACTGGCAGCATCAGCTTTGTAAGAACCCTAGGCCGAATCCTGACATCAAAACCTTGTTTACTGACCATACTTGTACTCCGCCAAATGGGGCTCGCGCATCACCAGTATCAATGCCGCTTACAGCAGTACCCAAAGCAGCTACCTATACACCTCTAGGGGGACATGCAGTATGTAGATCCTGTTTTCTTGCTTACTTGTTCGAAGGAAGATGGTATTGCTTATAGATTATGGTTGTTGAATAACCCTTGCTCCTTTCCATTAAAATGCAGACGTTTCCTCCTGCAGCAACTGCAAATGCTAATGCTTTGGCTGGTTGGATGGCTAATGCTGCTGTTTCGTCGTCAGTACAATCTGCTGTTGTCACTTCATCAATATCTATACCACCAAATCAAGGTTTTATTCACCAATTTGTTAAAAGGAGCAATACTTCCTTGCCTTATTTTTTTAAACCCCTGTTACTTCGTTCTGTGATATGCCTTTGTAATTTATTGTGGCTTGTTTTTTCT
This sequence comes from Acanthochlamys bracteata, assembly GCA_019914995.1. Classification (NCBI taxonomy): domain Eukaryota; kingdom Viridiplantae; phylum Streptophyta; class Magnoliopsida; order Pandanales; family Velloziaceae; genus Acanthochlamys; species Acanthochlamys bracteata. The sequence continues at coordinate 3,343,782 of CM034136.1, forward strand.
CATGCAAAAATTAGCAAGGTACTGCTGAAATCACTATAGGGTATGCCGTCATCTTTCTTTTTGGTTGTAGTTTGGGGGATACGTAGTAGGGTCTTTCAACGTAATAAATGTAGAAGTCATAGCCTACTAGACCCTAACTCTGTAAGTATCTTGTTTTTCTCGCTCATCATGCTTTGCTCAAAAGTAAATTTAATCAAATTTGTGACTGTATCTTCTGTAAGTTGCAATATGGCACTAGATAGTTGAGCTTTTGTATTAATCTGGTTGAGGTATTAGGGCGTGTTACAATCGTCCGGAACTCCAATTTTTTCCTCCAGAATTCGAGTTCCAGAAAGTTCATATGTTTCATTTGCATAAAAACTGAGAGCTCTAGTTCCACACACGGAACTTCAGTTTCAACGTTCTTATTTGCACACCTCTAATCCAGTTCCATCTTTCAATTTGCTACTCACTTTCAAAAACAATTGAAACACAAAAACTGAACTCCACTTCTAACCTATTTTTCAAAACACTTTACTTCCTATTTTTCACTTACGCGAAACTCAGTTACGAGCATTTGAAACACACCCATAGCATGTTGTAGTGAAAACTACAATTTCGTTGGGCGCTATAGTGCAAATGCCAAAGTTCTTCTATTGAGAATGATGGTGTGTAAGTTCTAGATAATATGTGGAACTAAGGTTTTTGTTGAACTCTTGGTTCTAGTTAGTTGTGGTGGTTGTGGTGTCGAACTTTTATAGAGTTTCAGCTTGGTTTTTTTTCTATATTGGAATTTCAGTTTTAAAAGTTAATGCTCAAACCTGCTCTTGATTAAGTAGCAAACACCAGATATGGTTAGTCGCTTACTGGGCATTCCATTTATTGGTACTTCCTTTCATTTTCCTGAAGCAGTTTCTATCCTGAAGCGGCCTAGAACTCCTCCAAATGCATTAAGTATGTCCGATTACCAAAATACGGAATCTGAACTGTTGAAACGTATGCGTTCGGGTGCAGTTCCTGCTGATGAGGTATACTCATATGATGGTTTTTGGATATGTATATTGTATAGGGTGTAATGTTTTATGGCCTATCTGGTTTATGTTGTGATTGTTATTTGGCTCCTCACGTAAGCGCTTATTCTTTACGCAGGTCACATATCCTGCTCCTGTTCCACAGGGTTCGTGGTCACTTGATGATTTGCCGAGAAATGTAGCTTGCACTCTGAATCAGGGATCGAATGTAACTAGCATGGATTTTCATCCTTCTCATCATACACTGCTTCTTGGTATCATTGATGATAATGGACCCTATAAGTTAACTAATGCAGTGTCGTCAAATTTTTAAGCTAATAATCTTTCTCTGGCAGTGGGTTCTGGAAACGGTGAAATAACACTCTGGGAAATTGGTTTAAGGGAGAGATTGGTTTCAAAACCATTCAAGATACGTGATATAGGAGCCTGTTCTTCACAATTTCAGGTAGTTTTTGAAATATGAAGAGTGGAGAAGATAATAGGACACTAGGACTTGTTCCCTTTTTTTTTTTTGGTAGCCAATGTGTTTCATTTGCATGTAACTGCACATAAGAACTGTAAATGAAGTATGGAGTTATTTGCTAGTTTTGGCAGTCATTTGTTGTCAACCATGTGCATTCTTGAAATTGAAATCTGTTGCAACTTGTGTCTGTTTTTAATAAATTTCAACTTAATCAGGTTTTCTCTTTTGAGATAAACAAAAACCATCAAGTCTGTAATTACACAAAGATGTTCTTGATTTTGTTTGCATGAATGTCACGTCAGGGTCTAACTGTTCAGTGGTGAATACACAACCATTAATCTCTGCTATCTTTTCAATTTTATCGAACAGGCTTTTATAGTCAAAGATTCCTCAATTTCTATTACCCGAGTTACATGGAGTCCTGATGGAAACTTAATAGGTATTCTTTTATACGCATTGGTTGCAACTTTCGGTGTTCCTTTTTGTCTAACCTGTTGGTTGCAGGAGTTGCATTCAACAAACATTTAGTTCACCTGCATGCCTACCAACCACCAAATGAATTTCGGCAATTGTTAGAGGTACATCATTTAATTTCTGGCTATATGTTGTTTGATGGAACAATTCTTTATGAAAGGTTTGCTATTTCTCTTGCCATGAATCAGATTGAAGCTCATATTGGATCAGTCAATGACATAGCCTTCTCTCATCCCAACAAACAATTATGTGTGGTGACTTGTGGAGATGATAAGTTAATAAAGGTTTGTATTTAACTTCGCTGCATTTAATTAATTTTCTGAAAGATGTTTTAATTGATAATTTGATTTGGTCCCTAGGTTTGGGATTTAAATGGGCGTAAGCTATATACGTTCGAAGGGCATGAAGCTCCTGTATATTCTATATGTCCCCATCATAAGGAGAGTATTCAGGTAACTCATTGTTTTACTTTGAAATTGTCTTCATGGTTTTATGCTGGTACTTATTGTTTATCTATTAGGTGGTGATTTAACTATTTACATTTAGTATTACTTCCGTTTGGCATTTCCTAGGATGAGTTGATATGTTTGTTCCTGTTAAGCTGTGATTGAGCAGTAATAAACCAGTTCAGAATGAGTCTTTTGCATTTTGTGGTTTAATATTCTTTCATCTCTGTATAATGACTGTAGGTTAGCTTTTAGTAGAATTGACGTATGTGCCATAGCGCCAGAGTTAATAAAATATAAAACTTTAGTGAAGGACCAAGCGTCCTTATATTCTACTACTTTCTATTATTACTTTTGCTGACTGTGTGACAAAATATTGCGTAGCAAGCTTGCATGTCTTGATAGGCTTTTGGCTGAAGTGTGGCCAGCATGTTGGTACAGCGCAGAACTCATGCAAAACCTGGGCTCACCCTTCTTATATACCTTAACTTAGTATTGTTGAATTTGGATTTTTCCACGTATTTTTCTGGCTTTAGTGATACAGTTTTTGTTGTTTTGCATATATTATTTTATGGTTCTTACACGTCTAATTTTTTTTAATGACAGTTTAAATCATAGTTACAACTCGAACAATTTGCTGTTTCCCTGCAGAACGAATTGTTCTGCAATTAATTCGTCAGTTCCCAAATAAATTGTGAGATTCGCGACTTCTACGAACTATTTGCGAGTAAAAGGACTGAAGACCAAATGAGAGCTGAATAAAAAAGACCTATTTTTCTCATCAGAGATTAGTAATGTTCACATGATGAAGTTGTCGACACGTGAGAATTAGTTCTTTTTTATTTAAGAGGCTGTGAAATTAATTCTTGTTTCTTTCTTTTAAATGAATTGGTTCCTTAGTTTTATTAGCTTTAAATAAAAGGAAAACAGGGACTTTTATATTAAACGATGACTTTTTTGTGTTGAAGAATTGAGTTTATCGTCTACTACTTAAATATTTTGGCCATATCTAGTATGTTGAACAATAATTAAACTAAAATCATCTTATTCGTGAAGTATTTTCTAGTAACTCATTTAGAATTTCTACCCAACTTGTACCGAATTTCATTGAAGTCTGAATTTGACGACATTGCCAAATTCTTCCGTTATTGCGAACTTGTAACTATGGTTTAGATTCCTTCTCCTCTCACTTCTAGCTGCTGCTGATGTATTTATATAAATAAACGAATTGTTTGTGTAATGCATATTTATCATTAGTAGCACATATAGAAAACAATCTTTGAAGCCAGAAGGAAGCAAGTCAGGAGAAACAAAAAGCTTTGCAGATTACTACCAAAACTCTGATGTAAAGACTGGAAATAATTATACGAACTCATGAGTAATTGTTTCAAACTGACAATACAAATGCAACGTTTTAATTGTCATCTTCTTGCATAACCTCCGCCAAATCTTGGTACTTGCTCTAACAAAATTTGGATATATTACATCACAGTCTTACATTAAAATATGACTTGCTATTTTACCGTCTTTCTCTATCTCTTTCACCTGTCTTTCTAATGCTTGGTTTGCTTTTCTACCTCACTTTAGAAGACTATGCTGAGAATCTTGTCTCATTGATATTAAATATTCTGTCTAGATTAAAGCCTTTTCATGTATTTTGGCTGGAAGGGTTGTCTGATTGCCTTTATTCCTTCTTTCTTCTTTGTACTACTTAGAGAAACATGCTGTATCTCTTCAGCAGTCTATGTTTAGCAGTGAAAGTGTTATTCACTCAGAATGTAAAGACTGGAAACAACAGAAAGGATCTTTAACTTAGATATGTTCTTTAATGTTGCTTCCACCAAGGAATTCACATAGAAGCCCTGTCTGGTCAATATGGCAGATCTACAGAATGGGCTGAACTAATCCTTCTTTTGTTTGTTCTACTTATAGATGGTCCAACAAAGCACGTCAGCACGTAAAACATGCACAGTTCCCTAGAACTGCATGGCTTAATCTTGTGAAAAGATATTATATCCTTTTATTGCGCTTCTAGTGTTGTCTGTGCTCTAGTGTCATGTTGATTGTGATTATGAGACCTTGCTCTTTTTTTTGTTTGTGTGGTATTTGTTTAAGTTGTGCAGAACATAGCTCCCTAATTTCCTCCTGATAAGTTGATTATAGTAACCAGCGCTTAAGGATCGTTGTTCAATAGGTTAAGCGTATTATTCTCTTGGTGGTTTCTTCTTTGCAGTTTATTTTTTCAACGGCTCTTGATGGAAAAATCAAGGCATGGCTATATGACAACATGGGTTCAAGGGTTGACTATGATGCTCCTGGACGTTGGTGTACCACAATGCTTTACAGCTCTGATGGCAGTAGGTGAGGATGACTGAGCAGCCTTTGAGCATAGCTTGTGATTTCCCAACTATTGATCTCCTCAGATTCATATCATTTATAGCTATTTTCTTTATTATACAGATTGTTTTCATGCGGGACCAGTAAAGATGGAGACTCCTTCCTAGTTGAATGGAACGAAAGTGAAGGAGCAATTAAAAGGACATATTCTGGGTTTCGGAAAAAATCAGCTGGTGTTGTGCAGTTTGATACTGCACAAAATCACTTTCTGGCTGCTGGTGAAGAAAATCACATCAAGTTTTGGGATGTTGACAATGTTAATATGCTGACAAGTACAGATGCTGAGGGCGGACTTCCGGTCAGGATTAATTTTTCAATATAATTTATAATCTTTTCATTTTAAGTTTATTAAAAAAGCTTTTCTTGTGAATTTTCTGACAAGCTGATTAACATTCTTAGAGTCTACCACGTTTGAGATTTAACAAGGAGGGGAATCTACTGGCTGTGACCACAGTGGACAATGGCTTTAAGATACTGGCTAATGCAGAAGGCATCAGATCTCTGCGAGGTTTTGGAAGTCATCCATTTGAAGCATTTAGAGCCCAATATGAGTCTAAGGTGGCAGAAAATTTAAATTTGTTCTAGATTATTAAGGACCTCATAATGATTACTATGCTTCATATCAGGTTTCTACTGCTCCTTTGGTTGCAAGTATATCCCCCAACATCAGTAAAGTAGAACGATCAGACAGAAGCTCTCCTGCAGGGGCGTCTCCCATGCTTGTAAGTTGCACCTCTCATATGTGCTCAGGTTTCAGTGTATTCTTTTTGTTCTGTATGTTAATATTTATTTATTATTTGATTTGAGTACTTATAGTTCTTGACTTTGAGCATACAGCAACACTTACTCAGGCAAACGAATACTTCCTTTTCTCGTTATGTTGGTGAAAAATCTCTACGCATTGTGTTCTGGGTCTTTTGACGCTTACTTTGCAACTTACTCTGAGAACTACTCCATAGAAATATGCATTTGTCTACTAGTTGCACTTGTGCTCCATGGTGAAAGTTTTTCTTTGTCATTCACTGATCATTTGTTTGTAGACCGGTTTGTACTGGATTAAGCTGATTATCAGCATGGCTTCTTCCATTCATGCTTCCGCCACTTGTGCTTGTCTTAAGCTTTCTCCATTTAATTTATTTCTGTTGTAAGTTTCTGGTTATACCATGCTCTTTATCAATTCTCTTTTGCCAAGATTCCTCTTTACATCATGGTATTGATGAAACAAGAGTTCTGAGGTCTTGTAAATGAAGCAAAACTTTTTTGTGGTATGCTACTTGCTTATTTCTTCCCATTATGACAAATATGTTCCCCAGAATGGAGGTGATGCTCCATCAAGGAGTACGGAAAAACCAAGAATGTCTGAAGATTTTTCTGATAAAGTAAAACCTTGCGAGTTGGCGGAGATTCTTGATCCAGTCCAGTGTCGAGTTGTTGCCATGCCAGACAATACAGATCCATCCAGCAAGGTTCCTGGATTTTCAATGATGTATTTACTCCCTGCATCCAAGTGTTCAAGTAACTATAATATTGCATTTTCAACTACATTCAGGTAGCTAGACTGTTATATACAAATTCTGGGGTTGGATTACTAGCATTAGGATCAAATGGAATCCAAAGGCTCTGGAAATGGAGTCGCAGTGATCAGAATCCTACTGGCAAGGTAATGATCAGTAAGATTCTTCTTATTCTATTAAATGTTCTATCTCGCAAAGAAAGTTATTCTAAGTGATTTGGGTTGAAGGCCACGGCCAGTGTGGTCCCACAACATTGGCAGCCAAACAGTGGTCTTCTCATGACCAATGATCTGTCTGGTGTCAATCTGGAAGATGCAGTGCCGTGTATAGCGCTTTCCAAAAATGATTCCTACGTTATGTCTGCATGTGGCGGGAAGGTTTCGCTTTTCAACATGATGACATTCAAGGTTAGCGATAGACAAAATTCCATTCTCGGGTTCAAGTAAAATTCTAAGTTTCTAACTAGGCATCTTTATATATAGGTCATGACGACATTCATGCCGCCTCCGCCAGCTTCAACATATCTAGCATTCCATCCTCAAGATAATAACATAATAGCGATTGGGATGGAGGATGCAACCATCCACATTTACAATGTCAGAGTAGATGAGGCAAGTTTATTTAAACTAGAACAGTTTTTTACTCAGCAGAGTGCCCTAAAATTGTGAATTCATGATGTTCTTTGAGTGAGCAGGTTAAGACAAAATTAGATGGTCACCAGAAGCGCATAACTGGCTTAGCATTTTCCAACAATCTTAATATCCTTGTTTCATCAGGTGCCGACGCTCAGGTATATCTATTGCTTGCTAATTTGTTTGTTTTCTAAAGCAAGCATTATGCCACACTTTTTGACATGATTTTGTTTGCGGTATATGAGTGTCACGAGACTGTGTTTACTTTTTGATTGAGAACTTGAGGTCTTTTGATAAGTGAAAATTTTCCTTTGAGATGATTCTTAAGAAGTAAACTTATGTGAAGAAATGAGTAAGATGATATCATTTATAGGATGCGCATGTGCATCAGTGTGCAATTCTTATATCCATATGGAGGTTGTCTATTGTTGTAGCTTTAGATGATCAGTCCTGTTTGTTTTGTAGTGCTTTTGGATGAAAAATACTTAGGTGTTTGTTGGTGTTGTGATCATTCTATCTGTTAAAGACAACTCAGGACTTACTAAGCAGGTTTTGTTAAAAAATGATGCAATTCAGCACATAGTAATAAAAAATTGCATCCCTTCGTTTTTAAAAGCAAGTCATAAGAGAAACAAACATGCCATTTGGGCTATATCGGTACTTCTATTATCAGAACATTGGGAAATTTCAATTATATTATGGTGTTACCATGTTACTTTTTGTTGAAAGCAAAACACTTCCACTTGGGTAATATTTACCTGGGCTTCATGCATTAGAACTTTTGAAAATGGAAACTAAATTAGTTTTCTGCAGCTATGCATATGGGCAACTGATACCTGGGAGAAAAAGAAAACAATAGCAATTCAAATGCCTGCTGGGAAGAGTCCTACTGGCGACACACGAGTGCAGTTTCATTCTGATCAAACTCGTATGCTGGTAGTCCATGAGACCCAACTGGCAATATATGATGCCTCCAAAGGGGAACGCATCCGTCAGGTAACATTATTTTGAGAACCTGTATTATTGCTTAGCATTCTAACTCATTTTGACACTTAACTGTTTTGTGCAACTTAGTGGATTCCTCAAGGCAGCCTGTCAGAACCTATATCACATGCATCATATTCATGCAACAGTCAGTTGGTTTTTGCTGCGTTTATTGATGGTAATATCGGAGTGTTTGATGCGGAGACTTTGAGGTTGAGATGCCGTATTGCACCTTCTGCTTATCTCTCTCCTTCTGGAGCAAACAGGTAGCAGGTTTTAACATCAAGGTCAACCATATACCTGTGGAAGTTTTGTAATATTGTCATAATGTCTTTCATATCACATATTTACATGTTTACGATGTAGTACGTGTGTTTGTCTCAATTTTTTCGATTGCATGTACCATTTCATTCTATATACTCATGATGAATAACGCAACTTTTGCCAGCAATGCGATGTTGTACCCATTTGTTCTAGCAACCCATCCTCAGGATCCAAACCAATTGGCAGTTGGGCTAACTGATGGAGTAGTTAAAGTGATTGAACCCCTGGAATCTGATGGGAGATGGGGATCAACAGCACCCCTGGATAATGGGGCACCAAGTGGAAGGACGCCTGCATCTTCTGCAACAAGTAACGGTGCAGCTGAACAACAGAAGAGATGAAAATTCTATTTGATGTATGTAAATGTATACCTAATTTGTTACATGTACTTCATCTTGATAATAGTGAGTAAGATCTTCGGCCCTTCTATGCCTCTGTTGTGCATCTTGACATAGAAGTGCTGATAGAGATTCTAGAGTAGGACTTGCTGATCGACCATGTAAGTTTCTGTTGTCTTAGTTATTAGCTGTTTTCATTAAAATTGTTGGGTGATTGTCCCTGTTCATGCACAAATGCGTTTTTAGATGATTGTTTATGAATAAGCTTAAAATGTGGTACTTGAAAGTTTATTCTCTTGCTTCCTGTTTCAGTCGATAGCCAACAACATAAATGGTTCTGCTATTAACAGTAGGGAAGTATTCTCTTGGTTTTCTAACTTCCTAGAAAAAGTTGTCAAAATTTCGGTTTTAGTAGTCAGGTGTTTGCGATACTCTTTTTTGAGTTATTGTAAATGTTATCAAGGGATTCTTGTTTATTAGTGAGATGATAAATTTTAATAAGCAGTCATTTTAGGTGGGGATTTGAACGAAGTATAAGATGCTATTACAAAGTTGTAAAATTTGGTGGGAACTGTTATATACTGTACTAACTTGTGTTTCAAGAATAGTTATGATTTTATACTATTATAAAGACCGAGTATGATGGAAATTGTTATACTGCTTTGTGTCCTTCGCTTTATTATTATATAGTCGATATAGTATTAGAATACAACGTGTTAGGCTCGTTTGATTTAGCTTATAAAAAAATAATTTTTTAATTTTTAATTTTATATTATTTTAAAATATATTGTATAAATATATAAGAAATTTATTTAAAAATTTAAAAAACTATAAAAAAGTTTTGCGTAACCAATGCTTAGGGCATGTTCGGCTTAGCTTATTTGCTGCTTTTAGCAGAAAATAAGCACTAAATAGTAAATTGTATGTTTGTAACGCCAGTTTATAATCAAAATAAGCAGCTTTCATCCGGCGAAAAAAAAAGCATCGGATTGATGCTTTTCCAGTAAGCAACACGGAGCTTTTTTTCACTTATGAATTGAAATGACAATTTTGTCCATAGAAAGTTTGACAAATTACAAATAATAAATACACTCACCTATCCGCAGCTGACTCATTTCACTCCTCTCCTCCCCGCACTCGCTCGCTCCACTCCTGCATTCACTCTCCTCCCTCTCTCCACAACCACCGCACACCCACTCTCTGCCATTTATTTCTCTCTGCTCGCACACCCACCGTTATTCCCTCCATTCACTTCTCCCATTCAATTTTCTCGTCTACGAAATTCTTTAAAGCCGACCATCTTTCAGCTACCTCTCATTTAACTCTCTCGTCTGCGAAATCTTCCAATTACTATCTGCTCGCTCATATTGTTCCCGGTGCATCAGAGGTCTCCAACGCTCGTCGGTGATAAGGAGATATAAGGTACGTGATTTCTTCGTTTGATTCGAGTTCATTTTTCGTTCAATAAAGTTTCTGATTTTTTTCATTCTTGATCTACTTTGCTGTGATATTCTAATATTTTTTCTTCATCTCGCATTTGTTTGATAAATTTTGTAGATTTTTTTTTTTGTTGAGTTTGAATTAGCTACTGCAGCTAATTAGTAATCTACTCTTATGGCTCTTACAATACATTTTTTTTTTGGGTGATCTTTGCTAGTGCTCTCTGCCATTTGTTGTCGATGTTGTAGTAGTTGCTCTAGAACTTGTTGTGTTGCTAAAACATTGAGCAAGCTCTGCGCAAAGAATCGCCATCGCTACTCTATAAGTAAACTCACTACATCTCGCTACTCTCTCTCTCACATCAAGTCGATTTGTCAAATATTTTTGAAAATAATAGTTATATGTGTATGTGCTTGTGCGTATAGGAGTACATGAGGCGTGAAAGTAAATTTCAGCATAATAGTTATAAGTGTAAAAGGATTAGTTGGTGGTTTACTGTAACAAGCTTTTATAAATTTCAGCATCAATTTGTTGTTTTCTTTTAAACTCAGCATTGATGCTCCTCTTTTTATTGCTATGCATGTTCACTGTTTTGAATTGCATTGGTATGCTATTGATAATGCTATCTTTGGATTGCATTTTCAGTATCAGTTTCAGTGGTTTCCTTTTTCTTTTAATACAAATTATGCTAGCTATAGTTATTGGTGATATTGGAAGTGGGATAATCATCGGTGTATTTTGTTTTCAGAATTGGTACTAGAATCATGCTTTTACTTTTGGAGAACTTTTTGCTTGTTGATGTTGTTGAAAAATGGTGAAAGAGACATATATATGAGTGGTAATAATGATAAGCATTCAGGATGTTTTCTTCTTCTTTCCTTTTGGTTATGTTTGCATGGGGCAGGAGAGATTGCTGATTTTTAAATTTCTTGCATTGCTAGGAATGGTTACTATACGATTAGTCTTGGATCCTTTGGGGCTAGAACAGAGTTTATTTGATTAATCCACACTATTGATTTGAACATTAGAATCCTGTTGTTTATGCTCAACTCCAATTGCAAGGTTTTCTGCAAACCCCTGTGGATGATTTATCTATGTTTTTTTGAATCATATGGAGTGCTTTTGCTTGGCTGCCTGATCTCTCGCAAAGGAATATAAAGTTATCTTCATGTCATGGCTTCCTTACTGATTTCTCCCAAGAGTTTTGAAAGGAGGTTTTGAGTTATAAAATACATTGCTCCATGCTAGAGTGTGAGCATATATGGTGAAGCCTTCATGGTAGATATTTTTATATGAAAAAGCATAGGGAACTTTTACAATTTATTTCATCAGTTAGCTAAAACAGTTAGCCTCATATCATTTTTTCATTCAATTATGTGATTATCTATATGAATGTTTATGTATTTCCAGCTTAGCAATTATATGCATGTTTATATAAAATCCTAAGCTTAGCAATTATATATTTAAACAATTACATAATATCTTGAAGGTTTTCAGTTCCAAAGTAAACATATTACTGGTATACAGGTGCTGAGATTGAAGATTTTGGGGTTGTGAAGGACTTCTGAAGGTCTATAAGAGAAGGCACTGGTAAGAGCTCAAACAGATTGTTGCCAAAATTTTTTTTATCAATTTGAATGCTATTGCACCACAACAACTGTTTGGAAGCTCACTGTTTTGATGCAAACAGAGCTGCAAGTCACTATTTTTTAAGTCATTGCTATGCTTTGTTATTGTTATTGCTATTTGCATGCTTTATAGGTGCTGCTTGTAGTGTCTAATGGCTTGTGACTGCTTGTAGAGCAGTCCTCTACCTACTGGAATCCTACTTGTTTCTATTTTGGATTAGCTATTGATGAAAGGGGGAAAAAAAAGAAAGAAAAAATTGCTACATGCATTGCTGCTACCACTACTCTGGAATTTTTGTACTTAGCAAGAAATTTTTGTTTTCTTTGTCTTGCTAACTTCTTCACACCTCCTTCATTTCTTTACCTTCCCTTCTATCACCCTTGAATGGTTTAAAAAAAAAAAAAAAGCATTACATAGCAACTGTTTCTATAGCACTGTAAGTAGCATTTTTATTTCCGTTGTCTTTGCTTTTATGTTTGGTTTGATTGACTGGATATATCAAGTGCAGTAGGAATCTATATGCTTGTTATTATCCTAGCTGATTGTATGAGTCATATTTGGTTAAGTGGGGCAGGCAAGAGGTTATATTAATGTTAAGTGTTCTTACTAGCTCTTGATGAAAGGGGGATCTATATGCTCATCAGCAATGGTACTTTTGCTAGTTAAAAGAAGTACTATTGCTGTCAAAATCAGAGCCAAACACAGCACAAAAGAAACAAAAGAAGGAAAAAAAATACCATTGCTCATAACTTTGTAGGTTAAGTGTTCTTACTAGCTCTTGATGATATTCATACCCAATAACATTGTTTTTGTTTTGGGTTAGCTATTGATGAAATGGAAAAAAAAAACGAAGGAAAAAACTGCTACATGCACTGCTACTGCCACTGCTCTGGAAAAAACTACTATATTGTCTTGATAGTTATAGGAAAAAGCACATTAACTTCAAAGTTTTTGCTTAAGTCTGGATCTTAGTTTTTGCCCATTTTAGCTTTGAAATTTGACACTCTAAGTAGCAGCTGTAAGTAGCAATTTTTGTTTCCTTTGTCTTTGCTTGTAAGTTAGCAGCTGTAGAGATATAGGAAAAACCTTTTGCTCTTAGCATTGTCTTGATAGTTATAGGAAAAAGCACCTTAACTTCAAAGTTTTTGCTTAGGTAAATACACAGTGCTTACTGCTGGAAGCATAGTGTTAACAATTTGTCCTTCTATGTATAAGCAAAGGGGGTTATTTATTATAAATGACTACTTGATTATTACTATGTTGATTGTTAAATTGTTCCGTTTATTATGATTAAATAATTAACAGTTTATTTAATTTATATATTTGTAGGTAAATGGATTCATGGAGTAGTAGCGATGATGAAGAAGATCACGATAGTGAAGACGAATTAGCAGAATTTTTTGAGCAGGCAAGTCAGGCAGTAAATCAGTATTATGAAAAAAACTCAAGGAAACGTGCTGTCCATACATCTATACGTACTGGTAATATATTTATGTTGGAGATATTAGAAGGAAACGAAACTCGTTGTTATCAAAATTTTCGAATGAAGCTGCCGACTTTTTTATAACTTTGTGATGACTTGACAAGGTTTTATGGTTTGAAACCATAACGAGGAATGTCAGTTCACGAACAGGTTGCAATATTTTTAATAACTTGTGCGCATAATCTTGGAAATAGAATATGTCAGGACATCTTTAATCATTCTGGCGACACAATTCATAGACATTTTCATGAAGTGTTGGAATCTGTGATGAGGTTAGCTGCAGATCTTATAAAATCTCATTCTAGATACAATGAAAGTATTGGATTTCATAAACCGCAGAACTTTCGTTATCTCCCATGGTTTCAAGTAAGTGGTCAATCTTAATTTCAATTTAAGTAAATTGAACTTCTTATGCTGATATAAATTTTTTTATTTAAATAGGATTGTATTGGAGCTATTGATGATACACATATCAAAGCAAGACTACCACCATGAGAGGTAACTGCTTATGTTGGACGTAAAGGCTACGCCACTCAGAATGTTCTAGCGGTATGTGATTTAATATGTGTTTCACATTTGTATGGGCCAGATGGGAAGGATCAGCTCATGACGCACGCATACTTACTGAAGCAATTAATACACCTGCGGTTAATTTTCCTCGGCCTTCTGGCGATAAATATTATTTAGTAGATGCAGGCTACAGACACACACGAGGATACATGGGTCCTTACAAAGGCCGAGATGTAAGATATCATCTGCAGGATTTTCGTCGTGCAAATACATCTCAGATGCGAGCACCAAAAGGTATGAAAGAAAAGTTTAACTACATGCATTCTTCGTGTAGAAATATCATTGAGCGTAGTTTTGGCGTATGGAAAGCTCGTTTTGCAATATTAGCAAATATATCAAGATATTCAATAGAAGTCCAGCGTGATATTGTAATTGCTACCATGGCAATACACAACTATATCAGGAATAAAGGTGTCGCAGATGATGCATTTTCTAGAGCTGAACGTGAGACTTATGTTCCATCAATAGTTGAAGAATCTTCGAGTACATCTAATTTTCAATCTGAAGACAATATTGAGCAGCGGGATGCAGAGTGGAACGCGCGCCGTGATGCAATTGTAAATGAAATATATAGACAGTAATTATGAATGTTATGATTGTATTTGTTGCTATGTATGATCGTTGAACTATTAACTATATGACTGTATTATCTTTAATTAAAAGTTTATTTAAAATTACTAATGTATTACTATATTTTTTTCATTTGTACCAATTATTAATTAATTATTATATTAAATAATAATAATTAATATATATTTATAAGTAATTTAAATATATTATTTTAGAATTTATTATAATAATAATATATTTATTCATATATTTATAATATTATTATAAAAAATATTAAACAAAAATTTATTTTAAAAATATATTATAAAATTAATTTTCAAAAAATTAGATAATATATGAACATAAATTAAAAATTTTAATAATATATTATTTATTATATATTTAAGGATATTTTAATTATTATATATTTTATTCACTTATAAGTATAAGCTTAATCAAACATATCTACAATTTTTTTTTATAAAAATACTTTAAACAGTAAAATTTATTCAAATATAATTTAAAAAAAAAATAGCTTTCTAATCAAAAATTTATCAGCCGCTTTTTTCAGCAAAAATATATAAATAGCAGTTTTCGTCCGAAAGCTCTAAATTTAAAACTTAGCCGAACATGCCCTTGGTCTTTAAAAATGAAATGGAGCAAACGGTGGACGTACCAAAAATAAAGAGAGTACTCGTAATTATACTGATTATTGAATAAAATATTTTCTTTAAGAAAAAATGGAAACAAATGTCCATGCTTTCTTGACCATTTTTAGGGACGAGCAATCTACGACGCTCTCTCGTTTGCTATTATTCCTCAAGGTCCGCTTCTCTGGTACACCCACTTGCGAATTTTTCCTTCTTCGTTTTCTGTCTTTCTGTTACGTTCCCCTATCGAAATCTTCAATCAATCAAATTAAATCAATGACAGCTGTGGTGGCACTCTCTCGCCGGCTCTCGAGCCAACACCGTCTGCTGTGCCATGCTCTCTGCCGCCCTCTCCACATCCAGACTGATGCGGGTTTCAGAGAAGAGCGCGACACGTTCGGCCCGATCACGGTTCCTTCCGATAGGTTTCCCTTCTTATTCATATTTGATTCAACTTGTTGGTGTTTTGTTTTTTTTCTTCGGAGAGAAAGATTGTTAGTTTATTGGTTGAGTTTTTATTGGTTGTGTAATTAGGTTGTGGGGAGCGCAGACACAGAGATCGCTCCTGAATTTCGACATTGGAGGTGAACGGGAACAAATGCCGGAGCCCATTATTAAGGCATTCGGAGTCCTTAAGAAGTGCGCTGCTAGGGTCTGGCTAGATTGATCGTCTTTGCTTTTGCTGTTCTTTTCTTAACTTGTTACGAGTAGATTTTTATCCTAGTAGATTACAGTTTTCCACTTTCTTGGAATTGTATTTGTGGTAGTGTGAGTGATGCTTCTGGAAATAAAAGTAGAAATAAGAAACTTTTGGCACTGAGTGGTGGTTAGTGTGAACTTTAAAGGGTCTATTGCCTTGGGCTTGATGTAATATGTTGTTGATGTCTTTATTGGCATGATAAGGAATGCAATGATAGTTCCTTTATGTGAAACACTTGACTATGCAACTTATATGCACTCTTAAGTATGTAAGATTTCACCTTTTTGTAAATGTCTGTAATTTTAATTTTTGTAAGCACTTAGCTGTGTAGTGTTCCTCCTGTGTTAGAGTGTTTCTGTGCTGACCTTTAAATCTACTGCAGGTGAATATGGAATATGGCTTAGATCCAAAAATAGGAAAAGCAATTATGCAGGCTGCTCAGGAGGTTGCTGAGGGAAAATTGAATGATCATTTTCCGCTTGTTGTATGGCAAACCGGTAGTGGAACTCAAAGCAACATGAATGCCAATGAGGTTAATATAAGTTTTAATATTTTGGGGAATTTGTTTGTTCTTTCTACGAGTTGATTTCGCAAATGTTGTTTCCGCGTGCATAAATCAGATAATTGTTAAACATTTATTAACATTTTTAGATATTATGCTTTAGTCTGAATGAAAGTATCCCATCTCATTCTCCAGGAATATCCTGGAATTTCTGTGTTAGGCGTTTATTAATTAATGTAGAACCATGTAAAGGTCGAGCCAAAACAGCCATATAACTTTCTGAACTCGCCCGTCTTGACCACGAAACTGAGCAAGAAGTCTATCCGATAGTGGGCGGTTAGTATTTGGAGATCAAAAAGTGCTTTTTTTTATGAGCAGAGGTCTAAGCTAGAAAGTAGAAGTCTTTCGCTGTGACTAGGGATAGACAGGAGATGATCCCTCGGTTCGTCTATACACACTGCACAAAAAGTTAGTACCATTGCTATGCACTTTCGGCGCGTGCCATTTCTTGCATTGACCAAATTCACAGATCAAGTTAGTGCTCGGTTGAATTTGGAGCATTATTGCTTTCATCCACATGCTTGTACTTTATTTTTAGGTCCTCTATTCTGGCTGCTGATCTACTTCTTTTTGTAACAGGATAAATTAGCCAAAAAAACAAAAAACAAAAAAAAAACCAAAAAAAAACAGCTGAACTTATGCTGATTATATTTCCATTTGATGTTATCCATTCTGCAGTAATTGAATTACTTTTAGCTGTTGATAGACCAAATAGTGTTACTTCTGGAAAACGGAAAAAACAAATTATGTTATAAAATTTATTCTGTTGATGTCATTAATTGAATTCTGTAGCAGCGCTTTGGTATCATGCTAAGTCCTTGTTGGTCATTTGCAGGTTATTGCAAATAGGGCATCAGAGCTTCTTGGCCATAAACGTGGGGAAAAGTATGTTCACCCAAATGACCATGTCAACAGATCTCAATCATCAAATGACACATTTCCAACTGTAAGCCTTCGCTCTTCAGCAGTAAACTTTTATATTATGTAGCATCATAAGTTTTTGTAAGAGACTGTGGTATTACTCATTTTTAAGGCCAGGCACATAAAAAAGTAAGATAAAATATTGGCATTGCGAATGGTATTCGTCTTGCTTTTTGGCAATTATGGTAAATGACTGGTACGTGCATGGATGGTTGATGACGTAGTTGTATGTTTGATGCGATAAATGTGCTGTGGCTAGGAGAAACAGCTCTGCCTTGTAAATTAGGACTAGTGTGTTTGTGGATAATTGGATTCTAATTGTTTTTGACTGGAGATGTTCAAGGTTCATACTTCAGAATAAAGGCTGTTTTTATTGCAACAGTTAGTACGCACTTCTGTTTATTATGCTGAATATGATACCAGCAACTTGTGTTTGGTGTTTTCAGGTTATGCACATTGCTGCAGCTATGGAAATTAATTCAAGATTTATACCGAACTTGAAGAAACTGCACTCTTCACTGCATGACAAGGTGTATTTATTTTCCATTGAATAACTAGGAATTATGATCAATATGCTTCCTGTTCTTCTATATGAGTGAAAGTATGATTTATAAATTTTCTATGTCATTATGTATGAAGTACTTGTCAATAAACGACTTTTATACCTTTTTTTGGAAAATGGGCTTGAAATGTTTACCTATAAGCTATGAGATACTCATCCTACATAATCATGGTTTACATCCTCCACCATGTATTTACTTGAATGATTTCGTCTCCATCAGTAATGTTATGGTCACAAAATGCTGAATTCTCACTTTACAGCATGAGTATCTTGATCATTGTGGTTATGTTAGACAGTCAGTTAGCTAGTTGAATCCATCTTACTGGAAGCTATCATTTTGTTGTTTGGCTGTTAATTTCGTCTCCAGAAATGTTAACTTTTCTTTCTGCCTTTCTCCTTTCTAGTCTGCTGAGTTTATGGATATCATAAAGATTGGACGAACCCATACCCAAGATGCAACGCCTTTAACTCTTGGACAAGAATTCAGTGGCTACACCACACAGGTATTTGTGTTTTTATCTTGATGCAATCTATTTTTGGGTATGTATGGTGATTACTTATGTATAGTAAATAACTTCATCAGGTCAAGTATGGGATTGATCGTGTCATGGATACACTTCCTCGTATGTATCAGGTAGGCGATGCATTTTTCTAATATTTGTGTTTTAAGATTATCCCTCTCAGAAATTGTGTACTTACAGCTTGCACAAGGTGGTACTGCTGTTGGAACTGGACTAAACACAAAAAAAGGGTATAATTACCAGGAACTCTTTGTATAGCTCCTGCTATGAGTAATACGTACTTTATTGCTGGTGCCTTGCATGCAAATTTCTGTCTTTTCTCTATGTTCTTTCTTTATAGTAATTTCTCTCTTAATGGTAGTACTGTTAGCATTAGGCATGTCCATAGTTCTCCTGTTGCTTCAGCTGAGTTCTCTTGATGCAAAACCCCTCGTCTTCTTTGGATTTTGTTTAATTTAGAGGTTCTCCTGGAAGTCACGACTTCTCTAGACACTGAAGGAAAAAACATTTTTCCTACATGAGAATGCATCACCAAGTAGTTTATGCAAGTGAGACCTGGAAAATCACTACTGAAAGTTTTCTGGGGATTATCTTGTTATAATGCTCCTGAAGGCTTATTCTGGCTAGAAGGTATTTGGGGTTTGTTTAGTTTAAACCTGAAGCTGATTGTTGTGCTCGCTTAAGTGATATAATCTTTGTTCCAGCTATAACTTCCAAATTTCATGGATATGCTTGACATATTAAGCTTCAGGAGGAAGAGATACTACATTCTGTATATAGCCTGATAAACATGGTCAAAGATGACAAAGCTGAGGCATTTGTGCACATGACTTGTTTATATAATTTTGGATAGAGTTGAGGATTTTTCTGGCGGACATACAATGAACTGCCTAGTGTGTAGGATGATAACTAAGGAGGCAATTAACTTTGATAAATTATCCAGTATCCATATGTATCTTATCTATATGTCTAAGCCACCCCCAATCTCCTTTACTGTTAAAGAAATGAAAGTCAAACCTTTTATAAGTGGCTTTGAGATTATAGTATTAATAATAATTTTCTTCATAGATACTTGAATTGAATATGATATTACTTTTCATCTGGATCCATAATGATAGATTTGCTTTGTCTGTTGCAGGTTTGATGTCAAAATTGCTGCTGCTGTCGCGGACGAAACTAGTCTGCCCTTCGTTACGGCAGAAAATAAGTTTGAAGCCCTAGTTAGTATATTGATTCCTCATTAGTCAATTCTATGAAAGATTTAGATGTATTGCTTGAAGCATAGTAGCATTATGGTGCTCCACCCTCTGTACTCCTTCCCCACTCACACATACATCTAGGAAGACAGTTACGAATTAGCCAAGTGAGTTTGGGTGTTCTCTCTGATTTTCTGCATCAATAACCCCCTTCCCCGTCCCC
Source organism: Acanthochlamys bracteata (assembly GCA_019914995.1). Taxonomy (NCBI): domain Eukaryota; kingdom Viridiplantae; phylum Streptophyta; class Magnoliopsida; order Pandanales; family Velloziaceae; genus Acanthochlamys; species Acanthochlamys bracteata. The sequence continues at coordinate 3,363,370 of CM034136.1, forward strand.
CAATGGGTAGTTTTCATTTAAAGTTAGGGTTGTGTTTACACTGACTTCCCATTTTACAGCATGAGTATCTTGATTTGTTTTTTTAATCATAAAAAAGATAATGTTGTTGTTGTATTATTTATTTATTTATTTATATATTTATTGCGCCTAGGCTGCACATGATGCTTTTGTCGAGACTAGTGGAGCATTGAACACTATTTCTGCTTCACTGATGAAGATTGCCAATGATATCCGCCTGTTGGGAAGGTAAAAATGTTTACAGCACTCTCTTTTAATTTGTGGTGGTGCACGTGCACACTTCTGGATTGCTCTGTGCATATCAAAGCCTTTGCGTATGCGACTATGCATAAAAATGCATCTGGGAACATATTTCTATTTGTTGGTCTGGCCATAGGCTAGTTGATCCTTGTTCAGAAAAGATTGGATAAACAAATGTTTAAGTAAGTACCTTAGTAGTCAATCAAGGTCTTTGAATCAGCTGAAGCTGAACAGTAGCTGAAGTGACAGACTCCAGGTAAAAGACAAACTGTGCTTGCATACCTAAGCAAATACTATATGAACAAGGAATGTCTTTTGTCAACTATCTGTTGTCAGTGAATTAGCTTTTAGACAGAAGAATATCTGGATGGTGGGCAACCTTAAACACTGGTTTAAGTTAGGGTAATGCTATACATCACAAGTTTTGAAACTTATACTTTCATAACAAGTTTTTCATCATACAATAATGGGAGGCTTAAATCTGAAATTACTATCATAGACACCAACATGGACAGAAATCAGGGCATGGGGACTTGTAATCGCTAGTTTTTCATTTAAAGTTAGGATTGATTTTCTAGTGTCAAAGAGGTAAAAGTACAAACTCAACGGCACCTTGTTTTCCTGCTGGAGCATAGTCCCTACATCATCCATGTGTTACATCAGTGGATTTCATTTACATGGAAAATTGAGTGTTATGCTAATAAAGATTCTTATATAAGTTTTACCTTGCAGTGGCCCACGCTGTGGACTTGGAGAACTTATTTTACCTGAAAATGAGCCTGGAAGCAGTATTATGCCTGTATGAACCTATTTTGCCATCTCTTTTCTATTTTATTTCAATACTGCTGTATAGAAAGAGTAATATGTAGATAACATGTTTTAAAGATTGAGTTCGACTTTGGTTTTCAAACATGCAAATCTTATACCTTCCATTGTTTTAACTTGCTGTTGTTTTAACCTAGGGCAAGGTTAATCCTACTCAATGTGAGGCTCTTACAATGGTTTGTGCTCAGGTAGCACACTTCCTCATTCCACCTATTTTATTATTGTTTTAAATTTATTTTCATCTCTAGGCCTCATATGTTGATATTTGTTTACTGAAGTATCAGAGGTACAGAAAGAGGAGTTAGCTTCAATTTTGGTACCTAGTATTTATAACCTCTTCAACAAAACATTTATTACAACCATAACAACAACAACTATACCTTATTCTACTAGGGGGGATTAGACAAATGGATCCTTTCGCACCAACAAAACTTTAGATATCAAAATATAACTTGCTCGTGTGGTCTGCTGTAGCAGTTTTTGATCGGTTCTTCTCGCAGTTGTATGTGTTATTTGATGTTAAATGCCAATTGAAAACCTTTTTTTAACTAAAGTTTCTCTGTCAAGGTCATGGGTAACCATGTGGCCATTACTATTGGTGGAGCTAATGGTCATTTTGAACTCAATGTGTACAAGCCCTTGATTGGCAGCAATCTTCTTCGGGTATGGTTGATTCTTCTGCAGAATTTCTTGTTTGATTCTTATCACAGTGTATTTCTAGATGCCTTATTAATGTGTGGATTATTTTCTGAAGATTGTTGTTAACTCTTAGTGTTTGGATATGTTGTGATAGTCTGTGAGATTACTTGGGGATGCGGCAGCGTCATTTGATAAGAATTGTGTTAGAGGGATCCAAGCAAACCGAGAGAGGATTTCGAAATTGCTGCACGAGGTAAATTCTGTTTAAAATAAATGTATGTATGTCTGCCATGATGCAATTGTTACTGACTGCTGTTGTGTCCTTTTGACTTTGTTGACAGTCCCTCATGCTTGTCACATCCTTGAACCCTGTAAGTCTTCTGAATAGCTATTTTTGGCTTAGTAGTAGTATTGGACAGAGAGATAAATGTGCCTTTTTGGCTTTTTTTTAAAAAAATAAATGTTTGGCTTCCAATTCCAGAAAATTGGTTATGATAAGGCTGCAGCTGTTGCCAAGAAAGCACACAAGGAAGGAACAACTTTGAAGGTGACATACAAAAATATATTGGCTATGTTTTACCAAATAATGCTAGTATGAAACTTAGTTTTGGAAAAGCTCAATGAAAACTAGTCCTTCTGCTTAGCCAGCTTCAAAGGATTGGTTTAGGTTTGTGTAATTTAGTTGAGCAGGGTTTGTCTAAAAAAAGTTCATTTCTTTTGAATTCAATGTGTTTGAAGCTGTTCTGCTTATTGTTTTTTCAGTAAATACCTTATCTATGTTAGATTTTAGGGAACCTTCTTTTCCCTCACCCTCTCAAACCAAAGAGAGTCTGATTGGAAAGGTCTTTTAAACTGCAGAAGTGAGAGTGAGAGCTACTTTGTAATTGATTGTTCTAACTTCAATTATCACCGGACATGAAATTGCATAATGCACGTGATTTGCCTGCGCTGTGTAACTATGGTTTTGCCACATTAGCTGTATGCTCTTACCAGATCGTAACTGGTGTAAGTGGATATTTATAGTTGTTTAACACTTATTCTACTCTTTGTTCCTAATGAATTTCTTTTACTTATTGATTATTGTTATTCTGCTTTTAGATCCATGTTTAGGAATAATGTTTATTTTCCAAACATTTTAAGATTTTTAGTTTCAAAGCGTAATAATTTGCAGCTTTTGGTGTTTCTTTACTTACTACCGAAACATCAACTTGTCATGCATATATGCAGAATGCTTGCCTGAAGCTTGGCGTCCTGACAGCAGAAGAGTTTGATGAAATAGTCGTCCCGGAAAAGATGATTGGACCATCTGATTAACTGTGATCTAGCAAGTTCTTTCAAGGGTTAGCATGCACACACCGGCTTCATGTATTTGGGATAACATACTGATTTATTGTTTACATCAGCTACTGCAATCGCAACAAGCTGGTGCTGATTTTTACAATGTGAGAACCTATATTTGGTTCTTGAGGTTGTCAATAATTTTGCATGCTCATGTAGTTTCTGAATATAAGGGTGTGGCAATAAAAGCCCTGGTTTTGGCAGTACGGTGAAAATAGATTATGTAGTTGAGACGAAGAGCACCAATTGTTTCACTGTCCATCTTCAGTATATTGACCGTGTCTTCCAGTTACGAAGCTTTGTAGCAGACTGCATCAAGAGAAAGCCTTTGCTTCAAGCTCCAGCCTTGCCCTTGCTTTCCAAACTCCGGTAGAAACAAGAATAATCACTCAAATTCTCATCTATCAATTTTGAGTTGCATGTGATTTTATTTATTTAATTTTATTTATGCTGAATTATGTACTGTCTTGAAATATTGATTTAACCGGCACACGGAGTTTGGAATTGGACACGGGATGAAACCTTCCGCACTTAAATTCGAAGATTTCTTTCTTCAAGGACAAAAAAAGAAAGAAAGGATACTTATCATGCAATCTGTTTTTGTTTATTTACTGAAAACAGTTTTCCGTGTTCAATGCAATCTGTTTTTGCTTATCATTTATCTCCCTCTTGCGCTATTTATATTCAATGCGGCAGTCTCTAGTATTCACATTCAGATGGGGACCGAGGCCAGATTATGATAAGTGCGCAACACTTTCGGTCCAATCATGGTTCCCTCCGATAGGTTTCCCTTTTTATACTCATTGGATTCGATTGTTTTGTTTTTCCTGGAGAAATTTTCTTAGATTGTTGGAAAAAATTTGGTTGGGTTTTGGTAGGTGGGTGGGGAGCGCGGACGCAGAGATGGCTCCAGGACTTTGATAATATTCGAGGTGAATGGGATAAGGGAGCCGGAGCCCATTATCAGGGCATTCGGAGTTCTTAAGAAGTGCGCTGCGAAGGTTCTATTTGTTTCGTTTTGGTTGAGGAAGCAAGGTTGGAGCTAATGGTGTTTTTGTTCCATTTCTGAGTAGATAATTTTCAGGAAACTATGGTATAAATTAGGTATATCTCCACATGCAAAACAACTCTGTTCGAATGTGAATAAAGATGGGGCAAATAAAATACTAATTAAAAGGAGTAGTAGCATAGCAATTATACTTATATCAAAAGCTTGCTACATTTTGTGATGCCTACATTTCTAAAATAACTGCAAATGTTATAAGTTAGGAGATCTCTGTAGTCTTTATGATAGTAATTACTCTGACAAGTTCTTGTATTGAACTTATCAAGTAAGCTGCTCTTTTCCTTGAACTTATCTTAACATGCTTTGTAAGATAAAACAAGTCCTTTATTTATTATTACTTTTTTTTTTGTTTGAAATTTATAAATTAGTGTGCAGAATCCTGTCTTTCTGATGTGATTCATATCCGGATTTCAGCAAGCTTTATATATCAACAATGTTGTGCTGCTTAAACGATTGTAGCTGCATTATCAAAACCTTTAGGTACTTTGTTAAAAGTTTTTAGTCATGGTTTGGATAATTTTGCATAGGTCGAACTGATTATGCAATATAGGTTTCTGGTAAATTTCTCAATACATGGTTTGCACTTATAAAAGCACAGTGGGAGGAACTGCTGAGTATTATATTTTCTAAATAGGTTTTTTGAAGTCCTTTTCTCATAATCCATTCTATACACAAAGCAACCTTGATCTACATGGGCTCATGAAATCTTTCTACTTGATCATAACTAAAGTTTATCATTAGGCATCCTTCTTGGTATCTGATTTATGGTAAATAAAATATTTCCGTGTAGGTGAATATGGAATTTGGCTTAGATCCCTTGATAGGAAAAGCAATTACGCAAGCTGCAGTAGAGGTTACTGAGGAAATTAAATTAGCATTTCGCACTTACCATATGACAAACTGGTAGTGGAACTCGGAGCAACATGAACGCCAATGAGGTCAGTACAAGAAGATATATTCCCTTCATGTTCTTTTCGATTCAGTAGTTGATATCTTATTTTTGTCCAAGATAGATTAGTGCCATCATGAACACGTTTATGGTTTTTACCAACATGAACACATTTGGCCATTGCCCTCCATGGACATGCAAAAGCATGTACTCACCGTTAATCTTCCACTGTTATTGACAATGCAGAAGCAAACACCCTTCTCCAGATTCGAATTATTTGCAATATAGATCTATAAACTGAAGAACTAGAGACAATTGATTGACATAAATCATTTGGAACCCCAGACAACTGAATTGGTTACATGGATTTCTTAAGCTAAAGGTTACATGCATTTCATCTCCTTTAAACTGAATTGGTGTTGTCTTTCCAAGTTTTTATTGTTACATTGTTTAAAGAACATTGTTGATGTTAAACTTTACACTGTCTTGCAATGAGAGTGTTGGTTTGACAACTCAAACAATTTGGTTGCCACTTTCCATTCATCTTTTGATTCTTTGATGACTATTCAACAAAGGGTGCAAATTTGTTAAAACTGAAGCTTTAGACTTAGATTGTTTCCTAAATTGATGATAATTGTATAATCATAGTAATCTAACGTGAGCTAAACAATAACCCTAGACTGAAAGTAATGGACCTCTCTACCTTAGTTAGGACAGTAAATGGCAGTAATCTACTTTCCAAGTGGATACCTCCCTAACTGCTGTACCGAATTCTATTTATAGATTCAACATCTAGGTATTTAGCACAATCCCAAGTATGCAGTTGAGCTGAACCACCTTGAGGAGGATCACCAGCAAATACAACTGCAAATATCTCTTGTCAATTTTATGTTGGATTAGAGAGATTACTTAGGGCTTCTGGTGGGTGTTGCTATATGGGTGAGGGAACAAGTGTTTTGGGGTTTGTAAGTTCTTGTGACCTCTCCCTATTACTAGTGATATTTTTTTTCTTTTGCTCTTCTCCGTGGTGTCGATGTATACTTTACCATAGTGTATTTCATGTCTGTTCCTTCTAATGTGTTTGACTGGCACTCCATCGATTTCAGTGATGACGCTATATCTCAAAAACTTCTCAAATCATGGTTGTCTTTGCTAGTGCATACTTTAGATGGAAGGAGGCAATTGTTACTATCTGCTACATATAGAATGGATCTTTTATATGATATACAAAATAGACTTATGTATATTTGGTGTATGCATTGGGTTACAAGCATGTAAGCTCTTGTCATATACTGACTAGTTTAAATGAAAATATGACTAATGCAGTAACAAGTGCCCATTAACTTTATGAACTGTAAAAACAATATTTTAAACTCGTATCAGCTAAAAACAATATTTTAAACTCGTATCAGCTAAAATTGCTACCATCAGTCTTTGATGATAATGCTGAATAGTTATGCTTGAAATTTGTAGATTGTTGGACATTCATTGGGTGGCAGAGCAGCTGCGTTCTTGACTTATATTCTGTGGGAACATAAGGAGTTCTCTTCATGCACTTGTGTTGCATTTGCTCTTATATCTTCATCTCAACATGATGTAATTATAAAGTATGCTATAAAATGTTCTTAACTGCGTGCGGATTTATTTGTTTTTAATTCCATATTTAATTTTAAGCAAGGGTGTCGCTTGCATGACTGTTAGGTTTGTACAAAACTAATCAGAGGTTGTGGGCTCAAGATGAGATGTGCAAGGGTGTGTGCGTCTGTCTGTGCTTTTCTTCGTTTAGTAGCTTCCATGATCTGGATGCTTAAATTTAAGATTCTATATCGCCAAGCATGTCAGTTACTTTGCTGCAAACACATGTTTCCCTGGCCTATTTCCTCATATTAAGCATAGAACACAACTGTCCTACATAATGTATGTAGTGGAAAGATTTGAATTTGTAATTTGGCTATGCAAGTCTGAATTAGGAATTTGAGACCCTGGACATTTGAATGTACTTTTAAGGCTTAGCATCTATAATAGTTTTGCAATAATCACTCTTAATTTGGTCTGTTGAACTGTTGATAAAGTCAAATTTCACCTTTTTCATAATAGTTTGCATCTATTTAGATATTATTATCTCTTTCTTACCTGTCACCTGGACCATTCATGAATCTTTTAACTTTTTTGTTTCTTTCCTCTAAGGTTGAGAAAAGGTTAGAAGGCTTAGACTAAGTAGTGCATGCATTGATACTTTATTAATTAATCCTCTAAGGTTTCCTTTTTTTTTGTAACACCTGAAAGTTGTTTCCATGACCTCGTGAGACTCATTTCTTTCAGCTGCCTGCATGACTTCGGAATAAAGCTGAATCTGGGAAGCAGTTTATTACTACCATTATCAACGGCGCAGATCTGGTACACACTTTTCCAATTGCTTTAATGAGCTTCGTGCTGAGGTATTCACCACCATTCTTAGATAGTCATTTAGTTTCTCATCTTGTATGCACATGTTTGATTGAGATAGTTACTGTAGAACTTTTTTGGTTGCAAGTAAGACACATACCATAATGAGATGCTGGACCAATTAAAGGCTCTCTAACTTTTTTTTTTTGTTTTCTTTAGCTTGGTCTAGAACATGCAGATTTCCTGTCTTTTATCCTTTGCCTTATTCATCTATAAAAGTTGTCCACCCTTTCTCTAAAATTTACGTACTGCACAACAAAAGTGCAATCTATGTCTATAGTTTTCTTAGAAGTCTTTTAGTCTATAAATGCAGGGAATTAAGTTCTGATATTTGTGAAGGTATTCTCACCATGGCTGTGTACATGCATGCATTTCTTTTCCAGGCCATAGCATCATCTTGGCTAAATGATCTCCGTTATCAAGTTGACTGTTACATATAGTTCTGCCGCTACTATAAGCTCCTGCATGCCATCAATATCTTGTGCAAAAGCTGGGGTTGTACACTGGTGCAATTTTGCACGCTATCTCCACCAGAACTCAGGTTCAATGACCTTAGCTGTTCATGGTTATCAACCTCTATTTTAAGATTGTAAAATTGTAGCATTATAGATATTTGTAATTGGAATGTTTTGGTCATTAAATAACTACTGATATTACTCCTGAAAATCCTGTATGCAGGAGAATCAAGTTTGCTTTCTATTAATTTCCAGTGTTCACCTATATGTCAAATAAGACCATAATATGAATAGGAACCTTTTGCTATCATCAGTTTTGTTAACAATCTTAGTGTCATTTGTCAACTTTATAACCATATCTCAAACAAGATACACTGTTGCATTTCAAGACAATCTCCTCCCACTATCTTGTATAACTGTGCATCTAACACCAACAGTAGTGCTTGAGTTTATTGTGATGCACTTGGGTAGATAAACCATTAGTAAGCCATTACTTCATAGTCGTTAGATTTCCTGCTTTCACATTGTATTCACCATGAATATTTCTTGGGATTTCAGCAAAAGTACTTTGAACCCAAATTAAGTTCTCTTTCCCATGTATCTCTGCTATCAACTTTATTGTCATCTGTCAAGGTTTGGACTTATTGTCGTTCTGTCAAGGCTTTCTTTCTTACAATTTTGTTTTTCATTATCTGGGTTGTGGGAAAACAACCTATCCTCCTGGTCATGTATGGGTCCACGTCGATATGCAATGACTCCTTCCACAACTATGGAAGAGAATCTTCTAGTACCACACGCACACGGTACATCTGAAAGAAGCTGATGCTGCAAAGTGATTGAGAGGTGAGCATTGAAGCTTCAGACACAATTAGATTTTCGCTGCTCTAGGGATTCAGACAATAAGGAACCAGAGGTGGCGGACATATGTCATGCAGTTCAAACAGACAAAGCTCCCATGCCTGAAAATATAATCAAAGGCGAGTTATGGTGTGAGTTGGAGAAAGAACTTGACAGAGATGAAGTGGACTTTGAACCACGGAAAGAGGAGGCAGCTGCTGAGAAGAGAATGTCATGTTAGAAGAAGCTGGAAATGAGCATTCTCCAAGCCCTGATGCTTTGAAGAAATGTCAATTCTTCCATCCTCATAGAATTATGCACATGGATGCACTTCCAGGAGCACAATCCCCTAACTCGAGTCCTAGTATTTCCGATGAGGAGAATGTGGGTACATACGGAACCCCAAGAGAGCTTAACATCAAGATTCGGCTGTTCATATCCATGATAAATGATGATTACATGCTTATTTACTAAAAGTCTGATGCAACAATTGATTGAAAAACTTGAAATTGAAGATGTAAAAGCAAGTAACAGTGTGCAGCTCTAGACAAGCAGCATGATAGTAATCTAGTGTATGCATAATGTATGGTAGTCATCAATTCCACAGCTCCTTTGGCGCAGCTGTTAATTGTGTAGGTGCAGTCATGTAGTACGTATAGCAGCTATTTCATTTACAGTGTTAGTGGCACTTAAAAGAGCTAATGGTATTCTTTCATCAGTTTGGCTAAGACTGAGAAGCACTTTTTGCATCTCAGTTGTATGGTGGTACCAGATTAGCAGACTCTTTAAGCGTGCATTAGCAACTGGAAGTATTTCTATTCTTTTTTTGGAAATTCTGGATTGCATTTGCTTGTATTAAGCCTTTGATTGTCTCTAGGAAATTACTTTAGATGAGTGGTCGTTTGCTCTTGGTGTTGCTATTTGAAGCTCTTTGCTCTCCCGAGTACCTTGAGCAGATGTATGGACAGGTGCAGACATGGTTATTCGGTATTCCAAAATTGGAGAGTGGAGAAGGGTACTACAAAGCAAGAATTGCAATGAAACAACAAAGCGTCTGTAGTCCAACGGTTAGGATAATTGCCTTCCAAGCAATAGACCCGGGTTCGACTCCCGGCAGACGCATTGAATTGGAACTAACTACATTACGCATTTCCAAAATTTTTTAATTTTACTTTAGATTATTTGTAGTTTGTTTAAAATTCTTCCAACTTTAATTTTTCCTTAAAAATAGTTTTCAAACAGAATAAGCTTCTTAAATATTCTTTAAGAAACAATTCCACATGAAATGTATTTTTCTCCATGCAGTATTCTTCAATTAAAATTATTATATGATTTATAAAAATAATTCAAAGGCACTAGAAAAATATATTTCTATCATAATTCTCCTTCATATGGGAATATTTTCATGTCATTATTTGGATAGAGGAACTACTATTAAAAAAACTAATTGGAAATTTTAAGAAAGTAAATAATCTCAATATAAGAAAAAATTGTAAACAAATGGCTACTACCACGTCACGGTCATAGGTGAATTCGTCACCAAGAACCTTTTACTCCCTACTGGCTGCTTTGCGTTCTCTTCAGACATTTACGTAAAAGCGGAGTTATGAAAATTTTAAAATAACTATTTAAACAAGTTATTAATAATTTTAATTTTGTATTTTATTTAAATTAAATTAAAAAATAAAGTCTAGTTATAAATATAAATTTTATAAAATAAAATAAGTTAATTTTGGTAAAATTAAAAATATAATTTTCAATAAAAAATTTAATTAAAGAGTAAATAAAAATGCCCTTAATTTGCAAACTAGGCTGTGCCTATGCAATTCGTGTGGCTAATTTCTTTTAAAGGATAAACTTTTGATTTTTGAAAAGATTATTTGAGTTTAATTTAGTTTATTAGTTTGATTTTTTAAAATCTTAATAAATATAATCGCTAAAAGATTATTTATCTACACTTCACATTTTCTTTTTTAAAACTCATTTCAATTTTGAATTAATTTTAAACTAAATAAATATACAAATTTAAATTATATTTTTATTAAAAATTTATTTTAAAATTAAAAAATTTATTTTAAAATTAAAAATTTAGTTTACCTTGATAAAATTTTATGTTTACCTTGGTAAATATAACTCTAAGGGTGAAAGTAAATTCACTTTTTTAAAAATGAATTCAAAAAATTAAATTTAAAATTAAAAACATTAAATAAAATATAAAATTTTATATTAATATGTATGAATAAAGTTTTCAAATTAAATTTATAAAAATTAATAAAAAAATTATTTAAAATTATTTATTATTTTATAGTAAGATAAATTTAAAAATAAAATTGGGTGACGGCGCCCTAAGGTTCATGTCTTTTTCAGTTTCGCTGTTTTGACTTGGTTTGGGGTTGGGCAGAGGACCCCTCATATAGATAGAGGGGTCCTTCCAAAAATTGGCGGGCGGGCCCACCGAAGTAAGGTAGGAACACCGCTCGCCGTTATATTAGATGTGTTCGCTATGTAGGGTGTCGGCACGACCCGCCCGTCTCTATACGATCATTAGCGTGTCGCCCTCGTCCCCTGACAGAACGGGTTAGCTCTCTCATTCTCTCCCTTCATTTTATTTATAACCCCTCCAGCTCACTCTCTAACTCAAACGCTCGATGTGGGACTAAAAAAAACTTTACTTACTCCCGCCTTAAAACACCGATTTCAGAGAGCAATATTACATTATTTCGTTTGTCAATTTGTATTCTTGTACGAATGTTAGGTTGTTTATGAAATTTCTGAAGGAAGGAGGTTCTGTGAGGAGTGAATTTCAGATTCGAGGAACAGGAATTTGTTGGGATTGTTTACTGGATAAGAAATTGATTAAATAATCGGTTTATGCTTTTTCTTATTCAAGTAATCATGTTCATCCTGGTGTTTGAAAGTGGTGATAATGGGTTTTGTTAAAGCTGAATTAGATGGAGTTGAAGGTTTTGGATACTTTTTTGGGGTGAGCGAACTATTTCGTCTTCTTCATCAATTTGAATTTCGAGAATCAATTCATCATTGCTATTCTGTAATTTGTGATTATATTTTTTTGTCATGAAGTTTAATGGTCGAGAAGTTTCTTCGCATTTAATTTTAATTTTGCGGTAGCACTGGAGATGGAAGCAATGAACTCATCTTACCATCGAGAAAGAAGGATATAAAGAAAGGCGGTGGAAAGGTGCCTTAGGCTCTCAATTTGGTCTTTCTGTTTCTAATATTCCTCAATTTTATTCGCTTCGCGAATGATCTTTCTTAATTCTTTACTCAGTTTCACAGGGTTTTGACAAGAGCAAGATTAAGCAAGCTCCACCCATCAGCAAAAGCAAGCGGAGGAAACTAAGGCAGATAGATGTACGCAGTAGTTCCATATCCTACGTTGACCTACTTGGATAATTTCTTTTCTTAAATGTCGTCACTTATCTGTCAAACTCTTTTCTAGTTTTTATTTTCAGATGGAGAAGGAAAGATAAATTCTGCTGAAAAAAAAAAGATTGAGCTTCTAGAGTATGTAAAATCCTAATTTTCTTGTTTACCTGTAAGGGACTTGTTGTATATCATAAATCTTTCCCCTCACAGAAAGTATGCTGTACATCTTTGTTCTATAATAGCGAAATCACTTATTCGCGGAAACGCATTAAGTAATTTTCTTGATATGTTCAGGAAAAAACTTCTAGATGGGGTATATCCTATCTTGCATTCTTCAGGAACTATTAGCCGCGTGTGCACCTTTTTATGATCTCTTGTTGTTTTCAGTTGTAGTAACAATGAGGAACCTATTTGGTATCAAAGTATGTAATGAGATGACAGAATTTATTGCATTGGGGATCGTGATTAGGCTCAGACACCAAAGGAGAAGCGCAAGTGGGCTGTGCATTTAACTTTCAAAAGCTGGTCTGGAGGTTTCTGAGGACACTAAAGTTCTCAAAAAGAAGAGGAAGGAAACGAGGGTGATTCTGTTGATGGTGAAAGTGTTGCCCAAGTACACTCTTGCAAAGCATACTCAAGAGAGAATGAGTCTATTGAAATCATAAAGCAATGGAATTGAGATCAATGTTTTGAAAATCATTTGAACTCAGGAAGTGTTGCCCAAGTGACTGTTACCAAATCTGGTGTAGGATAATTTTCTATGGAGTCAGCTAGGAAAAATATCAAGCAAAACATTCTTGAAGTAAAGAATTTTCATTCAGGTCAAGTAGTCATACTAAAGTAGAAGATCCAAACATGCAGGTTGGTTATGTAGGAGATGTATTGCAGTTTCATGGAGAAACCAAAAAGCAGATGCAGATCTGTAGGGCAGGAAAATAGGAATCCAAGTCCTTTTGTAGTTCATGTGTCAAAGCCTGCAGAAGTTGGAGACAAAAGAAGATATATTCCCAATAATTATTGTGGAAAAAGAGATAATTGAAGCATAAAGTGAACATTCCATAGTCATCATATGTGGAGAAACTGGCTGTGGTAAGACTATACTGGTTCCTTAGGTGAGCATGGCATATGAAACTATCATATCATAGACATATGGGATCTTCTTCTCCATTCATTTGCCACACTGTTCTTATATGAAGCTGGCTTTGGATCTATCTATATATTGCAATGAGAGGAGAAATCATCAGTGTCACACAACCACGTCGTGTTAGCGTTCTATCTATTGCAAAGTGTTTCCTTTGCGTCAGGACTTCATCTACGGAAGGAGGTTGGTTTCAAGTTAGGAATAACAAAATGATTGAAGATAGCTGCTCTATGAAATTTATGACAGATGGAATTTTGCTTGGTGAAAGTTCAGGTTGGTTTTATCTTGGTTGATTATGCTACTTTATAGATACTGATCTCTGACTATGTTCATTCCAAAACATAACATGTCATCTATGTAGCTAGAGCTGACTCTAATTTAGGTTGTAGCTCTACCATCTGTGACATCAATTGCTGTTATAATACAGTAGGCTCTGTCTTGCTATATTCTGCTATACGTTTAGTTCCTTTAACTTTAAATATCTCATTCATTAAATTTTGATATATTTTGCACTATGATGAGCATTTTGAAATAAGTTATTTATCCTTTTGAATGCATATGTGAAAGAAGGCAATTCTTTGTACCCAGGAAGTTAAAAGTACTGCATTCGAAGATGATTCTGAAGCTTTCTTATATGCTTGCTAAATGAGATTGGGATAACGGTAGTCTCTTTCAGATATTTGGATAAAGTACAGAGACAAGTATAGATGCTAGGAGGATCATCATGATGCTTCCAAATATTGATTGATATTTCTTTCCCAATTTTTATGAGTCTTTTACTTTAATACAATTATGTGTGCTTTTATCATCAAACTAAAAGTAAATGTTCCAAAGTTACTTCTAATTGTTTGTTATGCTGTCCCTTAAATCTTTTACAATGATACTTTTCTACATCTGTTCATCTGTAAATTTTGTCAAATGCAAAGTGTATCTCTGTTACCATGCTACAGCTTAAGTTCGAAGATCTCAGATGCTCAAGGTCAACAAAAGTCTGGTAGCTTTTCAATGGCTAGCACATGGAGATCTACAATCCTTAGAAGCTTTAGATTACTGAAATCATCTCTTGAAATTCTTTTGGTAAATGGTGCTATAAAGGTTTTCAACTCAGCAGTGATACGAGCATTGGATTCAGGTTCACCAGTGATGTACAAACGTCAAGGCTTCCTTTTGTGAATTGAATGTGGAAGTGGATGCAAGTTTTCTTTCAGACCTGTTGAATTAAAACAACAGCACTCACCTACTGCTAGTTATTGAGCTAAAGATCGTAAAAGATTGTGCATTCTGCAACCTGAGACTTCATAGTAGTCAGGTTCAGTTTGAAGAAGATTCCGGTCCACCAACTCCTTCCAATACTCACGCAACATCTTCAAGCTCCTTTTTGGTTTCTACAGAACTTCTGAAGCCATTGGAGCCTCGCTGAAATACATAATCCTTTGCGAAAGAGTGCAAGATAAAGGAAGCATTGCTTGAGATGATGTGGCGGGTCGTAAACTGAGATAATACCTTGAGATGACTTGTCGTAGTAGCTCTACCTGGCTTTTGCTATATTCCTCTATTATACATCCAACAATATTTGGCTCCACCAGTTGTGATGTCCATCTTTCTTTCAAATCGTCTCGAATAGTGAGTATCAAGCTGAGGGCTGACTTGTTCACTTTATTTCATCAAGCCTGTGATTAAGTTTTCCAATCCTTTTTCCCAATACCATGATCAAGATGTCGCATCATGAAAGCAGAAAGGAGTGCAGCAGCGAACTAGTGAAAAAGGTGAGATTGATCTCTTACTATGGTTCTGTGCTTTCCATCTTGTATTCTTCTATGATGTCCTCGGCATGGTACATAATGTATTTTAGCTCACCCAGCAAAAATTTGATGCTTCCTCTTGATATCACTTCCTCTGTGCATCAGCTATGCAACACTGTCTCATCTTCAACTTCGTTATCAGTCTCTTCATCTCAGCAGAAACTCCAAATGGTGGGGCTATCTCTTAATAGGCGCAGGTCGCCAGGATCATAACAAGTTAACTGATGAACGCATCCAGAAGTATAACCATTCTAAGAACAGGAATTACAATTATGTGCACTGATTTAGGTTGGTGAAGATATGCAAGCGAAGGCCTGGTGACTTGCGTTCATTTTAAGCAACTCAGGTTTAGCAATGATGGACTCAAAGCTCTCTCGCAAGGGATGACTTGATAATCTGTCCATTTGTGCCCATTGTTGAAGACTTCATGGCCATTATTCACTTCTATAGCCATCATCTTCGTAGCTATCCCATTTTATGCATCACCAATTCGAACAATCAATACTTTCGTTTATATTTATTGTAACGTCATTTGGAAATAGACAAAATGTAAGCTGAAGTTTGGTACTTCTTTCAAAGTAGAGATTGCTGCTAAACAAAATTTACAAACTACTTTCTTTTTTAATATGCTTAAAAAAAATAATCATATAGCAGTCATCCATGATTTGTCACTGAAAACGATTAATTTTATCATTAGCTTAACTTTGTTTGCTGTTACAATATTGCATTTATAAACTAGCTTGAAAAAAGGCAGTTGGCAAAGCATAAGGTTGCAGTACAATGGCATTGAGTTGGTTATTCATGAAGATGATCTTGGTTGGCCTTGGTGTGCCAAATGAGTGTCCAGCGCAAATTCATCCTCCGTAACGACTTTTCAATGCTTCAGGAGGCTCCTCTTCTATAATACCTGCTCCCTTAGAACTGAGATACTGACGTATGGTTGTTTTACGATCACTAATGAAAGTCTCATCCAGAAAATTATTGTAAGCTATGTCCCCAAGATTTTGTGCTGCCAGTACACTGTATCAGAGTTAATAATCTCAATTTAAGTAAAAATTGAGGGTAGAGAATTGATTCATGGAAGATAAGCTAGGATGCTAGTGGCATAGTTGATGTCCAATGCAAGTAATAACATCTATGCTTCATCCTAGTACATTTAAAGTATGTATAGTTGCTTGGATGTAAGTCAACTTGTTTGAGATATCTATCCTCAAGCTCAATGTCAATTTTGTAGTAGTAGCATGCTCTCAGACTACAGCCTTTTCTGTATGAATACTATATATTCCATTGTCAGTTCTGCCCATTCTCAATATCCTAGGGATGCATTTATTAGTTTACTGGGAAAATAATTTGCCTACCAAACACTGTTCATTTTGCTAAATTACCAGTTGGTAGGAACAAATCATGCGAGTTATCATTAAGAATGGCATATAACTACCAAATTCTTTTCTAGTACTTTAAAAAAGCTTAAGTGTCATAGCTGAAAAATGTCTTCCCCTAATGTATTTTGGGGATCTCCTCATGGCAAGATGAAATTTGACAATGAAGCAAACTACAGTAACTACTAACCAAAGAGGAAAAAATAAATAAATCAGCGACTAACTCATTATTGCATGAAGCTCAAAACTTGATGGGAAAAGCTCAGAGTAAGTTCAATGAGATGATATATTCATGAAAAGACAGCTGAAAAGTAACAGCACAGAACACGTCACAAAATAGGCACATGCAGGGAAAGAAAGCAAGAGTAGTGATAATGCATCTCAAACTGAGGTAAAAGCCTAACTAAACTTCCTAAGTAGTACAATTCAATAGATTCTTCTAAATCTTTTAAGAATAGTGTTTAGTTATCCGTCTTCCCTATTTAACTATTGAATCAGTATGGTTGAAGTTTAACACCTTGAAAATGCACGATCATGTCATGCTTTTCAGCTTCTCTACAAATCAATCCATTTCCTACTTAACATTTCCAGAAGAAAATAAAATGATGGAATAATTACCAGTGCCTAAGATAAACCCGGCAGGGCAGTATATCATCTCGCCATATTTTATCGATGTTGTACCTCCCATATCGTTGAAAGAAGAGTTCTTTGCTACCTGCAATAGAGGAAGCCAGTTATAAATGTAACTATTAGGAACCAAATTATGTAAATCAATAGTAATAATCACATCAAAGAGCTTATATTAAAAACGAAACTTCAAAGAACTTCTGAAAATGCAGATGCTAGAAAATAAAGCTTTAGCTTCACCTTCAGTGTAGTTTATGGATTTCATTAACTTAATCTGACAAATATTGATTATTGTATTATCACAATGTTACAGATACAACCTTCCTTGCTCTCTACGCATGTATCCAAGCCACACTTGCACCACATAGGTAGCAATATGTAGTTCGTAATGCACTCCAAGATGTATACAAGTAGGTACAGCTACATCTCTGTGCACATCCTGATACCAATATGTACTCAAATCACAACTCGCACTACGTTCGGTAACAATAAGTAGTTCGTTACGTAATGCACTCCGAGATATATACGAGGGTGTACAGGTAGTTCTACAGGTATGAAATTGAAACAATGTTCAATAGATAACACATGCAACTACTAAGGCAATTAAGAAGGATTACACATCCTTGATTTGTATTACTTTGATTGCATTAGCATGAATCAATTGTTTACTATCATATCCTAAAATACCGAAACAAGAAAAACTCATTCCAGGAACTAAACACATGTAATCTGTAGGCAATTGGCGGTGCCAATTGTAATTGCAGTCCACCTGACCAATACCAATTTGCCGAGTTTCCTAAGTTAATACCACATAAATAATTATACCTAGTGTTACCTTTAAGACTGAGTAGGAATGACTACTGTATTGTATTCAAATCCTCAGAAAGAAGAGGGAATGAAATAGGAAGATTACCTCTGCATCTAATCTGAAAGTATTCTTCATCGCTGTATCGAGCACAGACCACCTGGAAAAACAACATATGTAATCAAGAGCTCTTGCAACACAAAATCCAAGTACAGCAAACAAGCACTACCCAAGGGACAAGAAGCAGGAAATACTAACAGCCTGCCTGTAGTAAGGTTTTCCATCCAAATCTTCGGGAAACACCTGAAAATACAAACAAGCGACAAAGCTCAGATCATGCAATCAAAACCACAATACCCATTTGTCAGATGAGTCTTTAACCATGGACACTTGTGTAAGCTTCTTTAGCATGCCATGATGCTGAATATAACTAACTTTAAAAAGAAGCTAAGGGGTATTACTCCACTTACAGCAAGAAATCTGAATTCATGCTCCCTCTCAATGAATGCGGGAACCTTCAACAAACCAAATCTTGTAAAAATTCTCAAAATTCATGAGTAATCAGATAAAAAACAAAGCCGTTACCTCAGCCTTGCTGATCTCAAAGACAGTGACAACAATGCTCTGTCCTTCACACGGTTCCACACTCAAGCTCGATATCTCCTGAAGCCCTTCAAACAATAACCAAATCAATAACAAAGAACCAACCTTTTTAAAAAAAAATACCAGAAGTTAACTCCGCCTCAATCTTTAACTGACCCCGCTGTCAGGCTTAGCGATCCCACGCTCGAAGAAGATCGGTGCTACGTGTGAAAACACTCGCCGGAACCCACGCAGCACTGCTACTCTGAAGTTTTTGAGTTCCGGGAACGTGCTTCGGGCGCTCTTCTCTAATACACAAAAAATCAGGGACTTGCAACAATTTCAAAACTAGGTTGAACGCTTTTTAATTTAAATACCGGAGAGAAGAGAACCGAAGCCGCAGATAGAGAGAAAGCCGTCGGATGAAATGAGAGATTCGAAGTCGAGGTCGTCGTACAGCTCGGTGAAGTTACCACCGGAAGTTGACATTGAAAAAGATTTACAAAAGCGAATAAGAAGAGCGGATGGAGTGATAGAGAAGGGAGTTGCGTTTACGCGGCGGTGACCGGAGAGATGGACGGAGATTGGAACACAGCTGTTGGATTTTAATTGAAGGGTTGTTGTTGAAGGAAATTGGCAACTGAAATGCTTAGCGATCATGCCTGCCTTCGACGGCTCTGTGAATTATTCTGAGCTACTACTGGCTTGAGTGCGCGTTTAGCATTTCTTATAAAATAAAATTTTTTTAAAATAAAAAAATTTACTATATAAAATCTTTTTATATTTTTCAAAATTTTAAATAAGTTTAATATATTTATAAAATATATATCATAAAACATAAAAAACTTATAATTTTATTTTTTTCGAACGCAACGTCAAACGTGTTCTAAAAAGGTTCAATTTGGGCCCAATAGAAAAGGCCCAACTGGAACGTAGAAAATAGCCTATTAATTAATCTAAGGAACGTTTGGACGTATTCTTATTTTAAAAATAAATTTTTATATTTTATTTTAAAAAATAAAAATAAATAATAATAAATTTTATTATGTAGAAACTTTTTATAATTTATAAAATTTTATAATACATTGTATAAAGTTTTGCTGAAAAGTGTGAACTGAAAAAATTAAAAAATATTTTTAAGAACATAATATAAAACACTTGCAACTGTAAAAAATTTTTGAAAATATATTTTTAAAACAAAGCATATTTTGATTCTATTTTTAAAAAAATAAATTTTATTATTTTGATTTAAAAATAATAAAATAAATAAAAATAAAATTTTATAATATAAAATTTATTATATTTTTATCTTTATAAAATTTTATATAATATTATATAAAATTTATTTAAAATATAAATTAGAAAAATTAAAAAATATTTTTTTATAAGTCACTCTCAAAGCCTAAGTTCCGCTCTTGAAAAAGATTCTATATCTCTATTATGGTAATTCATTGATATTTCATGATTGGGTACATTTGATTTGGATCTTCCTTTTCCAATTGAAATCCTCAGCAATGGACTCAGGAATATTAAGGACAACTTTTCACTTGTCAGCTAATGGCCTCAGTGTTTGCACATCCTTAGCAGTATTGTCAAGCTTGGCTATAATAAAGGAAAACTTTTCCACATGTATTATTATTGGTCATGTAATTTAAAAGTATCCTACGACGATGAAGCGTATGGCTTGTAATTAGATTCTAACACAAAACTAAAATCCACAGCTGCTGGCTTATGATAGTGATCGCTTAGGAAACGTTGCCTAAAAGTTACAACCCGTTAACAGGCGCAATAAAGCCATAAAGCTCATAATAGAATAGAGTACTTGAAAACAAATCATGCTTAATTAGTGAACTATAGCTATTATGAGTATGACATTAACTTATTCTGCATATATATTTTTGTTAGTGACCTGTTTGTATTATTTATACTCGTCTGAAGAAGAAAAATCGTTAAAACAAAAAAAAAGCCCTTAATTCATGTGAATATGTTTGTAGAGTTCTCTGTTGTAATGAAAATTTTGAAGGTGGCTAAGTGTTTGTTTCAAATACATCAAATTTTATTTTATTTTTCAAATTTTGAGTTTGATCACTTCACGTGTTTCAATTGTCATTCCGTACTTTACTTTTATTTTACCCCAAATTTTATTTCTATTAAAATTTAGCTTCAAATTTTATTTTATTTGTTTCAAATATCACTTTGAATGCTGCTTCTATCGAACTCCGTTTCTCACCGAACTCTATTTTATAAAATTTAATTTTGTGAAACTCAATTACGTACATTTGAAATACTAACTATAAAGAAAATGATGCATCGGAGCAGGACTGGGTACAAGTGGGTCAAAGTTTTAGGATTGAAATGATTGAAAAATCTGCACAACCCGTTAAGTTTCATGGTCGTTTACAGTTAGAGAAGAATTTTCTGGTGAATAACATTCCGAAAGTAGGGAGTTGTGGAAGAAGAGACATATAACCGAGCAGTCATCCACTGCTATTCCTTGCCTCTTATTCTTCCATGCGCGGATGGCAAACTTCACGAGACGCTTTGCTGCCTCGCCTCTTTCCTTTGTTGAGGAGACAATCTGTACAGCTTCATGGTTGGAAACCACATCCCAAACCTGCAACACAAGATTGATCCTGAAGATTTTATGAATAATAACTTTCATTTTGTAAACTTAACATCATGAAGCTCCAAAACAAGAAAGAGCCAATCAGATTATACTATGCAGCAGTTAAGTACGAAAATAATGTGCAGCAGTTACAATTGATGCAAGATAATGTGTTTTAAATTGTTTTATGAAAGAGAGATACCTTTTAAATTCTTAAGCTGACAATAATAAAAAGATCAGAAGATACTTTGCTGATAAGAAGTTCACAAGATATTTGTTGGTACCAAAACGATGAGAAGAACATTGAAGGTCTAATATGGCTTCAAGGAATGCTAGAAAGCTTTCAATTACTTTATAGTTGAAGATCTCCACTAAACACTTAGAGCCGACTGAAAAATATTAAGTATATTCCAGCAAGTTTGAATTATCCAGAAGTAATTTATTCCTGATTCATGCAGATATTATATATTTTTTTCCTGCTACCTCAAAGATCATGTAAATGTCACCACTACCTTAAATTTTATGTAATTACCTACAAACTAGGCAAGTTAGAAACAAGATAGATTCTGCAGGAGATGAACATACCCCATCTGTTGCAAGAATAATGAACCGGTCCCTGTTGGTAATCCTCCTTTGAGTCACTTCAGGCATGGAAGTGAGTCCGAAATCTTTGACACAGTAGTCACCAAAGGCTCTTGACATTGCTAAACCAGGTTCCTTACCATTTGGCAACCACAATCTCTGCACGCCTGGCTCATCTTGCAAACAAAATACAAGCCCATTGCTCTGCATAATTCGTTCGGCCTCCTCTACAATAGATACAATGTGTTTAACTAGTACATATGATACTTGCATCTAATATCTAAGTGGAAAGTCGCAAACAGTTCCAATTACAAGCTAAGATTTTCGATTTTGAAATATGAAAGAGGAATCTTTGAAAATAAACAACAATAATGAAGATGCACACTCACGAGGTAGATTTGGTCTGAAATCGATTGTGAGCTGTAGAGGGATCAAGGCTCCGTCATCAGAAGTTGTTGCCAAAACAGCACGAGAATCACCAACATTGGCTACGACCATGAGTTCACCCTAGCATAAAAATCAAGAAGTTTCATTTGAATGCCGATAGCTCTTATACTTCATTGATACTTCAGTATATACACTGAGGAACTAAATCCTTTACTATTTAGCTTTTATTACAATCCATAAACAAAATTTGCTAACAATGCAAGAACTAAAAATAATCCTTTTGCAAAAAAGAAAAATAAAATAAAATAACGAGTAATACTTTGGTCTTATTAAGTCTTAAACCTTGAGTTTGAATGTTACTAACATTACATTTATGAATTGCCTTGATAAGTTTTCAAACTGTACAGTTCATGATTGAAGTTTACGAATATCCTATATGAAGAAAACCACATTTCTACAGTACCTAGATTGAGTTAATGTCATTAGTGAAGGACATCATTACAAGAGAACTCCCAAATTTACAACTAATATTTGCAGAGCAGTAATTAAGTCCATGCGGAGCAATCAACTTTGATCAGTAAGCAGATGTATCCGAAACAATAACTCAAAAAATGAAGAAACTAGAACTTCTTACTTGCTTCACTATTGTCAGCGCTGTGGTGCCACTACGGAAAGAATCTATCTTTCTGTCATGCTTAAGCTGTTTATCAATGGTTGTACAAGCTCTGAGATATGACTGCTTCCAAATGTCAAAATGGCAAGGACACTTACCGACAATCGAAAAGGAAGCCAGGGTTTCTTTCCTATTACAGAGCAAAGAAGGCGGAAGAGACTCCCTAACTGTTTTGGCTACAAAATGTCCCCAAGGGCCATGGCCATCAAATAATCCGCAAAAGATCATATCTTCTTGGCCTCCAAACTCCTGCAACAAAATTAAAAGCGGAATGAGCAAACTTCAATAGAATAAAGGATTAATCAAATGTCCAATATTGAATGGCTCTAAGGGTATGCAGTATCATATAGTTTCAGTATCATATAGCTTAGAAAATGTCTTCTAATGTATTCTCTGTTATGTAGCAAGTTCATCCAGCAGTAATTCTGTTCCTGTATACAAAATTAACAAGCTGCAGTATATCCTCAAGGTCCAAGGAAGGTCTACTATATGTAACTCCATAATTAAAAAAAAAAATCAAAAAAGTAGTGATCACGACACCATTAGAATTTCTTCCTCTTCTATATGGAAAATCAGCTTAAAACTGCAGAGATATATCCCAGAAGCAATGTACTTCCTTTAGAAATCCACAAAAGGTTACTGTCTTTCAGCATCAGAATTGTGATCTTACCAAGTGAGCTGAAATATCTCCCAAGAAAACGAAAAAGATCAGTAAATAATATTTTTAGCAACAACCGACGTCCAAATTAGAAGCCACTACTCTCTAAGAATTTTTTTAAAAAACAAAGAAAAAAAAAACAAGAGCAATGGGGAAACTCAAGAAGTAGTAAAACTCAGAAAGCCCATTTATTTTCTGTTAACTTTCGAACAGACCTGATAAGAACTAACAAAAAACAATAATTAGAACTTTGATTTCTAGATAATTTAGAAAGTGATTACCTGCCAGACGATGGAGCAATCCTGGTTTACACCCTTCTCCCCTCTTCTTGAATGAACAGAGACAAAGCAGTCCGACCTTGCTCCCACCACCGTCCCCGACGACGTCAGTATCAAATTCTTCTTCTTCGCATCTCTCGCCACCGCATCAGCCGCCTCACTCCCACCGCCGCCACCATTCTCCGGCGACCCTTCTGCAAGCCAACCCTTACTAGCTGTGTACATACTCTTCAACAGCCCCGACAACTTCCGCATTCTTGTTCCAAATCTTGTTTCACCAGTACTACTTCAAACTTAGCTAAACTTCTTTGTTGAATGGCCATCGAAGTAAAATAGAATCTCTGACAATATCCTTGATTTCTTCATCTTCTTCTTTGTTTGTAACTCTTCAATGTCTTGCTCCGTTCTGAAAAGTATAGTTACCCAAAATCAACTAGCCTATACGTCTTTCTTCTTGTTGTAAAAGATTGAGATGCTAGAAAATGGATTAGATAGGTACACAAATCCATTCTGGAGCACTAGCTAGATTAAGAGAAACATTAGGAAACGAGCTTAGGTAAAGAGAAACAAATGGCAAGATGCATAATAAGGAACACATGAAAAATGAGAGTAGTGTTTTTTTTCATTTATAGAGAACCTTGCAAACACGGAACTTCACTAAAAATGGAGAATTTGACTACCAGAACTCTGTCCTTCTCTATTTATTTTTGAGCAAATTAATTTCCACGTAAATGGACTGCTACGGTGCTACCTAAAGCCTTGTTTACATACAGTAACTAACCTTACAAAGAACGAAGACTGCAACTTCACTTACATTTCCGTCCGTAGCGGGTTCAACAATGAACAAGTTCAATTTGGGAAAACAAGTGGTACTGTTTCAAGCGTGCGACGGCAGGTGATAGGATGTATTTGGATTGTTTATAAAATATTTCTAAAATAGAAAATATTTTTATTTTTTTTAAAATAAATAATATTTTTTATTTTTAAAAAAATAATAAAAATATGTAATAAAAAATCTCATTATATAAAATTTTTTTATACTTTCTAAATTTTTAAATAAA
The DNA here is from genome assembly GCA_019914995.1 of Acanthochlamys bracteata. Lineage (NCBI taxonomy): Eukaryota > Viridiplantae > Streptophyta > Magnoliopsida > Pandanales > Velloziaceae > Acanthochlamys > Acanthochlamys bracteata. The sequence goes on from CM034136.1 coordinate 3,388,089, forward strand.
TTTTTTAAATATTTATAAAATATATATTTAAAAATATGAAATAAAAAATTAAAAAATTTTATTAAAGAAAAGAAAAAACAAACGCACCTATAGACATTAACTGACAGGGTTTAATGCGTTCCTAAAGAATGAATATGCAAGTGTAGCGAGGAAACGATCCCATTATGTGGAACATTGACACGAGTTCAATGACGTATGTAGCCTAGCTATTTAGTGAGCCGGAATTCTCAAGAGTCGACGCAAACAATATTTACGCACTAATTATTAAAATGAAAAAGTAGTCAGTTCAGCCAGAGAACAGAGAGGACCTCGCCTGTCAATTCAATTGCATTAGCTATTATCAGTTGTCTAGATTATATAATTGTTGTTAGCATTGGTAAATATTGACATCGGTCTTCCAAACATGCATGCGACAGAAAGGATATCTGTTTGGCATTGTTAAGAACGCAAACTCTGTAACTATAACAACAATCAACAGTCACTTCTAATCTAGACCTACAACAGAAATATTATGTAGGAACTTTTGTATACTCTCTCTCTTGTCAACTCTTTTTATCAAACAATCCACCTCTTCGGGCACCAAAGTAAACAACAAATGGAATGCAAAACTTCAGCATATGACCCAATTGAAAAAACAGAAAGATTTTCTACCTACAATGCAATCACTTTCAATTCCAGAAAGATTTGTTGAACTAGCTATATACGAAAAGGATTCTGTCTAGCAAATAAGTGCCAATCGTTCATCCAACTAAAATGTTCTAACAACCAACTAAAATAATAAAATGGCATCTTGCTGATGAGCAATGCTTGTTACAAGTGCTATATAGCAGGCTTCAGAATAATCCCTCAACTACTCATTAGACATATAATCCACCTTCCTTAGCTGCATAAACAGTGCATAACATTAACTAAAGAGTTAAGTTAGTTTCTCTGAGTTGTATTCCTCAGAACTAAAGTAGCTAAATAGGAGAAGACTAGGTAAACAAATATTATTGAATTCCAAGATAACCTTTTCTTTCTAGCCATACACTTATATATAGGTGTAGTTCTCTAATACAAGTAAATTCTACTAAAACGTAATTCCTAATTGAAAATAATAGTTTAATTCAACAAAAACTAATAAGAGTCTAATTGGACTCAAATGCCTCAAAGAGGCTTTTTCCGGATGCAACAGGATGTCACGCGGGTTAGTGGCCAAGTGCAGCGTAGGGGCACTAGCTCCTGGGTGCCCTGAGGGCAATAATTGTATCTTTTCCGGCAACAATTAATACTTTCACTCATATCTGTTTCGCTCACTATCCACCATCTTTTTTCTCATTTCAGCTTCCAGATTCAATCCAATTCCAAACTTGTCTCGCATGCCAAAAATTCATTTGAGTAGAAGATCAAGTGGGACACAAAGAAAATTTACTCATTACACTGAACACCTAAAAGTAGAGAAATGTGGGGTTTTATCAGAATCCACAAAGACGATCGTTAAATATTGATAAACTAGCACCAAGATCTTCTTTTGTCAGATTCGTGTGCCTGAAGAAATGGCTGGGCATAGACCTTAACATATAGGACCCTTCCAATAAACCAACAGATACATAAGGAAAGGCAAAACAATAGACTGGTGTGTTACATTTTACAAGAACGACAAAAGATCACATTCCAGATCTTCCAAAGAGAAAGACATTGGATATGATCAGAGTGCACCGACCGAAAGCGACCGGGCATTCATCTTAGTGGCACTAGAGAAGTCGTACATCCACTAAGCGTTGCATTCCGTCAAGCAAAATAATAAGCAATGGTCCAAAAGCAGTACAATGATACATAAATGTTAGCAGAATACTACAGTTGAAATTATTGATTAATGGAGCAATAATGACAAGGATGTATGCAGTATTACCTTGTGAAATTCTAGATGTTTGATTTCTAGCGAAGGAGAAATGGAGAGGAGACGTCTAACCAATTTGCTGAAAGGTGGAAATAGGAACACGGAAACCATATTCTTTCATAGAATAATACATTAATTAGAGAAGTCGCTATCAGCATCACCAACTCGTGATGAACTCTAAGCAAAATAAGATTAAAATTTTGATCATGCTTTCCAATGATATAAACAAGAGGACTCGTAGCTCAGTTACTCAATGAGCTGCAAGCACCTACACACCTAATTAAGACACTCTAAAACTAATGAGCTCAGTCTCATAATTTCGTAAAAGCAAAAGAGACTGGTGATAGAGGTTTAGGTCATGCCATCTAAGTTCCTTTCGACTCGTGCCTGCAAGATTACCTCAAATAGCAAAATATGGTAAAATTATAAGGGGAAACTTAAAGATATAACTCAAAGAAAAGTTTTGCATCAGATATAGAAACAATGTAATTTTACATCATTATCAGGTCGAATGTGCAGTTCACCAAAGAATTAGTAGAAGAAACCTAAGCAAAAGCTTGCGTCTCTCAGGTGAAAATTAATTTTCAGGTTGATACCGTCAAGGATGATGACAGCGTCTGCAGTCTTCCATACTGTACGCTTGCTGTCTATGAACAAAAAACAGCAATAGACATTTCTCAAAATAGGTTTTATAGTAAACAAAGCTAATTAGGAAAAGTTTATCCGTGAAAAAAGAATTGCCAAAGAACATTGTCAACTTTCCATATGTTAACATTACTTGCAGTGTATACAACACAATAAAAGTGCCAAAGAGCATTATGATATTAAGTAGCGGACAACCCCATATTACATAATAAAAAATGCAGAAATTTTTGAAGAAGGCGATTATTATTTACCTTCCAGTAATTCGAAGAGATGCTCCTTGCTCGAAAAATATCGAAGAAATCTGCAGCTCCTCATAGGTAGTCCCAGCTACGAATGATTTGACTCTAATAATCCTTGCAGTGAAGCACAGACAATTCCAGGAATTAACAATTACCTCTAAAACGTAATAGCGAGAGGTCAATTAAATAAATGGCAGGATGTCCTTTCCCATGAATAAATTCTTAGGAGGCGTTTTGCAAATTCGTTCTCTAAAAATAACTTTTAAATTTATTATTTTATATTTTTAAATATATATATATATTATAAGTATTTAAAGAATTTATTTAAAATTTAAAAAATATAAAAAATTTTATATAATAAGATTTTTTATTGTTTATTTTTATTTTTTTAAGTAAAAATTATTTGTCAAAAATAAATATATTTTTTGTTTTAAAAATTATTTTATTTTTAAAAATATTTTCAAATGAACTTCTATAAAACTTTTAAAGTAAGATTTTTTTATTATTTATTTTTAATTTTTAATTTTTAATTTTTAGATAAAAAATTTATTTTTTAAAAGTATTTTTATTTTAAAAATACTTTCAAATGAACTCCCTATATGAGATAAGGGACACTTAACTAAGTATCTACTTTTACTAAATACACTTGCTACTATAAATAAAATTACAATATAAAAATTATACATCATAAAAATTTATTATTATTTATTATTATTATATTATTTCAAATTAAAAAATTCTTTTAAAATACAATAAAATATATTATTTATTTTAAAATTTCATTTTTAATAAGCATTTTTAAACAGTTCCGGAAAACTGTTTCGTCTTCGGTTCCCATGTCGTTTGTCTAGGTGTCATTTTTTAATTGAAACTTTATATTATGAAAATTACTATAAATATATATTTCTTTTGTTTAATTAGAAATAAATTGAAAATAATATTTCAGTAAAAAATAAATTATAATAATGTTAAAATACGTTTTTTAATTCCCGACTTTGGTGTTATTTGAAAGTATTTTTCTACCTCTTTTTTATTTTTTCTAATAAACTTTATATAGTATTATATAGTATTTTTTTAATTTTAAAAGTACAAAAAATTCTAATTGTAAGATTTGGTATTACTTAATTTTATTTTAGATAAAAAAGTAGAACTTTTTAAAATATTTTTAATATTTTTAATTTAAAACATTACTTTTAATAAGTAATATAAAAAGACTCTTTTTGCAATAAAAAGAGTCTAATGTAGTAAAAGTAGATACTTAGCAAGTGTTCTTTATTTTATGGAAGTGTTTGAAAATGCTTATAAAATAGAGACTGAGACTTTTGAGAACAAAGCTTTTGATAAGGAAAATAATCTTTTACTTTTTGGGAGAAAAATGAACTTTTCTATAAAAGTGTTTGGAAGTGCTTCTAGAAAACATGCTTTTCAATTAGAATAGATATATAAATAACTAAATTATTCTTTAGAGTATAATTTAAATTTAAAAGTATATATCTTATGTTATATTTTTTACTAAAATACTCATTTCAATAAATATTATAATCAAACTAATGACTTTGTATTTATTTTTGCATTTAACAAGAAACACTCAAATTAAAATATTTTGTATAAATATTTGTTTAAGATAAAATTTATTTAATAAAAGATTGTATATTTTTTATTATATTCTTTCTAGTATATTTTATTTATTTAAGCACTATTAGATTTAAAAATATTTAAAAGTAATTCGTATATAACTGAAGTATTATTTTGAATATTATTTTTTCATTAAATATGTACAATATGTTGAACAAATAATCATACAGTGATTAAAAATAAATCATACATTCAAAATTCTCATAGCAAAAGTAGCGCGATATAAATACCAATCTAAAATGCTTTCATCAGTATCTGTTTTTACTGGCATCTCATCGACCGTATTACACGATACTTATGTGGTTGGTGGGATATAAATTTCATGTTCTACAATTGAGAACGTATCATCAAGAATGTTTTGTTTTTTGATGAAATTATGAACTGCTGCTGTAGCAATAATAATATCTCGTTAAGTATTAATTGAATATGCTAGCATCTTTCCAAAACATTAAAACGAACTTTTCACACACCAAAAGTACGCTCAAAAATGCTTCTGTAGGAAGAATGAAGTCGGTTGAAATTTTCTTTTGGACACTCTTATTTTTCGTATGTGAGCTGTACTTACACGTCGAAAATCGTTCAGATTATATGCCTTCACCTGTATACGGGGCCATATATCCTGGTTGTTTTTCATAACCTGCATTTACCAAATAATATTGGTTGCTTGAAAGATAAATTCTTACTCTTAAACTTTTTAAACTTATAATCATCCTAATCAAATAACAAAATATCAACAACCCAATAAAATTGAAAATATCAATAAATATTATTTATTGATAACAAAGAGAGTAATGTACCTTAATTTTTGCTGCAACCACTCATCATCAGCAAGGATTATGTTGGTTGCAGTATCCCATCTCAAATCTGACTCACCAAAAACTAATTTCTTATACAGAATCCAATCAGCTTTCATATTATCCTAATAGTTTTTAAATTGTCGAGCATCATATGTCAGTCTAAAGTATTCATTGAATGCATGACGAATTTTATTCCAACCCTCTGGTGTTGAAATATATTGAGGGCTTATTATCTTTCGCAGAGTTCAACAAACTTCCTACAACGACTCTCTGTCCAATTCGCAGCTTCAAGACGCTTCTTTGGCGTAGACATTTACTATTCAGACGCAAAAAGAAATAGAAGTATATGTTATTTGCTGTTATTTTAAATATTTTTTGAAGGCAGAGTACGATGTATTTTACTGAAACCTACTTTTTGAGACTGCTAATTCACTCAACAATTTAATTACAACAACTTTGCAGATATTGAAAAAAGAAAACCAACACAGCAAAAAATAGCACAACAAAAAAATATAGAAAAAAATACAGTAATAACAAAACAACAACAACATTAGAGTGGTACAGTAAAAGGTTAGAAGTGGAATAGAGAAGAAAACAACCCATAAGAAACCAACAAAAGAAAATGAATCTCTCTGTTCTCTCTCTCTCCGTTCAATTTTGTCTTCGATTTGACTCTCAAATCACGCATCTCTCTCTCTCTTGGAAAAAAGAGTTCACCAAGTTCATCTTCATCAAAGTAACAAATAGCACAATTTAATTTTCTTTGTCTGGGCAAAAGCTGGAATTTTTGGTACTAACTTGGAAAAAAGATTCAAATCTTTTGTCGGATAAAGAAGAAGAAATGAATTTTTGTCTAATAAAGATCAACAAGCAAACAAAAAAAGTGAAAAATACATATGTTTTTCCAAAAATTTCTCAATGCCCTACAGATCCACCACAACTGTTGTAAATCCAGTGAGATTAGGAAAGAGAAGCAATTAAAAATTAAGGAAATACGTAGAAATTCGTACCGTAATTAGTGAGAAAATGGTGAGACCCCGAATGTTGGAAGAGCAACGGATCTCATTGGGAAGAAGCTGCTCTGTCGATTAGATCTACAACGCGCTAAGAATAAGAGTCATCTACACATTACGGCTCATTAGATAATATTTATATTCATGGCATTCTGTAAATATTAACTGATGATAAAAATAACATTTGCTTATATTGAGTAGCGAATTTTTTAGGAATAAGTTTTGGAAATGAAAACACAGCAAAACATTTTTTTCTCCTGTGCAGTGCGTTTTGGAAACACTTTCATAAATTTTTTTTGTATAATTGAACGGCAAATAGTCTCCTAATCACCTTCTAGGATTTACAATAGGAAAACTGAACAGGCATTAGTAACCAACGCCAGCATGAAAGTTTAATCAAGTTCCATCAGCAGCAGTTAACCCTGACATTTTTAGGATTCTCAGTGGATTTCAAAGTAAATCCTTCACGTACATAAGTTATAAGCAATGTTCCGAAACCCAAATCGGACCATTCAAGTCAGACTAGAAAATACTCCGGACTAAAATTAGTCAGATTACAAATAGATCTCTCATGCAAATGATTCATTTTAATCGTTTCGACCCTATTGATTCAGACTGACCCGAACGACTTGCATGTCCAAATCAATCCGTGTTAAATAAAAAAAATAAAAAAAAATATGTATTTGCTACAAAAAATTTACTAATAGTTTTATATTGAAAAATAATTTGTGTCTGTATTATTCTCTAATAGATTGTTTTGAGTGGTATTATTTGTATCCAGCGTTCCCTGAAGAAATATGTTCCACATCCGATCTGCTCGCTGGTTTGTTCTACATTCAGATCTTTTGCTCACCTTTGCTCAAATCATTTCAATCTCTCCGGTGAACCACAACATACCTTCAGATTTTGTTTCTCTATTTTTCTCTAATTTGGTTTGTATTTGATTCTCAATGGATTAAAAAAAATGGTCGAATTTGTTGTTGTTTCTTGTTGATGGTGTTGATTGTCGTTAGCCGCTGGTGTATTTATTGGTGTTGTTCGTTATTTTTGTCGTTGGTGGTGAAAGGTGAATAGGAAGTGCTGTTGTGATAGTGATGGTGGTGGTGAATGATGGTGTTGATATGTTGATGGTGAATGATTTTGTTTGTTGATTATTTTGTATTGTTGGTATTGATACTTGTTGGTTATTTCGTTGGTGTTGGTTTCTATAATGTTGCTGTTTGTCGTGATTGAGTTTTGATGGTTATTGTCGTGGTTGGTCGGTATGAATGTTGAAACTGCATGCAAAGATGTTTGATAAAATACTTATTAGAGATGTTTCTTGGAGGTCAGTTTTGATAATACTTTTTTTCTTGCTGCTGTCGACGATTCTACGGTTTGATACTTTTGATTCGAAGAGTTGACCCATTGATCCGCTAGGTCAAACAAAAAATTGTCAATCCAGATAGCTTTTCGGGTCGACGTACGTTTCGATTTTGACAACTATGGTTACAAGTAATTTCACAAGTTGACATCGGCAAAAACAAAGAATTAAATAGAATGGCAAAAAGTGCTAACAAAAATTGTGTGTGATCATGCCCCACTTCATCAGTCGTACCAAATAGGGATGAAGATTTCTCTATACGGTACGCTTAGAAATGAAATTAATAAATAAGAGGAAAAGAACAGAAGTAAAAGGTAGAATAAAAAGAATTATTTGAATATATTAGCAAGAAATAAATAGAAAAGAGATAAATAAGTCGATAATAAAAAAATTCTGATAAAAAATTTAAATATTTTATCTCAGATATATTAATCTAATTTAAACTAATATAATATTTATTAGTTTAACTTTAAATTAATTTTATTAAAATAATTTTATACTAAAGAAGTCGAAAACACAATGCATTACAAAAACCCTTTCTTTTAGCTAAAATTAGTACTCAGTGTTCAAATTTCCAACTAAAGACGGATGTTCGAAAAACTTTCAGCAACATAGTAACTAGAATTCTACTTCTGCTACAGCCAAAAAACAAAAGAATCCAAAAGAAAAACCAAAAAGTTTCTCAAAACCAGCAGATCCTATCCTGGATTCCATATATCCCTTGCAACTTCTCATATTGTCAGATCCTATCCCATGCACTAAATACAGCCTATAAGCAGCGAGCAACCAAAAAGGTGTCATCACTAAAAATATTCACAAGAATAATGATGGTGCAATGCACAAGCAGAAGCAGGTTAAAGGAAGCTTTACCACATAGAAACTCCACAACACTGATTGATTAGATATAAATGGTACAGTATACCACTACCAAGGAAGCTAAAAAGGAAGCTTTACCATTGATTAGATATTTGTCCAAAAATTCACAAAGTGGCGGCACAGTATACCACTACATTGATCTTCAAAACTATAAAATCCAGCCGTTATAAGCTATCAATTTTGACACATCCAAGCTAAAACCAATGAACACGAGCAATTCTACAAAATATAAATGGTACAGGTGAACTTCCAGAGCTGGCAAAAGTGGAATAGCAGATCTAACTCTGCAGGAAAATAAGAACAGTTTTGAAGGTAATTAGCAAAAGACACAAGATAACCCTGGTTAATATCGGAAAACATAAAACAGGTTTCGCCAATTGATCTCAAGAAACACAACACTAACTGATTTACTTGATACAGTAGCTGAATTAAGAAGAAAACACACTTTAACTTGAACGAAACTTCTATACCATAGATTGAAAAAACTATATGCATGTACAATAGAAACAAATGGCAAAACTTAGCAATCAAAAGCCTTTCTCAATCTTAAACAGATGTTCTCCTGTGAGATGTCTCCTTCAAGTCTGCATGGCTAAGAGTTATTAAGATGTGCTTTCTTTACCTTACAAACGAAAAGTCAAAAGCTCTACACTCATCACTAAGAACAACCTCAAAAGGCATATATGCATGAGGTTTTTCCCGACAAAAGATAGCAGTGCCTCTTAGACTTAGCCTAATTCATAGTCTGAGACTTCTAAGCCATCTAAGTAAACATATATAGGACATCCAAGTCAGGTTGTAAGACTGGAGCTGAAAAAAATCAGACAAATCAGACCATAGGTAGATAACAAGAAAGAGTGCTGCTCTTTTCTTGTGTAGATAGGTTGTTGCTTGAACCTTTCTGTCAATTGACATGCTAACAGAATAGTGGATCTCATTGTAACAAGAAAGAACATACATGACAGAATCTTCACAGACGCAAGGCGGTTAAAACTACCAGATTTTGATGCACACAGCTTCAATTTGGCCACCTTAAGTTATCGAGTTTCAACAGAACCATCTGCAATAACCGCACATTGTTCAAACTTGATAATGACACCTAAAAGCATATAAGTCTCGCAGAAATATTTAAAGAGATGGAGAATGATAGCTAGTAACACAATTATAATCCCTGTAAGAACATTGATGGCAAAGAAGCTACGAAAGAACAGAGATTGGAAACAACATCAGCCAGGTTACAACGAGGACCTAGTAAAATATCATAACGACCACAACATTCTGCACGAAAATTGTGCAACAGCTCTAACTGGAAAGCAGATATAATAATATAAACTAGAGAACACATATTTGCCAAATACCAAGCATACAGGATTCAGCGGTCAGCAATGCAACTATGAATATGATGTTCAAAACATAAGGAAATGTGTGTTCACCTACAGCTTATCATTGAATTAATAAATAAAACTTATGCAGTATGAATTACATAACAGAATATGGATACATGATTGCAAGTGCATTTAATAATAAAGACCTGATGAGCTCGCACATATAAGATAATTGAACAAAAGAACAGTGTAGTAATACAAAAAAAGAAGATTTTAGCCTTGCTACTAGGATACATGACAGAATAATTTCCCTGTACCTAAGGACCGAAAGGGCATATCAAGACATATCAACATAGCCATGTCCTATCTTAACATGTCAGAGCTAGAAGCTACATAGAAGTGTTACGTAATTTACCACAAATACAACAAAACAAAGCAATCTTATCGTGATGCTCCACCGGCATTGGTGACTTTGACCTCCTTGAATGAAGGATGGAGTAATCCAAGCTCGTCTTTCATCTCGAGCGGGCTACTTGTCTCATTCCTGACCCTCTTCACACGTCGGCTTGCAAGCGATTTATGCTCAAAACCATACATTTGCAGAATCTGGTTATCCCCGAAATTGAAAGCTCTATCCATCTGCTTAAGACACCGTTCGACCGGGTAATCTCCAAACTTTCCACATGGCTTGCACCCGACAAAATGTGTCACCAGAGGCCAACGATGGTCACCAAGTCCAGGGTGGTAGTTCTCAATCATCTCCTCGTACCTATCCACCAAAATACCCCAATACCCGTGCAAATAATAAGCACTCTCCAAATAAACCTTATCCGCCCACTTGTCCTTTTGCGTCACCAGCAAATAAACCATGGCAGACTGATCATCAGCTTCAAAAACTGGCCGGTCTTTCAAAAACGCTGTAAGAACCTTCCCTGCCTCAATCCTTGTCGGTCCCTTAGGTCCCATTGGCGCCCAAGCATCAAGCAAATCAAGAGCCCATTGATTGTTCCTCAACAAAAACGACCCAGTATTCAAGCCAATCCAATTCTTATCATCATAAACCATCTCATTCCACCCATGCATCACAAGATTGTATTGTGAATACCTCTCCCAAGGCAACTCAAATGCCATATCAGTAAACATTGCATCAGAATCCATCCACCATAAGAACTCAACATCGGGATGCGCAAGAAGAAGTGTCCGAATCAACGGCAACTTCGCCCAAAACCCAGCCATCTCCGCATCAAGCAAAGCCATATTGTAGAATATATCAATGTTATGAATCCTGCAGTAATCAATCTTGTTCTTGATTGATTTCAACAAGTAATGATCACCAACAGGGTTCTCACAAGGCTTGGGAGCAGAACCAGTGATAAGTAGAACACGTGGTTTCGTCGGAGACAAAAAGTTGGGCTTTTCCGGGTGAGAATCGAGCCAAGCTTTCCTCTGCCGATTCCAGTCCGAGATTTTTGGTCCGAGAGAGTACGGCTGTGAAGGATCGCGCGGAGGTGGATCCACGTCATCGTTTTCGGTAGCAGTCGGTTTGGTTTCAGACAAAGATCGATGGTGTGAGAGAGGGAGATGGGAACGGATCTGAGCAAGGTCTTGTTGCGGTGTTCCAAATTTGCCGGCTCCGATTGTGCCACGTAAGACAACGACGGTAAGAAGAAGGCAGAGAATGGTAAGCTTACCGTTGCGCAGAGCACGAAGGATCTGGCGAGCTCTTCGATCGCCAACCACTCGCGGCAGCAATGCCGTTGCCGGCATTCTCTTGATCTCTCGACTTTAGGGTTTGTTTTCTTCTTCTTGTTGTTCAGGATTGTTCTAGTTCAAACTTTGCAGCCATGCTCAAACACAAAGAAAGAAAGATACGAGTTTTTTATTTCTTGATCATGAGAACGAGACAAGAGAATAAGAGATCGTTAATGTCGGAGCCGCTGGACCATGTTAGTCGTAATTAATGATACTTATAAGGTATCAGATCGGCATTAGTTAAAATTAATATTATTATATAATGGAGAGCTTAAAGGAAAATGAGATTTTTAAGAAGACTCGCGGGTGCGTATACCGAGTGCTAGCTGGAGACAGGACCGCGATTTGGTCCTACGTCCTTATCACCGACGGCCCATAACCAGGTTTTGATTGATAAGTGGGACGCGACCAACGCGTTGTAAAACTCTTTTTATGAATTTTGCTTTCGCTTTGCTGTCTGTGTCTAGCTAGTTAGTAATGGACCAGACCCGGTTTTTTTGTCAATTTTCAGTAACGAACGCGGAACTAGTTCGTCAATTTTCAGTAACAACCTTCGATACATACCAAGTCCTAATCTAGAGTAATATCACTTTGTTGGTGACAGTCTACAGATAGCTTAGATTTGATCAGATTATTTGTTTGATTGGTTAATTAGAAAGCATATCGAACATATAGAGAAAGTTTAGAGTGTATATAAAATATTTTTTTAATTTAAAAATAATAAATAATAATAAAATTTATGATATAAAATTTTCTATATTTTTTAATTTTAACAAAAATTCTATGTAATACTATAAAAAATTAATTTAAAAAATATAAAATTAAAAATTAAAATAGAAAGAAGTTAAAAAATACTATATTTTGATTGTTTTTCTATTTTTTGCTCGACTACTGCTTTGTTTCTTTTGCAACTATGAAAGCCAGATTTTGAATCATTATTTACGCTTCTGATTTATTTCAACATTATCTGATTGTGATCAAACGTTTACAATTAACTTAACTAAAATTCCAATACAGTTGAACCTTGCAGTAGTAAAAAAATACTTCGATTGATTATCGAGTCAAATGAGTGTCGACACCAAAGGATGGACCGATGCTGCATGCATCGATGGAGCATGCCGCAACCGGCTGAAAACATAATCATAATAAAAGAAAAGAAGCTTAAAAAAAAAGAATTTGATCTAATATGCTAAATTTTGGATAAATAACAAGTTGGAGTTTGGTTTATGATGATGCAGAGTTTCAATGTTGCAATAACAGTGACAACAATGCTTGATTATTTACGCCAAAATGCTTCAGATCGGTGCCTCGCAAAAGTTGCCTGACTCTATGATGGCAATCGCCGTTCTAATAATGCATTGTGCAACATACATTTACATGGTTTTTGAGTTTACACCATAAATCATAGTCTGCATTGATATTCATCTACATAGAAAAGACGTGTCTTTTATCTGTAATATTTTTAAAAGAAAGTTTAGGTTAAAATATATAAATTCAAATTTTAAAATTTAAATTTTTTTATATAAAAAATTGTTAAGTTAATAGTTTTCATGTGAACAATTTAAGTATTTCTCTCGGAAGACATGTGAAGCGTTTCATCAAAATCAAACAATGTGGATAAATCACAATTGTAGATAAAAAGTAGTGGAAATGGAAAGGATTCGAATCCAAATGTGTAGCACAGCTGAACTTATATTAACTTTAAACAAAAAACAAATAAAATACGCTGAAGATTCTTGACGGCAGAGAAACTCTGCTGTTTACTGTGTTCACTTGTCTATCACAAACTCAAAATTTGCTGCACAACACCAAGCAACAATCATGGCCTATCTGCAATAGATGCAACCGAATTGTAAGACCGGAATTATTTGGAAGACCTTAAGATAAAAAAAATATTTAAATAGAATTTATTTTTAAATAAATTTAATTTTTATTCATCTGAATTTAGAAAATAATATAAAAATTTATTTAAAATATAAAAAAATAATATAATTAAAAGAAGTGCTAAACATATTGTCAAACACCTCCGAACGTTACAATGCTAGAGAACAGAATTGCAGTGCTCAGCTATTGGGAAAAGAGGCTTTAAATCTGGAATCCATTCAAGTTGAATCCGAGCAAATTCTTCTTTATAGGCCACGCTTGCTCCGCACAAAGCTTTACATGCATGAACAACAACGGTTGCCAACTTGGATTCCTTCGTATGTGGATCGTCCTACACGTCATAATAATTGAAAGCCAAAGAAGTTGATTTACGCAACTTCCTCCCATGTAGAACACTCGGTATCTATCTTAACCTTAATATGTAATAAAAAGAGATGCCCTCCTAGCTATTGTAGAATTCTGTTGGGAAATTTTAATTCCCAAAATACACATCGTATCACAGTTGGATTCCCTCATTACACGTACTTCAAAGATAATTATCATTTATTATCATATTTGTAAATTTAAGAAATGAGATTATCTTAATTTGTAACAACAAAATTTACAATGCAAAAAGTAAAAGAACTACCAACTGTTACTTCCATTACTTTTGGCATATTGATCATTATACAAATAGAAGCAAATTAGGTGTGACAATTCGATTTAGTGGATCAATTTTGGATCGACTCACTTAAAAAACGCATCAAATTTTATCTGATTCTAATCCAATTCATAAATTTATACGGATTAAAAATTATCAATCACAATCTAATCTATTTATATAATATTGTCAATCTCGGATCGACCTATTTCATAATTAACACTATTAATTTTTAATTTTATATTTTTAAGTTTGGGTGAAATTATAAATCAATTAGAATAAATGTTGTACAAATTTTTAGTGAAGAGATTCGGTGAGTGTCCGTGAAGATGTGCATTTCTTATTATTTTCATTAATTTTTAGAATTACCTAAGAAATTTTTTTTTGAAAATATGTGGTTCAACTAAAATTTTAAATACATATTCATACTTTCGATAAAAGTTTTGATAAAAATATTTATACAAAATTTAACTTTATCATTAAAGAAATACCTACATAGTAATACTTTAGTTAATATCATAATTCTTCTTTACACTATTTTATTAAGACATAAAATAAAATAATTAATTATTAATATAATATAATTATAATAATTTATAATTACTATTATTTATTTTTTTTTGTTTCCAAAAATTTATTATACGGTAAAGAAAAAACTAGAAATAGTTGTTCCTTCTAAAGATTACATTTCGAGTTAGTGGATCAGTTTCGGATCGATCCATTTAATAATTAGATCAAATTCGTTCAACTCTTATCCAACTTATGAATTTATACGGGTTAAAATTTTTAAACCTTAATTCGAATTAAATGGGTCGATTTTGAATTGAATTTTCAAGTCAGGTCATATATTTTTATACTTAAAGTAGATAAAGATGATATATTGTTTCCTTAAATTGGCATTATATTTTCACACCGATATTAGATTTACTTCTATTCTCAATGTATCAATTTGTAACCTTAACAATGAGTAGCGCTCTTTAGCTTTATAAGCACATTGTAAGTTACTATCACATCTCGTAAAAAAATATTACCAGTCTATTTTATTTTTTATAAGTTAATATAAGTAGAAAGTTCGCGACCACAAAAGATGATCACTAATGAACAATCACAGTCGCTTTTTTTTTATAACTTTTCGTGACCATGAGAACTTAGACGCCACAATAGTCACACTATACTAGTCGCTAAAACTTATTGCGATGAGAAAAAATATCATGTTGCAAATGCTCAAAACAACTACGATCGGCACTGTGCAAAATTAGTGATTAGATCAGCACGTCGCTACTGTCAACAAAAAGGCGAGTAGTTAGAGTTAGTTGTTGATAAAATATCTGCGATCAGATCAAATAAGTTGCTCTAATGTTCATTTATTTATTTATTTAGGTCTCTTTTCCCAAAAACATGAAACCATTCGCGAAAGTGGACAAATCGCTAATGTAATAATGACCATAAACTAATTTGTTGCTTTGGTCACTGACGGTCTTAGTATCGGCCGATTTCAGCGATCGCTGATAGTTGAAGACAACGACTACGATTTCCTGATCGCCAATACCAAGCTACTATTTTTTTATTTTATTATTGCTAATATTATAATATAAAATGTTATATAAATACTAATTGTATGGTAAATGAATAACAAAATATAAAGAACAAAGTTCACAGTTTCTCATAACTAAAAGAGATTAAAAAAATATTATTTTAAATATCTTATAACAAATCTGTTTACTTAAGTTATTAAAGCTGAATTAGGCATACGAATAACGGTACAAGTTTACTTTAAAAGTTTAACGTTACAAGCTCTTTTTCCTACCGATAGCAGTAAGGTTTATGTTAGTTTTGGTTATTGTATAGAGAGATTATTGCTAAATAACAGGAGCTAGTTGGATTGTATAGCATAATTTTTACAGACATAAATATTAGTGATTCCAGTAAACACACAGAAAATTAAATAACTTGCATAACTAAATCCACACGAGAATTTACGTAGATCAGTAAATCTCTTTATCTATATCTACAGTCATTTTTTGACAAAAATGCAAAAATCTACTACTCTTTTTCTCTTTCCATTCTTTTTCGATTAGGCAGGATCAAAGTACTTCATCAAACACACTTGTCTTATTCTTATAAAGACAAATTTCTACCACCTCCTCTATATTTATCACTTCAGTTGTATGACAATAACTCATTTATAAGATTAGTGACTTTGGCATAGATTTCTACCAAATCCTCAACTAATTGCACTAAGTACCCAATCTCAGTTTTATTAAAGGAAGTTATAGTCACTGGTCTGAACACGGGATTGACTCATTTTGAGTTTTTAATCACTAGAAGGCAAGGTGAACGATGAAATGTAAAACTTGTGAAAAAAATTTGTTCGATGTATTGTTCAGCAGAAATGAGAGTGTGTCAGCATTTGAAGCTTCTTAGATATTTGTTTATGATTGTTTTTTATTTTTCGGTTGTCTTTCTTCTCCTTTCTGCCATTTTGCTTTTATTTATTTTTTCTTACAACTTTTACATTTGGTTTCAAATGGTTCAAATTTTCTATTGGTGGTTACTCGCTTGATACAGTGCCGTGTTTTCTTCTAGTTCTGCTCTGTGTCTCATCTTCATAGCTCCCAAGAATGAGGTCACAGCTTCTTTAGTGAAATTTTAGTAGGCCTTTAGCTATGCTATTTTTTTGCATTTAATTTTTCTTAACTCTACTATAATTTTATATTCCAATAGCATTGGATGTAAATAATGATAATTTTGTATTTTTCGCTCGCTCATGCATGCTTCGGCTGTGAAAATTTCTTCGATTGAATTCGTGAGCCAGTTTTCTAACTTGAGGCTAGGTTGAATTCGAATTTTTCGCTCCGAAATTGTTGATCGGTTTGGAGTTCTTTCCGGAAGCCAGTGGAACTTCTATGCAGCTTCCGGTCACTCGATCTTACTATTCAGTTGTAAGGTTTGAAATATTCTTCAATGAAATGTGCTAAAAACTTAAGTCCTTATTCGTTTTCTACTCATACAGAAGTGATTATCTAAACTTTATGACTTTTACTGTTAATTCTTGACGTTTCTAAATCATGTAGATGAACGACTTCATCATATAGATAAATACTTAATCCGATAGTGGTAAATAATTGTAGCTCAGTGTAAAGCATTGTTGTATGACCACAACTGACTTTGTGAATGATGGATGCAATGTTTGCTTGTATCTTGATTAGTGAACTCTTCTGTAATATCTAAAAACATCCAAATATCGATTTGTTCTTTTAAGCTCAAGTGAACACAGCTCTTTCAGCTACTTAGTTCTCAATTTTAATCTCCTGTGTTGTTGTGAACTAATTTTGCTATGACATCGATATGTTACCAATAGATAACTCTAGTTCTGATACAGTCTTGATTCTTAGTTGAGATCTTAAATATGCTAGAAATTTTTTGTGAAATATTGATGATGACGTTGATCTTCTCGAGTTGGTTATTTGGTCCAGTAGCAATGGATAACATTTGTGTAACTAGTTGTTCTTCAGTTTCTTTATGTTTTTTTTTGTTGCTCGAACGTCACAACGCTCTGCTTTCGTACTTGCGAAAAGTTTCAATCTTGTGCTTCATGAAAAGTATCACAAACCGGTAGTTGACTATTCAATTTATTTGTAGATAAATTTTTTTTTATAGTAGCTATTTTTTTGTCTGCTATGTATAGAATGATTTATTTCTATAAATTTCTACATAACTTGTTTTAGCCTATTAGCCATCTAAGTTATATACTATACTTCTTAATTTTTTTAATTATCAAAATTAATCTGAAATTCCAACAAAAAGTATTCGGAAAATAATAAAGTGGCATTAATAAGTAACTTAATTTACAAGTTAGTTGTATTGATTAGTACAATAAAATATAGTTAACATTAAAAATATTTGATTAATCATAAATTTTATTTTAAATAAAATTTTAGGCAATATAGAATTGTATATACATCGCTTTTCTCCGATCCAACTTACGCCATATACACGCCATTTAAAATCTAATTTTATTAAAAGTAAAATTTCATGTAGTCATTGCTCATGCGGCAAACTAATTTTTTAGAAGACCTTACGTGCTATATACTATTTTATGTCCTCTATATATTTATAAAACATACAACGAGATGTGTCCCATTTATATATGGATAAAAAATTGCCTTTTAGTTGCTGCAGAACCTTTATGCAACAACTAACTGGGGCTTGCCAAAATTGATTTCCGCTTCCCAAACAAAATGTTTTTGTCCATAAATTTCCTTTCCAGCTAATCCTCAACCACAACATTCCCAAACAAAATTCTTTTGAAAAGTATTTA
This sequence comes from Acanthochlamys bracteata, assembly GCA_019914995.1. Taxonomy (NCBI): domain Eukaryota; kingdom Viridiplantae; phylum Streptophyta; class Magnoliopsida; order Pandanales; family Velloziaceae; genus Acanthochlamys; species Acanthochlamys bracteata. Next base: position 3,406,458 of record CM034136.1, read on the forward strand.
GAGAAATATATTTTTTTCTATTTTAAAAAATAAATTCTGTTTTTCAATAAAAAATAATAATAATAATTAATAATATATTTTATAACTTAAAAATATATATTGTAAAATATTATATAAAAAATATCAATTAAAAAAGTTAAAAAATATTTTTCAGAACTCACTCACACGGCTTTAAGCTCTTAACAATACATCCATGCATTTAAGCACTAGGAAAATTCTTCATAGACAAAATGCTTAAACTCAAAAGATGCCTTAAAATAGCACTCACCCGTAATGCAAAAGAGGAAAAACACATTCTTTTTCATTCTTTTTTAATAAACAAGAACACACTCTGTTTTATGAAGCTAACAAACGGATACATATCTATTTGCTCACGAAGCTTATTCTAATGGTTTACTACTCAAACCAAACATTTGCTTGCAAAGAACTTATATTATGCTTGTAAGATGAGCGAGCTATCTTTCTTAGGCATAAGCCTCAGGGTTGGCCTGGAGGTAAGCTTCTGCAGCCTCGACTGATCCTGTCATGGCCTCCTTCGCCTTGGCAATTTCCTCGTCGGGGATCTCAACTCCAGGGAGTGTTTTGTATCTCATTTCTACCTTAAGGACACTGCCACCATCGGCACGCGACTCGACCTTCACGTGAGAGGTACCAGACTCGATATTCTCTCCGAGGCCACCGCCTTCAACCAAGGTGGCCTTGATCTCGAACTTGTCCATGTCCAAGAAGTCGATACGCTCCTTCACGAGGCTGAAAGGCATAGCTGCGTACATCAAATCCAGTACTACATCTATCAGGTTCCGCATACAAAAGATAACGGAAGATCGACTCGTATATAGAAGATCCATTTAGACATGGTGACAATGTTTGTTATTTAACTAAGCACGTAACCTGGAGAGAAATTGAGTTCCCTCATGCTTCCGACACCGCCTTCGATCTTGTCGGCCTTGCCGCCGACGACAAAGTCGGGGAGAACCTTGGGGCCGATCTCGTGCCAGTTGAGAACAAAACCTTTGAAAATGCGGGTGCGGCGACGGAGGAAGGGATCTCAAGGCTCCAGCTCATTCTGTTTATTTGTTGTTGCAGAGTACTATCTACTTACGGGATGACTGTGAAGTCTTAGAAGTATAAGAAGGATTTATTGCTACCTGGTTGCTTGTGATGATTTGAGCTCTCAGTATGCATGAGTTTATATAGAGAGAGGTGGGTAGTAGTTGGTGTTTGTGAATGGTTGAACTGTTCAAAAGAGAGGATGATGTGTAGTACGAAATTGTTTGATCTGTTCAAAAGAAAGTGTAGGCTTCATAGATTAAGGCATCTTGCTTTCATTACCTCAGCGAAAACGCAGCTGATGATAATTAATGATGGAATATGTTCAAGACTGGTTCTACTTCTCTTCTTTAAAATTAGATTTTCAATTTCAGCGATGGAGTTTCCTTCTTGACTGCCTCGATTGCTTCTGTGATGAACCTGTGTGTACGTTTTTTTGCAAACCTAGATGCAACGAGCCCTACTTCTTTTTCAACAATGTGTTTCAATGCAAGTATAAGGCCATATCTTGCATGACCGAGTGATTTTTGAGCTTTTCAAGTTCAAAAAATCACTAGTAGAAATAAAGTCTTTACCGACCGAGTAAATAAGTCGGTAAAAATAAAAAATCAGTCGGTTAAATAAATTACCGACAAAAATAATAGTTTCGGCATTCTGTCGGCAAACACCGGTCAGTAGATTAACTACCGACTAACTAAAACATTCAGTCGGCAATGAACAGTAACTTACCGACTGAAATAAGTTAGTCGGTAACTACCAACTGATTTCTATCAATCAGTATTTATCGACTAATAAATCAGTCGGTAAACATATATATACCTCACTGTTCTTACTGTCTTTTATTAGTTTTTTAATATTAATCATTCCATTCAAGATACGCATTATGATTCAATATATATCTTTCAAAATATACACAACAACCACCACAATATTCATCAAAGTTCATCAATTCAAATAAAAAATCAGTTATTTTGTTGGATACTAAAATCATTCTTAGATACAAAGAAAAGATCATTTAGAGACTTAAAATGGATATGCACCAATTAACATTACATATAATGTTACACTACAGGACCATACATCAGCATAGGCAAGCTAATACTCCATGATTGTCTTTTACAATCTATTTTTTCCCTTCCTGAAAATCCACAAATCAAGAAAAGTTGGAAATTTCGTCTGAATTTCAAGTTTGAGCAAAGAACTATCTAAATAGTAGTACCTCAGAAATGGATGTATTTGAATCAAGTAGAGGTTGTGAATTTCTTACTTCTGATTTCCCATTTGAGTATCTGTGAAGGAAAAAAGACAGAAAAAAGGAGTTTGAAGTCACCACATTAGCAGCTGTAGATATGATCTAAATATTCAAAATACTCACACTTTGTTGGCCGCTAAAATGTAACAAGTAGATCATAACTTGAAAATAATGCTAATAAATCAGATGATACCTTAAGCATAGACTTTCAATGAATTAATCACTCTACATCAAGCATGCACCCATCTCAATACAGAATCCAGAAACATACAAGCAAGCTATCAAACCTCCAAACTTCATCTGCAGATCTAAAATGCCAATTATTTTTTCTTGAAATTCCACTCAAATTCAAATGATCAAAGTAGCATCTGAGAAGCCAAAAATCAAATTCCATAGTTTGATAAAAGTTCAAAATTTCATTACTTTTTCCATTCGCGGTGCTCATAAATTGTCTACAAAACAAAACCAAACCAAACAACAAATTGATGAGAAATGAGAGGAGAGAAACAGCGTGCGCTGGTACCAGGACGCGGGGTGAATCTGCCTCTCAAACACCATTGCCATCATGTTACAAACAAACCCAATAAACATTAAAATAATAAAAAAAACACAAATCTATCATAAACCTGTCTATCTGAAGATGTTGGTGTCGACAAATCTCAAGTGAGAAGAAGGACGATTCGTGGATGAACACCGGACGAAGAGATTGAGATCGATGTCGGAGCGAAGAAGAGAACGTGATCGTAGTCGATGTCGAAGATGAAGAAGAGAGATGATCGCCGTCACTGTCGAAGACGAAGGAGAGAACAAGATCGCCATCGATGTCGGAGACCAAGAAAAGATCACTGCTGACAGTAAAACCCTAGATAGGGGACGAAATGAAATGGCTGGTGCGGGTGCGGCTGGCGTTGATATATTATTACCGTTTATCGGCTGATAATCAACACAGTCGGTAACTTAACGAAAGCCCAACTACAAATAACTCCGTCGGCAAGTTATACGAATTTACCGACTAGTTAATAGACAGTCGGTTTTTTCTCAAGAAAGTTTACCGACAACAATGAAAACAGTCCAAAAAATTTCCAACTAAAAAATATTTAGTTAGTAAATTTCATAAATTACCGACGGAGAGTATCGTTAGTCGGTAATTTGTCAAATATTCTGACTATTTTTTATGTTAGTCAGTATCTCCGATATCATTTCCGACTACTTTTGTTTTAGTCGAAAAATGCTGAAATTTATGACTAAAATATTTTAGTCTGTAATTTTCAGTCAGTAAAAGCTTAATTTGTAGTAGTGAATATATGCATAATATTTTAAACAATTTTATAAAAACCAAAAGACATGATTGAATTATACGTTATAAAATACTTATATGTCGAAGTTCTTTTCAAAAAAGTAATAGAAAATTTTGATTTCTTTTTTTAAGCTTTATTTTTTCAGTTATTCCAAATATGACCTAAGTCTGGACACTAGGCCAGCATCTCTAATGCTGAATTTTCTATACCACGAAAAACCTGAGAAAGTGAATGAAAAGAAAGACACCTACCTGAAGACAGCACTAGACTTTGAATTTCTGTCCTACGAAAAGTGCAAATCTATCTCGCATTTGCCATTATTGCTACAAGTTCTAACGCATATCATCAATCGCATAATAGTGACACTACTACAAAAGTTCTTTTTACTAACTGAAAAAAATAAACTAAAAGAAAACAGTCGTGAATTTTGTTAAATACCAACTTAAATTAATCAAGTCGGTAAAAAATTTTAATATACCAATATAAAAAATATAGTCAGCTGATAATCATATAAATTACCGACTGAAAAATATACCATCAGTAATAATACTTACTGAATACTAGTTAGTCAGTAAATTTAGCGACCTAAGTTGTATTTATTCATTAAATTTAAGATCAAAATTATAATTAATAGATAATTTACTCATTGAAATCAATTTTTGGTAAAATTAGCTATTGAATTAAATTCAGTCGGTATATTCGTCGACTGATATTATATTTAATTAGTAAAATTACCGTCCGAACCTAATTTAGTAAAAATTTATCGACTAGACAATATGTAGTCGGTAAATTGTATTTTAAGTCTTTTTTTTCCACTCTTTTCGTTCTCTTTTATTTCTTTCTTGTTCCCCGATGCCCGCTATCCACGACCCGCAATCTCCTACCTTGAGCGCGTCTGTCATCTCAAACGCCGAGCATCTCTCCTCTGTCCTCCACAATCTTCATTTTTGTCCTCTCCGTTCATCGACATCATGTTTTTGTCAATTGTAGCGAAAAATCTAAGTTTCACCATACCTTCGCTTCCCATCCGGCCACGCTAAGTACCTACAAACCCTCCCGCCGCCTTGGTAAGGCTTTCCACTCCTTCAATTGCGACAAATTCCAGCTCCGGCGAAAGTCCTCTTTCAATTGTGATGAATTTCGGCTCCGGCTTCATCTTTATATTACAACACTGATATTGTTCTTTCAATTTTTCTTTGGAGGAAAAATACATGTTTTTGAGTGATACACTAATATAAATTTTCTTATTTGTTGTTGCAGAAAGGAGGAGTAAGAGAAGGCCGACCTATAAAATTCGTTAAAAAGATAGATACAAGATTAAGTGAGAAGAAGTACACTCGTTTGAAGTAAAGAGGACTAACTTATTCTTCAATTCTTTAATACAATTACATATATATAGATTTCTTATAATACTAAATAAGGAGAGTTCTAAATAAGTAAAGAATCTAATCTTAGAAGAATTATAAATAAACAAAAATATCTAATTTTAATAAAAGATATTCTAATATACTTGAAAATATTAGATATATGTTGACTCACGCCAATATGAACTCGTCTGTCTAGAACGTAATCATCTTGGCTTCAAAATATTTTGTCTTCTTTCTTTCTTTTTTGTCTCTAATGTAATGATGTTTTCATTTTTTCAGATGGTTTTCTTGAAAAAGCGTTTATTAGTGAACTCTTGAAAAAAAGTGGAAGAACTGCTTGGGAAATATGTATTCGTTTATAGGTATATTTAAGCTAACAGTGAATTACTGCTTTATTATGCTAGTTGAATGTGTTAGGAGGATCATCTCATTTCTCTTTTAGCCAAAAAAATGAAATTAAAGTGCCATTTAGAGGTCAAATGGCTCTCAATTATCATATTATATTATTCTATAGTGTTTTAATTAGAAAGCCGTTGACATTTGAGGCAGGTTGAATTCGTGTACAGTTTCTCAAACTAGTGATAGGCTTTTGAAAATTAGAGTGGATGCTTGGGGTATATTAGTATTTTTTTAGAATATGTGAGATGTTTATATTTTTTACTCTAAACATTTGTTGTTTCTCTTATTTTGCACATTCTACCTTAACAATGTGTTGAATTTGTTGTTTTTAGGGATCAAATCAATTTGAACTCCCGCTTATAGAAAATGTATATGGACTATGCTTGCTAGAAATTGATTTACAGTCTTATCATTACCTCTCATAGGATGAACTGCTCTATTTAACTTGATGCGAATTGATCCCTTTTGTATTATATCGGTCAACTTTGTCTTGGTCAAAATATTATATTGCATTATATTTGTGATATCATTGTAAGATGGTTGTGGTATTGTGTTCCTAACAATTTCGTTTGAAATACTAGTAATAGAGTGTGAGATATATAGATTGAATATTTTTTCCAATCCATTATACTAGATTATCATAGAGGTGTAGATGTGATTAGTGCCAATTTATTGATTTCGTGGACTTCAATGCTCTAGATCGTTTCAATATTAATTTTCATGATTCCTACATTAGATGATTATCTTGTATTGTGAAGCATCTCACTCTAATGACTCCATCAACCTTTCTTTTGTAATTCAGGTAAACCATAGTGAGTGTTGATCTTCCTCGTGGAGTCATGTGAGATAATTTTTCATGTATATAAGTTATATGTATCAATGTGTTACGAAGTTACGAAGTGGATCATTTAAGTGTATGATGATGGTTTTGATAGATATGCAATTTAAATTTTGATGAATGATATGTAAGTTATATGTATATTTTTTAATAAATTCATCAATATATTTGTGATTGCTATTAAATTCATCACTAAAATTTGGTGAATATTGAATGTATGTTGAATGTATCAGTATAATATTATTAAATTTATTAATATATCAGTATAAATATATATTGCATGTCATTTATCATTTTAACGAATGTTTTTTTCTTAATATTAATGCATGATGTTGAATATAGTAAGCTTTAGTCGGTAACTCAAAAGATAGCTACCAAAGTAATTAGTCGATAATTTAAGTTTACCTACTG